>NQVE01000028.1:600000-780000 GCA_003260385.1 Cuscuta australis
ACCTCCCGATCCGAACACACTTCCACCCCTTCAATTGCACCCTCAAATTTATTCGGGAGTGCAATTGAAAGGATATGAGAGTGTGTTCGGGTCGGGATTAGAAGAGTTATGAATCGTCAATTTTTCAAATAGAGCACTTAATATCACTGGAAGGGTTTTCGATGTAAAAAAGGACGAGCTAAAATGGATATTACCTTTTACGAGGTAATTTTTTAGACTCCCCATTGGAGTTGTTAAGAAGTTTGAACCTGAGAGTTTTTACTAGAAAATTAGAGGTACCCTGAAATATATTTAGGGGATTGTTTGGAAAAATATTTAAATATTAGCGTTAGTGTTTTAAAAAAACTATCAACGAACAATATCTTTAAAATAATCTGCACCGTTGAATTTTTATCCCAAATGCTAACGCGGCTATTTTCAAACATGCCTATAAACTACTGCCTTTGTTCAATTTTAAATTGTCTATTTTCCTTTTTTCTCCGTCCCAAAATAAGTTGTCTGTTTCTTGTTATCGTAAATTTTTAAGAGTAAAATATCTAAATTATCCTTAAAAAAAGTTACTCTTCTCCACTTTATCTTCTCATTCATCATCACCAGTTCTCTTAAAAAGTAATGACAATTTCAAAAAATTAACTCTATTCTTTTTCATCCTTAGATATGTCTCAAAGTCAAAATGAATAATTTAAAATAGGACGGGGTGGATATAAAATAACATGGGATGTGGGAGTTATTAAGGAGTAATTTTCTGTTGGTCTTAGGCTTGACTGACTCACCTCTGGGTTTCTTCTTCTTTCTCTACAAACATGGGGAGCAGAAATCGAGCTCAGCACTACATCACCGCCGCAGAGTCCGCCCTCGCCGCCCAGAACTTCGAGGAGTGCTGTAAGCAAGCCGCTCTCGCCCAGGAATCCGACCCGACCAACCAGGCTCCTGCCCAGCTCATCGCCATTGCCGACGTCATGTCCGCCTTCTCC
This sequence comes from Cuscuta australis, assembly GCA_003260385.1. Taxonomy (NCBI): domain Eukaryota; kingdom Viridiplantae; phylum Streptophyta; class Magnoliopsida; order Solanales; family Convolvulaceae; genus Cuscuta; species Cuscuta australis. Next base: position 600,975 of record NQVE01000028.1, read on the forward strand.
TCCACCATCAGCAGCGCGGCCGACGGATCGGGTAAGAAATCCGACTACTACTTCGTCCTCGGCGTCCCTCGTTTCACGGAAGATCTCGACGCAATCCAGTCCAGCTTCGATCGGCTCTCCGCCCTCTTGAACCCTAACACCAACCCCTTCCACCTCTGCCACCAGGCGCTCGCGCTCGTCAGGAAGGCTTGGAAGACTCTTTCGAACCCTAACCAGAAATCGAAATTCGACGAAGAGCTGAGGACGAAGCTGAAATCCCTGGACGGATCGGAAAACCAGACCTTCTGGACCGCATGTACTCACTGTTATTGCCTGTACGAGTATCCGGCTGAGTACGAAAACTGTTGCTTGAGGTGTCAGAATCTCAGCTGCCAATGTGTCTTTACTGCGGCCGTGTGCCCTCCCCCGCCCCCGGAAGTGATTGAGAAGGGCAGCTATGATTGCCTGGATGGCATGTCCGTGGTAAAGACGAAGCACAAAATGGCAGCGAATTGCTCTAAGAAGTTGATGGGGAAAGGGACGAGGGTCGTTCAGGCCAACGGCTCTGCTCCATTGTAGGGGCTAACGGATGATCAATGTCATGGCGGAGACAATTCGGATGATTGGGTATGGGAAACTCTCTTCCTCGCGTTATTGTGTTTCTAGGTTACTTCGTGTAGTTTTTGTGTTGGTTAGAATGCTAAATCTGCAGGGCGAGGCATTGCCATGTGAAAATTAACAGGCATGTAGCTTCTTACCCTCAAATGCATTTAGGACAGAATATCACAGGCATGTTCTTCAAAACTTTCTTTGTGTATGTTTTTTTCTTCTTCTCGATATTGAATATGCTCTGATCTTCACCTTTTCGATATCTTCAATGGTAAAACGCATAAAGCTAAACAATGTCTTAGGAAGTGTTTGGTAACCATAGTTTTCATATTCTTGAACAAAATAAGTAGTTTTTTTCTCTCAATTTTTACTTATTTGACTGAAATGGATGTTATTGAATTCTTTTCCAATAAAATTCACCATTCAGGCATGCCAAACCAAGCATATTCCCAGCCAAAAGTACGGTTTGGGGCTAGATGCATGCGATTCTTATTTCCACCCCAAGGAGGGGATCTGTTTTTGACATGAACCCAACAATTAGTAATATCTAGTGTGAGGACTGTTGAGAATAACTAACACTTGGACACAACCGCTGCAACGACCTAACGATCCTAATTTGAGACCTTGTCATAAAACACTCCTTTGGGTTCCATCCATTTTAATCAACATACCTTTATATGATGTTTGACAGCATCTTGATCAGCTCATCCATTTGGATGATTGAGCCCAAATACTCGAACCTGTCTCCTTGCGGTATCCTTTGATCCCCTATGCTAACTTCATTCCTCTCCTCATTTTGCTTCCAACTAAAGTTGAACCTTATGCGTTTGCGCAAAAGCCACAAATCAAATGTTTCTAATGACATTCTCCATCGTTCAAACTTTGTGTTCTCCCCTTCCCTTGTCTCAATTGCCAGAGCAATGTTGTCCGAAAAAGAAAACATCACCGGGATGCTCTCTTGGATCCCCTAGAAATGTCATCCAAGATCACAAAAAGATGAATGAGCTCAACGCAGATACTAGGAGTAATCTGACTTCTGCTGGAAAAAATTAAGTCTTGACTCGCACTGACATATATTGTACCCTCACACACGACAATGACACCCCTTTAACCTCTATGGTCTTCTAAATTACTTCTTGTGGAACACCGTCATGGGCTTCTTCAAATCTATAAATATCATGCGTATGTCTTTCTTAAGCGATCTTCCCATTCCCATGGGGCGTCTTAGAAGCATTGTTATCATGCTGAGGAGGGACAGAATCTGGAAATATCTTTGCTAGCGTAAAATTTTTGAACGACGGCACAGAAGTCAGATCCGAATACCCTGTGGCCTATTGCCGCTGGACCTGTTTCACAAGCTTTGGTCTTCTACGACTTTCTCAGTTTTGACTTTCTGTCTTTTTTCTTTTTCTTTTAGAGTAAATTCTATAAATGGTCCCTAGTTACAATTGGTTTTCAATATTTAGTCCCCAATTCTAAGGTATTACATAAAGGGTCCTCAATTTTTGAAAATTATTCCATATTTGGTCCTTCAGGGATTGTATGTGCAAAAAAAATTTGTCATATTTGACCTAAAGGACTATTTATAGAATAGTTTTCAAAACTCGAGGACCATTAATGGAATTTACTTTCTTTTTATGAAGGGGGAGGGAAGGCAAGGGACTAGGGTTCGTGCATTTGTTTTCCATTGCAGGTTAACTTCTTTTGATTTGTATATGTTTTTTACTCTGTTTTTTTTTTCAAAAATAAAATTAACACTCCCTCCGTCTCACTAAAGTTTTCCTGCTCTCTTTTACCCTCACAAAATAATTTTCTCACTTTATCTTTTTTTTTTGGGAAAAAATATGTGGTCCATAATACTTCTCTCTTATAAATAAATTATTTCCTTTGTTTTCATGTGTATTACTCCCTCCGTCCTATAATGTTCTTCCCGGTTCATTTTACGAGGTTTGACCGACTTTATTTTCAATTCAATTTATTTGATTGTAGGTATAAAATTAAAAAATAAAATTTATATATTTAAAAACTACATCAAATGTTCTACAAAACAAGTGGTGACAAGACTATATTATTTTATCAAATACCTAATGAAAATAGGTAAAGAAAGTGTTTAAAGTTTGACCGGGTAGGAAGAACATTTTAGGACGAAGGGAGTACATTATTTCTGCCACTAAATTTTGTTTTAAGCCCATATAATGTTGGATCCCAATATAGATACTTCAAAGTCAAATTATAGATTTAACCTTTTGCGTTTGTTCTTGCAATTTTTGTTGCCTTCGGAAGATGTTGGATATGATTAGCAATATACTTATAAATTTGAAGAATGTATTCCGCAATAATTACACATGTTGACCTATGACTAGTTATCTACTTGTCAGTTCACAAACGACTCGAATCGATTTGTCGACGCTACACCCATGCTTAGATGGTGGATTTGTCTCATTTGTCGGCCATCATGCTTGCAAAACCAAAACACCACCACTTATACCCATTCGCCGTTTTCCTAAGCACATTCACCAGCTTAAAAAACTTACCACTCAATGTTGCCACATTCAACCTACCTAAACACAACATAAGACCTACTCCTTTCCTCTTCACCTTCCTCTCATGCAGCGCCACGCGAGGCACGCCCCACCGAGCCCACAACAGACACATGATGCTGTCGATCTGGGCTGTTTGGGATCTGTGCTGCAGCAGTGAAGCATCAGTTTCTGGTTTGCAAAGCCATTGACAGGAGTTGATATCAATGCCATAACTTTCGACTTTATTTTCAAGAATTTGTTTGTAGAAAAAGTTTAACAATTCAGTCATTTTAGTCAAACACCCATCACCAAGTAAACCCTTAACACCCTGTTGGAAGAAATGATTCCCACAGTTTTATCCCTAAGCTGCCCCCTTCATATAGTGGAGTGCTACTTGCCACTCTACTGAACACAAAATATGTTCATATGGTTTGACAATTAACATGCATATATCCCTTAAGTAGTTGATTCCTAGTTTTTCAAGCTTTCTAGCTAACAACTTTCCCTACAAGACTATTAGGCCATCCACAATAGTAGCTCTCTTAGAGCTCTGTTCATCATTTCTTTTTCTTTTTTGCCACATCATCAAACAAACTCTTTTACATCACATACTCCATAGAGTTCCCCCCATAACTCTTTTGCATGGGTTCCACTTAGGGGAGGAAGAAAAAAAGAAGAAGAAAGACATAACAAATAGACTAGGAGAGCGGGGTGGGCTTGTGTATGTGTCCTTTGGACAAATATTTTGATTCATGTTAAACTAAAATTCATACTTGTTTGGATGCTTTTGTCGGAGGGAACAATAGCATATAACTCAATTGAAATCAAAATTAGCCTTTTTATAAATGAGACTTTTCTTGGGGATAAAAAAACTCCATATGTTGTAACTTTTTCTTCTCGCTTTGACTTGACACATTTACTAAGAAACTGAACTTGTGTGGGTGTAGTTTATTTATAAATGAAAGAAACAATATCAACCTCACAAATGTTTCTTCAAAAGGAAACAAACAAATTTTTTAGGACATGCCAAAAAGAAAACAAGAAAATTTTAGGATGCATAGAGTAGTGAGTTTGTAAAGACTTTTCTTCAGATTTTGAGTATTTTTTTATCAGGTAGCAGAGAATATGTGTTCCTTGCCCTTATTAATTATGGACTGTTGTACTTGTGTCTCATCTTTTGGGGCTTCAAAGAGTGTTGCCTTGGCATCATGATTACATGAGGAATATAACTTATTTATTGATTCAACTTTGTTGGGGCATATTTATTGCCACTCAAATATGACAAAATAGGAAACCCATGCTCCTGTACTTGTAATATCTTCCCTTTTCATAAAGTTCTCATATTTGATTGCAAATGGATAGTTAGCTTAGTGTGTGTTAAAATTGAGACTTGGAACTCGGGTTTGATTGAAGACGGGGAGCTGGTGTTTCTATGACCAATTGTCCATATTCCCTTCGATTCCTAACTAGAAGTTTTGAATGAGATGAAGAGAATGCAATTGATGGAAGCGTAAGCCTTTAGTTTAGTTTGAAGATTTTGGGAAGGAGAAGACAATGATGGAATTTGCTTTGTTTGGTTGGGTAAGCAAAGGGTAACCAAGCAATTGTTTGCACTCCATCCAAATAGGCAGTAGGTTTTTTATAGCCGTTGGAATAGCCAATGAGGTCAACAAAATTTGGAGGGTGCGATTGAAGGGGGTGGAGGGGTGAGTTCGGGTCAGACCGGGATGGGTGGGTTTACCGGAGGGGTAGGAACTGTCAATTTTTTGAACGGAGCACCATAGGTCCCTCGGGTCTTCTCATGACAGTGGTCCCATTGTCAGGGAACCAAGCCGTAACCACTAACTATAGCATTACTTGGAAGCAGCTTTTCTACTTTTTAGTAGGGGTAATGTCTAAATATACACTCTCCCCATACTTTCCTTTTTTGTGGGATTTCACTAGGCCAATTGTTGTTGTTAACTATAACATTAGCAAAGTTGTGGATTTTGATCTCATCTATTTAAGAAGTACACAACATGGATCTTTTGTTCAATTGGATCTTGTCTCTTCTTTGTTGGTCCACTTTGACCTTGTTGGAGTTTTGGGTCCTCTCAGAAACTCTCTCTCTCCTTTAGAGTGGAGTCAAGGTCTACGTAACACATACTCTCCTCAGACCTTACCTTAACTTTTTGTGAGATTTTATTGGGTTTGTTGGTTGTTTTGGGGAAGATTAACCGCTTTCATCCGGTGTTATTTACGTCTTTCATTTCAAGAAGTTACCGAGCTTATTCCAAGTTCTCTTTGGAGTATTTTGTTAATTAGATTGAATTGATACCTCATTTGAAGCTTAAAGCAAGCTCTGAACTTCCAAATAAGTTATATTCCCTCCGTTCCAAAAAGATCTACCTGTTTCATTTTTAGCGCATACCTTAAAATACTTCTACCCACATCTAAAATGCCTAAAATTTATCACATTTACCCTTTATTGTGGGTAGAAGTTGTTTTTAAAGTTTTTTTGGCATTTGAGACGAGATAAAAGTGGTTTATTGGGTGCACACAAAAAAATGAAACGGGTACATCTTTTTGTAAGTACTAAATATACACTTTTAAAAAATGATGTTTGTTAAAAATTCAGTGTAAATAAAATTCCAGAGTAAATAGGTTTGGTGAACCAAAAGAAAACATTTTTCTTTTCACAACTTTGGCTGCATCAGTTGATGGGATATGCTGTTCTCTTTGTCAGTTGTCATAATCATATTTCTTTATGGTCTGTTTTGTTTTGTTTATACTAAAAAAAACACATATTCTTGCAGTACTTCTTGGTCGAGTGTTGCCTAGTGTGTAATTTTTATTTATTATTTATTATTATTATTATTTTAATACTATATACAAAAAAATTCAATTTAAGGGTAGTTATTTCGTCACACAAGTGAGATCATATATCCCTCTTCCAATGCAACTTTATTTAACACCGAAAAACAAAAGAGGCAAAAAAAAATTGGCAGCAAACACTTGACTTGCAGATGTTGGATAAAGCACCAATACTATGTTCCTTCCCAGGAATGGCAACCAAATTAAACCACATAGCTGTCCACATTATTATGGCTTTTTGACCCCTTATAAGATGGAATTGTAAAAGAATGAAATTATTATTATTATTATGATTATATTATTAGCATAATTATTGGCTTCACGCCTTCACCTATTTGCTTTTGACCACACACACTGACACACACATACAAAAACTAAATCCATGTTTTTTTTCCCAACAATTTATTGTTAAACATGCAATGTGGGTATTTAGACAGGTTTTTTCTTCTTCTTTTTTTTACTAAAAAGAATAGCTATGGATATATTTTGGTTTTTTAATTTTATCTTTTATAATAAGTCCAAGAAGGGTTTTTGGGACCCTGAAATTAAAGGATTTTTCCTTGTGGAAAATGATTGCCCTTTTTGAATCTTTTTTCCAACTGCCAAAGTTTTAAAAAAACAGCCTTTCATAAATATTCCATTTCCATTGTGTACTTAGAGCATTCATCCAAACTAACAATAATTGGAGAAACAATACACATTCCCTTTACATATACTCCTAGCATTCTTTTTACACCCTAATTTTGACTGTAATCTTGTTAGAATATAAAATTTATTTTTGGCTTATACTTTTGTTTGAATTGGTTTCTTGATAGGGTATGGGATCTTTGTTGATAAGTCACGAGTTCAAGTACCACCATCACCTAATTTTTTAAAAAGTTATTGTTCGCGTGCAAGGTTTGAAACATAAAAAATATTGCATTCTCACCTACACATGAGAATTGTTAGAATACAAAATTTGTTTGAGCCTACAACCACAAACCCGAGCTTTTTCTAAAATGTGATAATTGAAGTGAGGTTAGAGACTTAAACTTAAAGTTTGAAGTATAAATTGTTATTGTTACCATCACAACTTGTTAAAACACACGTTTCACTCGTCAATTAAATTAAAGAATAATGTAGATATAATTTATGTCTATATTCATTCGTTTTTTATTTAATACTCCGAGTAATAAAAATGACGATTAGTAAAAAAACAATGTATCAAAACAGAGAAGGGAAAGATCATATGATAGTAGGATTAGCAATGAGGAACTGAGGCCTTAGGTGTAAACACATGAGATCTAGTTATCCATTATTAGCTTTGATGTTTAGCAATGACGAAAGGAGGTCCGAGCGAGGTGCAAACACCCAAGGTAGGGATACCGGTGACCCCCGACCTGTTACTTTTGTTTAATAAATAAAAACATTGATGAGGTTGTGAAGAGGCTAGGTATGGAGACTCGGAATAGAGACTCGAAATCCCTCGACCTAGTAGCTTTATTGGACATCGAAATGTAGCAGGGAAGAGAGACCGATCATAGAACTAACGCCTAGGACCACGTACTTCACATAAAATTGAAGAACAGAAAGTAAAAGATACGAGATCTGCGTTGTCAAAGTCTTCATGTTCCATGTTCCAAGCTTACACTAGCGGAGGCTTCAGAGACACTGAAGAAAGAGAATGGCAAATTGAAGAACTGTGATGGGAGATAGATAGTGACGGAATATTGTTTCTGAGTCACTGCTTCATATTAACTAAAAAACTAGAGAGCTTGTGATGAAATAATAATCCTCTAGACCCAAGGAGATTGGACCTGATCTAAGAATGAAGCAATCCCATAAAAGAAGCACATTAGTAAACCTTAACACTAGGGTTTCTTGTTCATCAATAAAAGGGGATTTAAATACTATTCGTCTCTCTACATAGAAAACTACTTCTTCTGTCCCGTAAAAGTTTTCCGGTTTTGACTTTTGAATGATTTAATTACGTAAGAGAGGTGTATTTTGGTGTTTGACCTTCCACAAATGCCCTTAGGTTTTTTTAAAAGTGATGTTTACATCAATGAATGGTTAAGAATAATGATAACGAGCAATTACAAAACAAAAGTAAAGTGAGATGTGACAGATGTGATGTGAGAAGGTATAGTAGGGTTAAAGATGGGTACTAATTAGTCCAATTTTGAGAAGTTGAAATGTTTAATGAGACAGATAAAATAAATGAGAAAATTAAAATATTTTTTTGAGAGAAAGAGACTCTTACTATCTCTCTTTGTGCTAATCGATTCGTCTTCGCTTACATAAAGTTTCAAACTTCATCAATATAATTACCATCGAACTACTCCGCGTATAAATTAAAATATATACCTCTCTTGGCATGATCGATACTGCTAAAAGAGATTCGTAATTTTTATCGATTTTGTTTCCCCGTAAACGTCAATGTGTTCATACTATATATTACATTTATTATCCAGGATTATTAAAAGTTATTAAAATCAATCAGCTGGGGAGAATGATGTTTACCCATAAAATAATGAATTAAACCACTTTGCCTTCGTGGGTAATCCCTGTGTTTTTCACAGACGAATCATGTTTGATATACTGGTAAAAGTCATATTTAATTATTACCCAAACAGGTTTTGTCTTTAAATTTGATCCCTTTTGGTGCACCTAAAACTTAGAAGCATATATGATGAATAAAATTTTATTTTCACAAACACATTCATATAAGTACTGTTTATATTTTTAATTTATTTAGAAATTACTGTTGATATTAGTATATGTATGTGAGAAAAGAACAATCATCACATTTTCACATTTGCTAAAGTGGATTTAATTTCAATTAAAAAGGTGCTTTCTTATTAATTACTACCTCTGGCTTTGAATGAGAACATTTTTTTTCTCGTGCATTTCCAAATCATTCTTTGACCGGGAAGTTCCCCCTAATCATTCTTTAGTACGGTGCTCGTTTGACGACCACTTCATCGTAATTCTTTGAAAAGGTTATCTAGCGAATACGTTTAATTTTAATATTTAAAATTAATCTGCAATCTTAATAAATAAATCAAACATTTGACGTTCCATTTTTTCTGGTGTATTCAAAATGCTATTTCCAAACATTAGATTGAAATACTAATGTTTTCAAGGTTATATCTCGATTGATAAAAAATAAATTTACGTTTCAAAAACTTAGATTCAAATATAAAACTTATACCAAAATAAGACTTTTTAGGTTTTTATCCTCTACATATATAGGAGCATTGACACTATGTGATTGCTTGTAAAATGTCACAATTTGACATTGTGTGTTGCTATTTCCATTCAGAGTAGTTGTTTTGGTGTTATACATTGAAATTATTTGGTATTACAAGTCCTATGTTTTTTGATATAAAAATTTTAGAGATTCTATTTTAATACTCCCTATATTAAACATGTTTTGTTCTAATTCTAGTCAGGTATATTTTTCTTTACACCTTATATTCGTTTGACTTTTCTTTACACCTTATTCGTTTGAAAATTGATTGAATTTAAGATGAGATAGTGATCATTGGACTGGACCATAAGACTTTTAACTTTTAAGTTGAAGAACATGCATTAAAAGATTGATCCGATCAAATCGACTATTCAATCCAACACAAGATCTGGTATATCTATTATTTTTTTCTCTTCAACTTCCGATGTGAGATGCAAGTACTTTTTAACAAAAATGGTTCGGTTAGAAGTCAAATAAACAAAAAAACATCACATTACGCAAAACGAAGTGAAATAAAACAAGAGTCTCTTAAAGATTAGTATAGAAATAAAAATTTAAACTTACATATTTTAAAAACATCAAAAGTTCTACAAAATAAAAATGCCCAAAAATATTATATTTTATCAAATATTTAAGGCGGAGGAATATTTTTTTTGCAAAAAAAATGTTCCAAAAGAGTCCAAATGACATTCAAAACATATTTATAATACGGTGTAGAGTTTGTATTTGTATCCCCACAAAGCAACACAATAATTTTCATGAAGAAAGAATCTAAACTAAAGAGAATAAATTTTTAGACATCCCGCAGCTTTTTTGTTATACACTTCTTTAGCTTCTTCTTCTTCTACTACTACTACTATAAAAAGAAGCTAGGTTTATTCCCAAATTGCCCCTCTCTCTCTCTCTCTAACCACCATATATATCCTACTAAAAAAAGAGATTATTTTATATTATTTTAATTATTATTGGATTTTTTTTCTAGGAAAAAGACCAAACCCAAACTCCAACAATATCTTCATCGTACGTAAGACAAATCTCTGCCGGTTCTTCTCGGAAACAGTCGGAATATAATCTCTTCTTTTTCCCTGTAGATTCTTCAGGTTTCTGAAATTCTATCATATTCTTATTCTTGTTTAGTGATTATTATTTACACATGTAACAGAAAGATGTTCCTGTTTCATTTTTTGCACATCTTATAAAATACTTCTACCCACGTCCAAAATGCCTAAAATTTATTATATTTCTCATTTATTGAGGGTACAAGTTGTTTTGAATTTTTTTGGCATTTGAAGCGGGATAGAAGTGTTTTATGAGATGCACAAAAAATGAAACAGAAACATCTTTTAGGGACGGAAGGAGTACATATATATACTGTACTGTTTCTGTCCAGAAATTTTCTTGTGATTTTTGTTTTAACTTATGTAATGATTTTCTAGGTTGTTTTTTTTTTTTTTTGAGATATTAAGGTTTAGGATGCAAAGATTTCAAAGCTTTTATGAAGTTGGGAACTGCTCGGGTTCGTACAACTTTGTTCAAGGAAAAATGTGGTTGAATAATAATAATGGTGGCGGCCGCGGCCGCCGCATGGATGGGGGAGATGAAAATGATGAGAGTGCATGCGCGGTGGGCCCGGCAACTGCGGCGGCGGAGGCGAAGGCGAACAAGAGCCACAGCGAGGCGGAGAGGCGGCGGAGGAAGCGAATCAACGGCCACCTCGCCACCCTCCGTACCCTCCTCCCCACCACTATCAAAGTAAGATGATAATCACATCCCATCTGAATATTTTACTCTTTCCCTCCCCCAAATTTTGTCCACTTTTAGTTTAGGATTGGCTGGATTGTGTTTTAATTTTTGAAATTTATTTAAATATTAGTGTGAAGTTTATCAAATGTTGTAGGAAGTACAAAATAAGAACCGACAAAAATATGGTTTTGAAAAATTCATGTAAATATTTTAAACATTTCGAGTTTTCACTTTCTTTCTAAAAAAATGTTTCGAGTTTCCATAATACTTTAATTTAACTAATCACATCAAAGATATTTAAAAGAAATTTAACACACAAATATTTTTTTTTAAATCTATTAAAAGGTAAAAGGAGAACTAATTTTTATTTTTACTGAATGTTTTGAGTGATTTGAATGTGTTTGATTACGTTCTCTTTAAATGATTTTATAATAGTTGAGACTTATCTCTTAGCTTTCATTCTTCCGATATTTTTGAATTTTTTTTTAGTCTCTACTAATCCCTTCTAATTTTTTCGAACTTCTCTCATTATTTTAATTTTTCTTAATTTTCTAACTTCGAATTACTTTTGATTCCTTCTAGCATCTCCTAATTCTTTTAAATTTTTTCCAAACTATTTCTAATAGTGACATAAAAATTACTCCGTTTTTACTAGAAACTTTATGAAACATCTATCCTACAAATTATATTCTACCTTCGTAAGGGAAAAATTAAAAAATAATATGAAAATTGCACATTTTAAGGTGTCTTTTTTCGTCTTTGAAAAGTTTTACGGGACGTAAAAAGTATTTAGTAGTAGTAGTATTAATAATAATAATAATGGTAATATTTGTTGTTGGTATTATGATTATTATTGTCGTTGTTATTGTTATTATAATTAATATTAATATTAATATTGTTCATTTTTATTTAGCTTTTATAGGTGAGCAAAATTATGAGGTTTGTGAAAAGTTAGGATATAATGTCTTTTATATCTTTTCAAAGAGTAAAAAAGCGCACCCTAAAAATGTGTAAATTTGAAAAGTTAGGGTATAAGATGTTTTACATTTTTAGAGACGAAAAGTTAATTAGTATTATTTTTAAACTTTACACTTACTTTATAATAAAGAATTATTATTATTATAAACTCTTTTGATTGTAAATAACGCTGCATTTATTTGGTTAATGATAAAGTTGTAATTCCGTTCAAAAAAAAAGAATGATATGATGTGTTGTTGAATAGGTGCTTTAAACTTTAAAAGTTATATCAAAATTATTCATTGTTAGCACACATCTTTTTTATCTTGAAAAATTTTATGAACGAAAGAAGTATATAAAGCGGACAGTTTGTGAGATAGAGCATGGTTGTGCTAGACTCATCTTTTGTTTTTATTTTTTGCTATACTTATAAATTGAGTAGATTCAATTATGATTCATGACTAAGCTAAAGTAGTTTCATTTTACCCTCGAGATTTACCCTAATTATACTTTCTCTAAGTGGATCGGTCCAATATAATGATGGAGTCTTTGCATGGCTAATTGTTTTAATCCACTTTTAAATAAATTATTAACATTATCATTATTAAAGAGAGATTTGATGTTTAATGTCACGTGATGCATGCATGACGTGTGCCACGTACTCATTTCAGACCGACAAGGCGTCGTTACTAACGGAGGCGGTGAGGTGCGTTAGGGAGCTGAAGAAGGCAACCGCCGAGCTAGCGGCGGCGATCTCGCCGGAAACCACCGCGGACAGCGTCGAAACACCGGCATCGTTCACCACGTTCCCTAGCGAGGCGGACGAGCTGAAGCTGAGTTATACCGGGGACGACGACGACACCCGTGCCGGCAACGTGAGGGCGGCGATCTGTTGCGAAGACAGGCCGGAGATCATGCCGGAGCTTGCCAGGGCTCTGAAGTCGGTGGAGGGGACGGTGGTGCGGGCGGAGATGTCGACGGTCGGCGGGAGGATTAAAATTGCCCTTTGGCTGCGCGTTGAGGGTTTGGGTAAAGGAGGAGATGAGGCGGCGCTGGCGGCGGTAAAATTGGCGCTGAAGGAGGTGGTGGACAGACCCGCCGCCGCGGTCGGCTCCGGCAACCACTTGCCCGGTGGGCCCGGAAACAAACGACCACGTCTCTTGATGTAGCATTTGGGATGTCATTATTTTATGATATTTCTCCATAATTTTTAATCCCTCTATATCTAAATATTTGTCACACTTGTATTCTCGAGACAAAATATTAAGTTTTTTAATTCATTTTATTTACATATTGGTATAGAAATAAAAAATAAAATTTACATATCAAAAAACTACATGAAAAGTTCTACGAAATAAGAGGTGTTAATAATACTTTATTTTATCAAATAACCAGTGAAAACGTAGAAATAAACAAAAGTTCCCGTGACTGCTGAAATAGAAAATGTGGCAAATATTTTGGGAGGGAGGGAGTATTTATTTACTCATACATGTTCTAATTGGTGGTTAGATATAATAAAATATTTATTAAACTTCTAATTTTATAGATTTTTTCAGAAATTTGAAAATTGAGAAATTATATTTTTTAATTATTTCTATATATGTCAACAACAATATATTTTTTATATGTGTCGGGGATATTGATGACTAATGCAGTGAACATTTATGATTGCGACAATGTCTTTTTTCAACGGACAATATCTTATCAATAGATATTAACAACGATATTAAATACTCCGTATTAGTAGAGTGGGAATATAAAAGTCATTAAATAGTGCATAATGCAATTAATGGAGCGGTGGCGGTACACTAATGTCTGCAGTTTGTGATTGACGGGCGGTGAAGCACAATAGGACGTGGTAGGACAGTAAATGTAAAAGTATATAAAGGATATTTTAGTACACTAGAATTACTCCCTCTGTCCCAATTTATAGTGCTTGTTTTCGTTTACGATATTTAATTGAAATTATTTTCAAATCATTTTATATGACAAATGGTATAGAGTTAAAATGCTACATCAAGAGATCTACAAAAGTAGTAGTGACAATAGTACTTTATTTTATCAAATTACTAATGAAAATAGAGGAAAAAAGTGTGTGGATGAAGTTTGACCATGTGAATAGTAAACAGACATTATGGGACAGAGGGAGTAAAAATGAATATAGGCCATTGTAAATAGGGGTGGACACGGTACCGGTACGGTACCGTCACCGGCAACGGTACCGCCGGTACCCGCCACCGTCACCGGCAAGGTCGCCGTGTCCCCGGTTCCGGTACCGCCACTTTCGGTACCGGTTCCGGTACCTATTTTTTGGTACCGGTACCGGCGGTACCGGTCCGGTTCCGGTACCGGTATAATTTTTTTTTTTTTTTGATTTGAAATGCAAAAAAGTTAAAAAAAAAAGGTGGGGGGCGAAACAATTGCATTCTTTCCTTAAACAATTGCAATTTTACAATTGCAATTTTTTATAATTTAAAAATTAAAAAAAAAATAGGGGGGGGGGGGGCGAAACCGGCCGGTCCGGTACCGGAACCGGTACCGGCCGGCACGGTATACTATCCGGTTACTCGGGGTGGCGGTTCCGGAACCGGAACCGTACCGTGTCCACCCCTAATTGTAAACTTTATGTGAAATAAAATATTGAAGGTAAATTTTTGTTCCCTCTGTTCTCAAAAGATCTCCCCCCTTTATATAGGATGGGAGTGCCAACATACAAGGAAACAAACTACTAATCAAACTAGGAAAAAGACTTCTAATTAGACTATGAAACAAGATCACAAGAAGTAGGAAACCAAATCCTACAAGGATTCGGCCTTGGTGTAGCGTGAGGCCCAAGACTCGGCAATACCCCCCTCAAGCTGGTGCATGCGGATTACGAATGCCCAGCTTGGGCAACAGACGATCAAATGCAGGAGACCGAAGTGCTTTAGTGAATAGGTCGGCGGGCTGATCAACGGAACCAATGTGAGACGTACGAAGAATACCACGCTGAATTTCATCATGAACGAAATGGCAGTCTATCTCAATGTGCTTTGTACGTTCATGGAAGACGGGGTTTGCAGCAATGTGAAGAGCGGTTGTCACAGTAAAGTGTCATAGGGGAAGTATGTCGTACCCTGAGTGAGAGAAGGAGGGACTGTAACCATTTAAGTTCGCATACGGTGGTGGCCATGGCGCGGTATTCAGCTTCAGTAGAGGAGCGAGAGACCGTGTGTTGTTTCTTTGTACGCCATGATACTGGGGAGTCACCATGTTTAATAACGTATCCGGTGACTGAGCGTCGTGTAAGGGGGCAGCTGGCCCAATCGGAGTCACAAAAGGCGGTGAGAGTAAGATCACAACGGGCCGAGAGAAACAGACCTTGGCCGGGCCGATGCTTGAGGTATCGAACAGTATGCATAGCGGCATCCCAATGTTCCTGCCGTGGGGACCCCATGAACTGGGAAAGCGTATGTACGGCGTAAGCAAGGTTGGGACGGGAGATAGTCAGATAAATGAGGTGGCCGACCAGTCTGCGAAACTGCCCAGCCTTGGCGTGTCCCAGTTCTGCCCTAGTCGCCAATGCTAAACGGTGGTTCACCGGAAGGGGCGCTTTAGCCGGTCGGGAACCAAGCATCCATGTTTCAGTCAAAATATCCAATGTGTATTTACGTTGGCATAGGAAAATGCCGTGTGATCCGCGGGTGACTTCAATACCCAAAAAATATTTCAATGGCCCCAAATCCTTCATATGAAACCGAGTGGATAAGAACTATTTAAATTTAACAATATAGTGTTCATCACTTCCAGCAATCACCAAGTCATCCATATAAATGAGGACACGAAGCTCCACACACCCCTGACGAGAACAAATAAGGAGTAGTCTGCCTTGGACTGAACAAACCCAAACGAACGTAAAGCAGACGTTAATTTTGCAAACCAGCAGCGTGGAGCCTGACGTAGACCATAGAGAGACTTATGAAGGCGACACACCAATCCTTGTTGACGTGCAGAGGACCCAGGAGGTAATCGCATATATACCTCATCATCAAGATCACCATGGAGAAAGGCATTATGAACATCCATCTGGTGCAAACTCCAATTTCGGGCTGCAGCAACCGCAAGGAGCATACGGACAGATACTAATTTAGCAGTGGGGGCAAATGTTTCTTTGAAGTCAATACCTTGCTTTTGTTTGTTTCCCAGCACGACTAGACGTGCCTTGTAGCGTTTAATCGTTCCATCCGACTTATGTTTGATTTTGAACACCCACTTGGAACCAATCGCCTTTTTACCACGCGGAAGAGGCATGAGTGTCCATGTTCGATTATCCTCCAACGCTTGTATTTCGTCTTTCATTGCTTGCCGCCATTGGGGGTGCTGGAGTGCTTCAGAAAAATGGGTTGGCTCGACCTCTGCACTGATCGCTGCCAAAAAGCTCTATGCGACAAAGTAAAATTGTCATAATTAACAAAATTTGTAATACAGTGCTTAGTACCTGAAGGTGGGGCTGGAGACAGGGAGGCACTCGAGGGTCCTTGAATGGCGTGAACCACGAAGTCACGAAGCCGCGTAGAAGGTTGTTTATCACGGGTACTACGGCGCAAAGGAACGAGAGGAGAAGGGTGTGGCTCAGAAGGAGTATCAGTAGGGGTTTCGATGGTATGATCAGGGCTAGGATCGGGTGTGGATTAAAACCATCTATGCATAGGGCAAGCCTAATATTTCTAGGATCACTTGCAAACTTAGGATAACATGTATCAAAATGCTTCCATGCATCACCATCACACAAATGTCGTAGCGTGTCACTAGTTATTTCCATGTTTCTCGCATGCCATGTCATTTGATTGTTAGTTTTGGATGACATGTACATACGCTTTAATCGATCAATAATGGGAAGGTGACGATAAATTTTCTTAGCTATGTGTTTCTTCCTTACTCCTCTATTCATTGTACATTCAATATAGCGAGATTCGCCACAAGTTGTGCATTCTAACAAAGTCATTGTATCTTTATAGTAAAGCATGCAATTGTTCGAGCACACATCGATTTTCACCATCAATAGACTCAAGCCTTTCATCATATGTTTCACTTAATAAAAACTTTGTGGTAAACAGTTATCATTAGGCAACACCTCTTTAAAAATACTAAGTATTTTGCTGAAACATGTATCCAACATGTTATATTGACTTTTAACACTGTACTTAGTAATTGTGCCACTATTGACAACTTTGTGAACTTTTCAATTCGCAGCCTTCATATAATGGTTTTGATGAATTAACAATCATTTTATAATATTGTTCTACAGAAAAGTCTTGATTCTCGTTACATTCAACCTCGTTGTTCTCATAATTCCCTTCATTATAATCATCCTTATCATCAAAATTAGGTTGATCGTCTTCATCACATTCTAAAGCATAATTATGACTATACACTGGCCCAACATGTTCAAAAATCATTTGCTCAAAATTAGACTCAAATATATGCGGTGACTCCTTTTCAGCTTCACATCTTTGTGAGTTTGATGTCTCCCTTCGAAAAAAAGTAGAAGATGTTTCCAACTTCTCACCGTGACAATACCAAACCTCATAATTCTTCATAAATCCATTGTTTCGCAAATTCTTATCAATTTTAATAGAACCCCAAAAATATCTTAATCCACATTTCTTACAAGGACATTTTACCATATCTTCATTATTGGCAAATGCAACTTTCATAAAATCTTGAACACCATTTAAAAATTCGGGATTTATCCAACCATTTTCCAACAAACGTTTTCCCATCCATTCCCTTCTATTTGACATTAGTAACTAACCTACATTGATAAAAAAATAATATAATTAAATTATTGAAAATTCATCTATATGATAATTTTTGTATAAATTAAATGAAGAAGTATTTCAATCAATAACATAATTAAGCTGGACTTAACTACAAAAATTTATTGTATAAAAATTGATTGAAATATATATCTCTTGCATTTTAATACATGAATAATAATAATAATAATAAACAGAGAATAACTCAAAATCCAATATTCTATAAAACATAATTACATACCTGAGAAATGAGATTGTAAATTTTCTGATTAAGTAGAAGCGATAAAACAAGATTTTTGAATGAGGATAGTCCTAATATTTGATATGTGTATATCTAGGTAAAGGAAATAAAAATGGAAGATAATGTTTAAGGAAGAATAAAAATTCATTGAAAGAAAAGTATATTAGTGATTGGAAGTTAAGAAAGGAATGACTTCTAAACACAAGATACTGGGTGAAAGATATAAATTCCATCAAAAGGCGGAAATCGGTCTCTCATATTTGTCTCAACTTTTGAGACGGAAATTCGTCCCTATTTTTCGTCTTTGTTCAAGAGACAGATATGCGTCTCTTTTTCTATCTTGTTTGCCCTTACATTCTTGTAGTGATTGTATGATCATAAGAAAGGAATGACTTCTAAACACAAGATACTGGGTGAAAGATATAAATTCCATCAAAAGGCGGAAATCGGTCTCTCATATTTGTCTCAACTTTTGAGACGGAAATTCGTCCCTATTTTTCGTCTTTGTTCAAGAGACAGATATGCGTCTCTTTTTCTATCTTGTTTGCCCTTACATTCTTGTAGTGATTGTATGATCATATGTAGGGCCGGCCGGTCCAAGGGGGGCCGCACCAAGCAGGCCAATCAGACCGGGCCTAATATTTTAACCAACTTAATTTTTTCATATTATGCATATATATTCAAACTCCGTACTATTCTTCCATTAAAATAAATATCCCAATTGTCTAGCATAAGGCTCGAACTTGAGCACTTTGAAGTGTAAAGAGATACTTCATTCACTTGAGCTACTCTATTTGTTGGTACAAAACAAATAATGCAATAAGATATATATTTATTGGATTGATTTCAATAAAACTTCCAATTATTTAGAAAAAGTAACGCAAGTAGTATATAATGTACTTGTTTAGTAAACTTATAAAAATAGTTTATAAAATAAATAAACAAAATTTTTTTTTTATTTAAAAATTAATATGAATACTTATACCTAAAAATAATTTTTCTCAAAACAAAAAATAACTAAAAATTTTATCATCAATAAAAATTAAGTGTAAAATGCTAAATATAAGTGTAAAATGCTACACACGAATTGCAGAGTATTATATAAAAACACATTACCTAGCCTTTACTTTTTTAAAAAAATATGACTATTGCCTTACTATTTTAGTTTTGTTAGATACTCATTATTTATCTTTGATAGTAATAAAAAATACAGAGTAATACATATAGCAAATTGAAAAAATATGACGGCATGTGCAAAATGATATTGAAAATTAAATGGAAGAGTGAAAAACATAAGTATAATATCTAATAATATAATATAAAATGTTATTCTTTTGATTATAGTTAATCGAACCATTGACCCTCGAATTGACCAGTTAAATCTTGACCCACTAGGTCGTCCGAGTCGACGTCTGATCTAATTTTTAAGACATTAGTTTGGGAAGGTAAGTATAAATAAACCTTTTACTATAATTTTGTATGTGATTTATTTAGTTTGTTACATAGTATTATACTATTATGTTAATTGTTATTTAAATATAATTAGCTTATACACATTAATTCGTTAAGACATTAGGATTAAGATCGACCTTTAGGGTCGAGTACATATACCATACATCCGGATATACGGTATTTCCCGTATATCTGCATGAATACTCATTTTCGAGTAACTCAATATTCATTTTCAAGTATGAGAGTACTCATTTTCAAGTAACTGAATACTCATTTTCAAGCATAATTGAATTTTATAAAAATGTGTATATAGTTAATTACTCGAAAATGAATATTCATTTGCTCAAGGATGAGTATTCCGTTATTTGTAAATGAATACTCGTTGCGGATGTACGGGAAACACTGTACAACTGATTGTACGCTATATAGAGGAATTTACTAAAATAGCACTAAAACATAATGACTTTCCCTAAATAGTACCACATGTGTTTTTCTTCCTAATGTAGCACTTTTAGTGATTATGCATTAGTCATTATTCAAGTAAATATTCGTCATTATTAAGTGCTATTTAGGGGAAAAAAAAGTTTAAATGCTATTTAGGGAAATGACTTAAGTTTAGTGCTATTTAGTATAAATATTTTTAGATAGAATCCAATAGCACTTCATGTACTACCTTTTATTTCATTATTGTGGGGTATATTATACATTCGGTTTGACAAATACATATTATTGGACTTATGTTGCATGGTGCATATATATATAATTTTTAGATGTATATGTGTGTATATATATATGTCTCTAAGGCTTGGCCTCATTATTGCCGCGGAGGGTTTGTTGATGGTAAGCCAGAGCTTCTTCAGCGGTGCCGCAGCATCTACTGCAATGCCCACCGTAGTACCCGCCGCAGCAGTGTCTGCAATGCCCACCGTAACCGCGGCCTCCGCCACCGCCGTAATGGCCGCCTCCACCGCCATAACTCCCGCCTCCACCGCCGTAATGGCCGCCTCCGCCTCCGCCGCCATAACTCCCGCCTCCACCGCCGTAATAGCCGCCTCCATGTCCTAACACTTTTGCTGCACTTGTAAACACATTTCGATGAGTAGGGCTGGTGGGAGGGGGTTAGAGGGGGGTAGGCACAAACATAGTATATTCAAGTAGATTTAGAGTCAAAGTTTGTAAATTTGATCAAAAAAGTCAAACAATGAAACTTTTAAGGGACACAAGAAGTATAATAATTTTATATTTGTTGTAAAATATTCGTTCATTTTAACGTTTTAGAGTGAAAATAGATATAAAAAAGGGTAATTTGCCCAAATAGGATTAAAACATAATGACTTTCTCAATATAGAATAATATGTTTTTATTTTTCAATGTAGGACCATTGGTCATTATCTATTAGTCATTATTCAATTAAATGTCCAGCATCACTTAGACTTTATTCTTCTCACAAGTCATTATTAAGTCATATTTATGAATAAAAAAGTTTAAGTCTTACATTGGAAAATGATTTATGTTTTAGTCTTATTCAGTGCAAATTTTACATAAAAAAATTGATCATAAAATAAAAAAAAAGTTGTATCAGATAATTGTACCAAAATCATTCATTATATACGGAGTATTTATCTTGTTCTAAACTATTACAAATGTTCTTTTAAAAAGAAACCCTAATGACATTTGTGGAAGCTCTCTTAAATCAGCCAAAAATCATAACTAGAAAACTTTTACGGGACGAAGTGAGTATTATATTTCATTGTATTACGGAGTAATATGTAATGAAAACTTATATTTTTTCCGTCCTAAAACGTTCTTCCCATTTCCGTTTACGAAATTTGACCGACGTTATTTTCAGTTCAGTTTATTTGATTGTAGGTGTAAAATTTAAAAATAAAATTTATAAATTTAAAAACTACACCAAAAGTTCTATAAAACAAGAAGTGACAAGACTATATATTATTTTATCAAATAAGTAACAAAAATATGTAAATAAAGTGACTAAAGTTTGACCGTGTAAATAGTAACTGGGAATAACATTTTAGGGCGGAGGGAGTATATACTCCATCCATCTCATATCTCTCTTCCAAGTTTGACTTTGGTAATCAATATTTTTAAACTTTGACCACATATTACGAAAAAATAAAATGAATTGTCATATAAATTTAATATCAATAGAGACAAGTTAAAACGTAGTTCTAAAATATCATATTTTTATATATTCTACTCTGTATATATTTATATATAAATAATGATATTACATAGTAAAAGATAGTCAAAGTGTTACATTAGAAACTGTAAAAATATAAATGAGAAAAAAAATACTCTCTCCGTCCTAGCTAGAAAACCTTTCTCTTTTCTTTTTTCATCCGTCCCAAAAACACTTCTCATTTCTATTAAAAAGTCACTTTTACCCCTTACTTTTTCATACCCTACCTATCACATCATAACTTTTTACTAATAATCTATCCATCAAATCATACTTTTACTCATCACATCAAAGGACATTTTTGGAAATTCAATACCAAAATACACTCTCCTTAAATCCCTATTCAAAATCAAAACTCTTATGTTTTCCAGGACGGAAGGAGTATGAAACAAAGGCAGTTCTAAATATAATTGATGATTTAATATCGTTAAATTTAATTCAAAAAAATCAAACCGAACAAATACTAGAAAGTACTGAAATAATTACCCTTTCCTTCATCATCTTTGGAGGTCTCATCAGCCCCAAGGGCTAGAGAAGCAAAGAGGAAAAGTGCAACGAGAACAAACAAAGCGGTATTTGCTTTCACCATGATTGGAAACCTTTGAATTACTTATCTTTGGGGATTAAAGAGTAAATAATTAATTTTACTAGTGAGCGGTATTATTTTTTTAATTTTATTTTACAGAAAATGCAAAATGGGTGGCCAAAATATATATAGTAGTAGTACGTGCATGGAGATGGTGAGATGGAGTGTCACGAATTGTTTTAAAATAGTAAAAAATAAAATTGTATACGTAGAGGGAGACAATATTTGGTGGCAGATGGTAAATTGCAACAATATTCATTTAATGAATCCTACGCAGGTACATTGTCCTTAGTATAATGTGACTCAACACTCATTCCTTTGTATATCCGGACTAGAAAAATAATACTCTTGTCCCGTTTTAAATCGCTCGTCTTGACTTTGAGCATATCTAAGGAAGAGAAAAAATAGAGTTGACTTTTTGAAATTGTCATTACTTTTTAGGAGGGGTGACGATGAATGAGAAGATAAGGTGGAGAAGAGTGACTTATTTTAGAGGTAGTTTAGGTATTTTACTCTTAAAAGTTTACGATAACAAAAAACAGACAACTTATTTTGGGACGGAGAAAAAAAGAACAGACAATCTAAAATGAGACGGAGGGATTATGCATTTTGAAATCTGAAACGAATTTATTCGGAAAGCCTTAAAATCATAATTTAATTAATAATAAATGGGTGACCGACAAAAGGGTTATTTTGCCTTGACAATGATAGCTGGTAACAGAGAATGATTAACGGTTAAGAGTTATATCAAACCTATGAATTGATATCTCTCAAATTTAAGAGATAAAAACCCTCCATTCAAAAAATGTATGATATATGAAAATATCTAATTCGATATCTCTTTGATTTCACCAAGCCACCAAAAAAATTCTGAAATCTTAAGCTATCAAAATTCATATTTTGTTTGCTCACCAAACACCTTTTAAAGTTCTTACAATAAGTCATATAAACTTAATTACTCGTATGATCTAACTATATCTAAAGTTTTATGAAACCAAGTGTCATAACTATATTATCTTATAGTGAGTATTAAAAACTAAATAATGAAAGCAATTAAAATTTAACTATGTAAATAACAACAGGAGTACAAGGGTGTCATAGATGAATTAGGGACCCTAGGAAGATTTTGGGGACAAGAAATTCTACGGAAATGCAAACACGAGAGGGATAAGCCCTACAGGAGGAGAGCATTCTAAACCACATTGCTTCAGACATGAAAACAATTTTGCCCAAATGTTGCAGAATCTTTACACCCGTTTGCAAAATAAGCACCAACACCCCCTCTGTTTTCAAAACTCATTTCTAAAATCCCTGTGGTTTCAAAATGTTGCACCCATGCCCCCTCTGATCATTTTCCGGCCATTTTTCCGGTGAAGAAGGGGGGCATTGGTGCATATTTTTTAAACCATAGGGGTATCAGTGCTGATTTTTATTTTCTCGCATATTTTTTGTTTTTTCCTTTTTTTGTTTCATTTATTAATAAAGGTTTTTTTTAAATTATTTTTATAATGTTCTTAAAATTTAAAGTTATTTTTGTTTGAAAAAATAACATATAATGCATATGTACTTCTCAAATTAACAATTTTTGTTTTTTTATGAAAAAAAGTATTTTTTTTAAGAACATCAAAAAAATGATGAATAAAATAAAAAACAAATTAATACAAAAATAAAAATGAATATCCTTTTTGGACATCTTAATTCTATGGACTTTTTTAGGCATGTCCAATTCTTTTTGTATAAGACTTTTTTTGCGTATTTTAATTTTTTTTCATTTCGTTTTTCCATATTTTTATTTTTTTATTCTTTTTTTTTTGAACTTTCCAAAAATTATTCTAAGTAACAAAGAGTGAAAATGTTTAATTTGATTTAGATGTAATATATGTTAGTTTTTTTATTTTTATTTTCATTTTAAACACAGAATTTGAAATTTTTTGAAACATTATAAAAATCTGAAAATATATTTTAAAATATATTCAAACCACAAGGAATACCGAAGCTATTTGGCCGCATAGTCTAACCATATTCTTTACTTAGTTCTTTTATTCAATTCATAAGATAATACTTTCTCCGTTCCGTTTTAAATCGTTCATTTTGACTTTGAGACATTTAAAAAAAAAAAAGAAAAAATAAAGTTGATTTTACAAAATGGTCATTACTTTTTATGAAGAGTAACGATGAATTAGAAGATAAGGTGAAGAAGAATGACTTATTTTAAGGATAGTTTAAATATTTTACTCTTAAAAGTTTACGATAACAAGAAACAGACAATTTATTTTGGGACAGAAAAAAAGGAAAACAGATAATTTAAAATAGAACAAAAAGAGTATAATTTATAAAGCACACAAATAAACCGTCCATTTCTATAAATTGGCAAAATTTGAACCCATATATAACTTGAAGATGACAAAGGATGGGAAGAGAAAACCATTAAATTTACAGAGGAAAACAAACTCATTTCATTATATGGCTATGCATTAGTAGTACAACACATCCATTTTCCACTTCAAGCTCTCTCTTCGCAGAGGACAACCTTTTACAATAAAAGATATCAAGTTCAATCCCTATCAGAACCCAAGACGTTTTTCTTCAGCTCTTCGACTTTCAATGCCAATTCATCCCGGTTTCTCTGCCAAACCAAATTGAAGTTGTCACACTTTATGTATATAAAAAATTTATTTCTTATCTTGCGACTAATAAAACGATTCCAACCGCTAATCAAGGATGTGTTTGGGGACAAATTTCCAATCCACATTTTGGGTTATTGTTTAATGTTGCAATCTAACTTCAGAACAGTAATGCTAAAAGGTTGTCATTAGATAGCCTATTCTAAAAGCTAAATGCTAAAGCTATTTCCAAACAAACCCCAAGTATATTCAAACAACAAGCTTCCCTCACTACTTCCAACTTTCTATGGAATATGGGAAGCAAAATAATGCATCACAAATATTAGCCTTACTATTTTTAAAAATGGAGTTAGGCTGGTTAGATGGTTAATTATGTGGGAGCATTTGGGATAACGTAGGCTGGTGATGATTCGCTTTTGCCTACGCTATATTTTCAGCCAATCTAGGGGCCTGTTTGGCAAAAACTAAAGAATTTAGCTTCGGCATTTTGACATAGGGTTACTTTTTTTCTTTCCAAATTGCTACTCTTAAAAGTCAATTAAATTTTTACTTTTTAAGGATCATGTAATTTAATAACTTTGGAAGATGAACAGTTCTACTATATATACAAGTACGGGTGTGTGTGCCCATACAGAACTCATCTAGATACCTGTAATTATTTATGGCAAATTACACAAAAAGGTGAGAGTGATTTAAGAAATAGGACCCTTTTTAGATATTGAAATCTGAAATTACCTTAAAAAGTAGATAGCGAGTGCTGAACCAAAGAGTGTAGCCAAGACCAACAACTTCCATCAATTTGGGGAACTGTTAAATGAATCAAAGTATTAAGTAACCAACAAGAAATGTAAGCATGCAACAAAGAAGCAAAGAGAGAAGAGTGTATGGTTTGCAGACCAAAGGAATAGCATCAATAGCACCAACAACAGCACTGGTCAACCAAAGAGCAACTGCAGCACCTCCACCGAGTGCAATCAGTGACGAAAGATTTTCAGGATCGAACTGCACGCATTTACAAAATAAGAAAACACTTGTTGAATTGACAAGACAAACAAATTCAATATGAGTTTTTGAATGAAAATTTTAGCATCATTTACATCACTATGTTAAAAAAAAATATTGATGAATTATTCAAAGAAAAAATTGATTTTTCAGTTTAAGCATACAACATATGAGAATGATTTTACTACTCACACACCAAAAGGTTGCTCAGTTAAGCTCTCAAGTTTGACAGTTTCACCAATGTCAAAATTAATTATTTATTGATCATTAATTTCTAATTGGTGATAATGTTCTAAAACTATTCTCATTTTAAGAATCAGAAAATGTCTAAAGAAATAATACATAGTTTAACCATGTGAATAGAGAACCACAAGTCCAAAACATTCTTTTGGGACAGGGAGAGTACTAAAAGAATAAAATGTTACGCTTAGAACAAATCTACAAACGCATACAAATATTGTTATTAAGGTTTTATATGAAATGAGGATAATAAGATGCTCAAAACACGAGGTTGCTCAGTTAACCGCTCAGAATTGGCAACTTGCCAATGTCACATCTGATCTTGATAGATCTTCAAGAGAATAAGAGACATCATTGCAACCGTCTTAGAACTATCAGTCAACTCACAGTATCACAATAAAGTGGCATCAAACAAAGCTTGGTTTTAATCCAAGTTCAAATAAAACTAAAGTATATCCCAGTAAAAGCCTGAAGAATTTAATAGTAAAACTTAGATGCATAAAATACAAGGTTGCTCAGTTAACCGCTCAGAATTGGCAACTTGCCAATGTCACATGTGATCTTGACAGATCTTCAAGAGAGTAAGAGACACATCATTGCACCCTTTTATGACACTTTGATTACAAACTAAACATAATCTAAAATAAATAAATTTAAAAAAATTAAAATATCAAAATTAAATCTTAAGATGAATTCAATTAAATTGAAATTACATTATAATTAAATATACTTATCCCACAATGTGTGGTAGAGTGTGTCAGCCAGATGTAGGACTTGCAAAATACCAAAGTGAGTAAAAAAAATAACCAAAAAGAGAAGTCAACTAATTATTCAAAAAACAATAATATAAAAGCATAAAAACGATAGTTAGGTTTCTACACATGCATATCCATGATGATTTTTACAAGTACATGATACTCGTATAAGATTACCATTATTCTCAAAATACAAGGTTGCTCAGTTAACCGCTCAGCATTGGCAACATTGCCAACATAACATCTGATCTTAATTGATCTTCAATAAAGTAAGAGACACATCATATCAAACTTGTCTAATGGTGGTGAACCAAAATTAAAATAAGAGACTAATATATTGTAGAGGATACCAACTACTAAGATAAATCCAAAAGCCAAAATTAGGAATAGAATCCAAAAAAAGCGCCTGACGATAAGAAAAAAGGTTGGAGTAATTACCATGAAATCATATGCAAAATAGCAAGTGATAATTATATTATCATTTAAAACACGCATATACAATAGGTTACTGTACAAAATCAACAGTTTTTATGTAAAGCAATCAATTGGGCACTTGTGTTAACAATATTAAGGCTGCTCAGGTAACCGCTCAGGATCAACATTACTGTTGAGCTTTCATTAGGCATGAATGAGCCTTCATCAATTGATTGTACTCATCACAGCAGCCATACGAACAATCAGAACATACTGTAAGTAATTTATACAATCCACAATAGAACAGACTGAGAGCAAA
Source organism: Cuscuta australis (assembly GCA_003260385.1). Lineage (NCBI taxonomy): Eukaryota > Viridiplantae > Streptophyta > Magnoliopsida > Solanales > Convolvulaceae > Cuscuta > Cuscuta australis. The sequence continues at coordinate 628,501 of NQVE01000028.1, forward strand.
CCTCTATATCAAGTTCTTCAAAAAGATTGGACAATTGTGCTCGAATTTCTGAGAGTGGATTTACTTCTGCATCCTCATTCTTGGCAGTACTGTCATAGTCATCGTCCTGTTCAGATGATCTACTTTGCACAGCTTCAATGGAATTTATCTGATCAACAGATTTAGAATCTTCGGTAGTGATAAAGTCATCAGATTCAGCCTTCACATATCGACTGGTATAGCTAGATGCTTCTTCTGATTTAAACAATCTGACAGACGAATTAGTGTAATGTAGGCCTCCTGTAATGAAAACAAGAATAATTACCCCAAAATCAAACAGCATTTCCGTTTTACTTCCGGGATGAAATTCTCTGATAATGAATGATTAATGCGTCATACTAAGAAACAATCTACAGAAAACTATATGAATTTGATGAAGTAAAACAGTGAAACGCATGAACAATAGCGAAATCAAAACAGGTAAAAAATAAATATGCTAAAATGAACGTCGGAGAACGAAAATAACCTGGATTGAATCCTAAATTCGAAGCCCTCTGAATCCATGGAAGGCGTGTGTGATATGGAGTGAAAATCCGGCCATGCAAAGGAAGATTGGAGAGAGCTCGAGATGTGCAAATCTCCATATCAGAGGTATGATAATGGCGAATGCCGATATCAACAGATTCTGCCGTACAGGTCGCCGGAGAAGCACTGGTTCTGAGCGGAGAGCGAAGAGAGTGAGTATGGCGGAGTATATAGCGGCGGAGAATTGTGGAGAATTCGAAGAGCTGCGAATTAGGGTTTTGTTGTATGGGAGAAGACGGAAAGCTTTTACTGTAATCAGTTCGGAATAATGGGCCAACATTCTTCAAGGCTGAACCTTACGTTTTTTTGTTTTCCAATATAGAGGCCCAATGATTAGTGGCCTTTGAAAGAAGACAAGCCAAAAAAAGTTGGAAAGACGATAGCATCTTGAAGACTTGAACGAGTAAATTTAATAAATGGTCTTTTATTACTGAAAAATTTTCATAAATAGTTCTCAATTATAAAATATTACATTCATTTATATTTATAATTCATTTCATAATGGATCATTTGACCCAATTATTACTCTCACATATAGTCTGCAAAAGATTGAACATACAATAGTTATCAAATATTGAAAAATATAAAAGATCATTTATAGAATTTACTACAATAGTCATACTTTGTGATAATAATAATAATCCGTAATAAAATTATAAAAAAATTGGTCTTTCTCTTTGAGTTAGGATGTTTGATTAAATATTCTCAATACATTTTTTAAAATATTGATTAATGTAAAAAAACTCTATAAATTTTACTCTTTATATAACTAAAAAATACATCATGAAGTTGATTTTGAAATATGGGATTTGAATATTTTATAAAATACTTTTCACGTCCTAAGTTAGACTATAATTTTAGTATTACGAGCTATATCCTCATATTTTTTAACCATTTTATTTAAAAATAAGTATAAAAATAAAATTTATATATTAAAAAGCTAAGTCAACTTTGAGATGAAAGGAGTACATCAACCTTTGTTTGAAAGAGAGAAAATAAGAGTGGAAAACAATGAGGCATGTACATGTATTATGTTTGGAAGAGGGTGTAAAATAAAAAGTGAAATTTACACTAAATAGTACTAAAACATAATGACTTTCCTAATGTAGGACTTAGACTTTTTTATTTCTTAAATAGGACTTAATAATGACCTAGTGGAAGGAATAATGTCTAGTAATGATGGACATTTACTTGAATAATGACTACTTGATAATGACCAAAGATCTTACATTGGGAAATAAAAACATATGGTCCTATATTGGGAAAGTCATTATGTTTTAGTTCTATTTAAGTAAATTTCTCTAATAAAAATGGATATAAAATATGAAAGTATTTTCCTTCCTATTTCTTCTTTTCAAAAAGATGAGTGGTAACTACTAAAATATAATTAAGAGGTAAAATAAGATTTATTTTCTTTCCTCTCTATTAATTCCAAACACGAGGGAAAATAATTTTTTTTTTTTCGTCTTTATTTTCCATCTTTATTCTCTTTCTCATCTAAGGGGCTGTTTGGCAACTTCTGAATAGGTAAGTGCTGAACCAGTAAGAGGTCTGAACCATTAAGTGCTGAACCAATAAGAGGTCTGAACCATTAAGAGCTAGTATATTGCTTAACTATTCAGAGGCAAATGTCTGATCAATTCAGATAAGATGTCTTAACCATTCAGACTCTGTATAATACTTAACCATTCAGAGACAAATCTCTTAACCATTCAGACATCTGAACCATTAAGAGGCTGAAACAAACAGTCTGAACCATTAAATGCTGAACCATTCAGACATCTGAACCATTAAGAGGCTAAAACAAACAGCCCCTAAAAATTTTCCAAAAAGAGATTAAAGTTTACCACCAAAATATAGTATCTCAAGGTTAAACCTTTGTTATCCCAAGATTTCAATGTACGGAGTATCTTAATTTTAAAAGATTGACAATGAGATATAATATTTGCATAAGGCCACTATCTCAAAGTCAAACTGCACCCATCTTCTAAAACTACAGAGTAAAAGAACCCTCTTTCTTCATCCTTTTAGCTCTCTGCTTTCTGTTATATTATTGGTACTAGCTTGGACTCAGATGGTACTCTATGGACATCGTCCTGATTACTCATATCTTCGTGTCTTCGACTGTCTTGAATATCCTCATTTTCGTCATGAGGTTGATCATAAACTCCATTCACTTTCAAAACCTTGTGTCTTTGTTGGCTACGAGCCTCATACCAATGACTATTGTTGCCTTGACCCTGACACTCACCGCGCCTATGGTACTCGTCACGTTTGTTTCCATGAGTCATAGTTTCCATATGGAGCATTACCCGTGTCCTCTCACACACCTACAACTTGTCATGTGTCTACTAATTTCTTTGGTGTCTTACCCCTCTTTTTGGGGTTCTCTCGTGTGTCCCAAAGTCCTGCTCACGATCCTCTGCATCCTCAACCTACTCCTATCCTACCAAAACTCCCACCAACCTTCACCTTATACCTACCTCACCCACCGCTACTGACCCCACTCCAACCTAGCATGTGCCAACGACCCACGTGGACAGCCCCTCCCTTATCCCTGATCACCTTTCATCTGAATCCCATAATCCCAGTACCACTATATCATCTACGGCCAACCCACCCCCATCGCCTATTCCCTCACATTCGATGACCACTCGTTCCAAAAGTGGCATTTTTAAACCCAATATATATTCTTCCACCATCCCCTATGATGAACCCTCACCAACAGAACCCACATCCTACAAACAAGCCTTCCAAAACAGATATTTGTATCAGGCTATGGGTGATGAATTTGAGGCATTATAGAGACAGGGTACTTGGGTATTGGTTCCATATCCTCCAGACCGTTTCCCTATTGGATGCAAGTGGGTTTGTCGCATAAAACGCAACTCTGATGGCTTTATTTCTCGCTACAAAGCACACCTTGTGGCTAAGTGTTATGATCAAGAATATAGCTTGGATTACTCCGAGACTTTTAGTCTTGTGGTTGAACAACAACCCGTTCGTGTTGTCCTCTCTATTGCTATGCACTATCTTTGGCCTCTTCATCAGCTTGAAGTTTCTAATGCTTTTTTGCATGGTGAGTTGCAAGATGAGATATACATGACTCAGCCTTCGGGGCATATAGATCAACGTTATCCTCATCATGTTTGCAAATTAGTAAAAGAACTATATGGCCTTAAGCAAGCTCCTCAGGCATGGTATCTACGACTCACTTTTTTTTGACGGCCTATAGATTTATCACTACCACTCGTGACACTAGTCTATTTATCAAGCACTCTTCGCATGGATCTCTAATCTTGTTGGTATATGTTGATGATATTGTCATTAACGGCTCCTCTTCATCTCTTATTCAGGGTTTTATCCGAAGTATGCAGCATGAATTAGAAATGAAGGATCTTGGACCTCTTTAGTACTTTCTTGGACTTGAAGTGCAACACATCGGTGATCGTCTCCTTCTCCATCTGACTAAGTGTGCTGGTGAGCTTCTTCATCGTGCGGGTGTTGACACTGCAAAACCAGTGCCTTTGCTAATCAGTCCTAGTTCCTCCGCAAATGGCGTGAATGTTCCTTTCCATAATCCTCGTCTCTTTTGCAGTTTAGTTGGGGGTCTTCAGTATCTCACTGTTACTAGGCCAGATATCCAATTTGCTGTCAACTTTGTTGCCCAAAATATGCACAGCCCCATAGAGAAGGATTTTCATACGTTAAAACAAATTCTGCGTTATGTCAAGGGTACCATCTCACAGGGTCTTGTGTTCGGCAAGGGGGGTATGCGTCTACGTGGCTACTCTTACTCTGATTGGGCTAATGATCCTCAGAATAGTCGCTCTACCACTGTGTATCTTATTTTTCTTGGCAATAATCTTGTATCCTGGAGTACGGAGAAGCAAACAAGGGTATCAAAGTCCTCTACTGAAGCCGAATATAGAGCACTCTCTGTCGCAACATCGGAGGTAATGTGGCTCACTTACATTCTGACCGATTTGCATATAGCCACTCCACCACCGGTCCTTTATTGTGACGATCAGTCTGCCATTTGCCTCTCAAAGAACTCTGTTTTTCATAAAAAGATGAAACACGTTGGAACAGACTGTCACTTTGTTCGTGAACAAGTCTTCGATGGGTCCGTGATTGCTGAGCATATATCCTCCGAGTTTCAATTGGCTGATTTTCTCTCAAAGCCGTTAACGTCACAGTGTTTTCACTTTCTTATATCCAAGCTTCATCTTGCTACTGCAAAACTCAGCTTGAGGGGGGATGTTAGATAAGATATATAATTATGTTATATTATTGGACTCTTGTGTAATTATCTAGCCCACTATCTCTATATATATTGTATCAGACTATACGTATCACTTGACTAATTTCATTATTCCGTTATTCTATCAGAAATGATTTCGAAAAAATAAAGAAATAAAAACCACTACCAAATAGAGGAATGTTACATGTTGCTAAATGATCAATGTCATATAGGGACTAGGAACGAGTTGTTAGGTTGTTTAAGCACGTCTAATTAGGAGTCAACATAAATTGCTATTTTTTAATTTTAAAATTAGTTTAAATCATATTTAAGATATAACAATATAACACTTTTATTTTGGGATAAGAGCTATGTTTTAATCTTATCAATATATATTGCTTAATTATCTAATTACCAAAAATTAATTATCTTAAAAATCAAAGAATAAATCTATTGTGGTGAATAATTGATTAAAATACCCCCTCCGTCCCAAAAAGATCGTTACGTTTCATTTCTTTGCGCATCACAAAAAGCAATGCTACTCACATCTAAAATTTCTAAAATTTACCATATTTACTCTTTATTATAAGATGAAATTGTTTTGAAAGTTTTTTTGGCATTTGAAACGATATAAAAATATTTTAAGGGATGCGCAAAGAAATGAAACGTAACGATCTTTTTGAGACGGGGGGAGTATTAGAATGACACCAAAAAGAAGAGATTGAGAACATGCATTCCGAATTCGTGCGGATGACGTGTAAAGGAAACTTGTAGGATTCCAAATTATTTAACGAATCTTTTTCATTTTTCTTAGAATTCTTTACACTATAATACTCCATGTAATAATAATTCCAAATTAGAGAACAGGTAAAATTCTAATCCAATCCTAATTAAAATTTCTTCATTATAAAATTAAACAGATACTTGATGAATTGATAAGTATAAAAACTGCTAAAGACTTTTACTTTCCTAAAACAATATTTATATTTGGAATTATGATCAAAACTATTTTTAATTTAATTTATTTAAAAACTCATATGAATTTACACTATAAATTTCAAAAATAATTCCAAAAAATTACAAGTATAAAACAAAAACTGACAAAATTATATTATTTTAACAACTAATAAATAACCAATGACAAATATACAAAGTATAAAGAAATGGAATATGCTTTAATTATATGAATAGTAAATGAAAAAAGTTGAAAAAAAAGAGGAAAGTATGGAATAAAATTTAAAATAAGAATCCCATAAAGAAAAAATAAAATAAGAATCCCATGTAAATTAGAATTCTATTCCTATTAGGACGCCAAGAAATCTCAACCGTCCGATAAGGTTCAGACAATCCCCTTAAATTATGATGCCAATGCCATACGTGTAATCCCACTCCCATCTCAATCTCCCCTTCAATTAATTTCTCAGCAAGAAAAAAATTTCTGAAATTCTTTGCAGCGATCATGACGGTGGCGCCGGAAAACTTGAGCCGGGAACAGTGCCTGTACATGGCGAAGCTGGCGGAGCAAGCGGAGCGGTACGAGGAGATGGCGAAGTACATGGACAGGCTCGCGGTCGACTCCGCCAAATCCGGGCCGGAGCTGACGGTGGAGGAGCGCAACCTCCTCTCCGTCGCGTACAAGAACGTGGTCGGCTCGCTCCGGGCGGCGTGGCGCATAGTGTCGTCGATCGAGCAGAAGGAGGAGAGCCGCCGGAACGACGACCACGTGGCGCTCGTCAGGGATTACAGATCCAGGGCGATTGAGTCGGAATTGTCCGCCGTTTGCGCCCAGATTCTCGGGATTCTCGACCAGCATCTCATTCCGGCCACCGCGGACTCCTCGGAGGCGAGAATCTTCTATATGAAGATGAGGGGAGACTACCACCGTTACTTGGCGGAGTTTAAGGTCGGGGATGAGAAGAAACAAGCCGCCGAGGAAACTATGGCTGCTTACAAAGCTGCACAGGTCTGTAAAAAAAAATTTACTGCCCTTTTTTCCCTTGCATTCAGTATCAGTAATTTAATTATTGTTATTATTATTGGGTTAATTGAATTTGTGAACATTGAAATTATTTTTTTTAAAAAAAAAAATTGAAAATTGAAGACTGTGGGAAGAGTTGAATGTTGTGGACTTTGTTTGACTTGAAGAATCTTTGAAGGAGAATTGACTCTCCCCTTTTTTTCTTTCTTTCTGTGGGCAGGGTAAAGTTTGATCCTTTTTTACCAGAATGGTCAAAACTAATAATTTTGTGTGCATTAAGAATTTCTATATAAAAATCCAATTGCAAATTCTTTAAGACACTTTGATTGTGTGGTGTAATTTTAACCTAACTGCTCTTGACCATTCATTATTTTCTTCCTACAAAAATCAGTTCATTAGAATTAGGGCTTCAAAAAATTAGGGTTCAATCAAAGTATGAAGCCTAACAACTATTTAATTAAAAACAGTTCGGGTTAGATAATTATTTTTGAAGAGGTAAATCAGACTTTAATTACAAGATATCCGCACATAATCTCTTAGGTCCAATTCGCGCCCCGTTTATATTGTGCACACATAATTGTAGTGGGCTAAAAGAAGTAACCCTTATTTAGTTATTTTCTTGCAAAACATTCTTGTAAAAGTGTGAATTAATTGTATGTAGCCAAATATTTTTTTTGTTGGAAAATTGTGTTTTAAAGAATTGACCTTATGGTTGACCCTTGCATTAATTTTGGGGTATTTGATCTGTAGGACATTGCTGTGGCCAATCTTCCCTCAACACACCCTATAAGGCTGGGTTTGGCACTCAACTTCTCAGTGTTCCACTATGAGATTTTAAATGCATCAGAAAAGGCATGTGGCATGGCCAAACAGGTTAGTTGTGTAACTTCACTCTTAACTAATCTTCTTATTCATCTTATTCTATATGAATTACCCAAGATCCCAAGTGAATTCAAACCATTTCCTTAACAAAATGACAAGGACAGTTTTGGCATTTTACAAATTTTGGCACTTCATCTATCCATATCTTATCATATATATATTCTCCACTTGATTAACTTATATAGGCATTTGAGGAGGCTATTGCTGAGTTAGACACATTGGGTGAAGAGTCTTACAAGGATAGCACTCTTATCATGCAACTTTTGAGGGATAATCTCACTCTCTGGACTTCTGATATACAGGTAAAATTACACACTAATTTGGTTATATGCCAAAAGTAATCTTAGGGTACGCTTGTTCTCTAGTCGATTTTCAAACTTAACAACGATTAATACAAAGTGTGGTCATCCCTCAATTCATTATTGGAAAATGTTACGTTTACCCCATGAACGACACCAAAACTACACCACACGTTTGGTAATTGTCTGTGACGCACTTGTGGTGTCATTCGTGGTGTGACTGTAGTATGACCGTCTGTCATTGTCATGCATGCGACCTATAACTAATAGCCTTTTTTTGATGTAGGATCACGGGGGTGCGGCTTGATATATGCATAGTTTCTTCGAGGAGGCCCGTCAACGATATAATCTAAGGACTATATATATTGTTATATATGTGTGTGTGTGCTACTTGTGAAGTGTGTCAACTTAGTTATAATTAGTAGGAGGATTATTTATGGTTTAAAACTTGGGTTCATTAATTTGAGACCTCAATTGAGAGTGATGGTTGACAATATCATTTGCTCTATTCTCCTTTAATCATATATATATATTCTCGTGTTCCCCTTCCCTATTGATGTGTTTTTTTTGTTACTAATTCATATATTAATTAATTGATATTTCTTGCTATTGCTTTCCACTTGTTGCAATGGGAGAAAAATGAGTTTACATTTTCTTCTGGCATTTCACAATTGTTCTTTGTAAAGTGCAAAAAAAAAAGTGAATTTCGTGTAAACCCTTTTGGTGTATATATGGTTTGACTCTTTGAGTATTTAGCAACATTTGTGGGATCATTTAAATCCAACCAAGACTTTCTACATAATATTCTTTCAAATAATACACCATTTGCATTAATGATTTGTGTTTTTGTGGTCTTAAAGTCTTTATGAAAAATATGAACTTTCTACACATTTCAAAGTTTTCATAGATTTAAAAGTAGATCTTTGTTCAGTTGTAAAAAGCTTAATTTTTAGTTTTTACGTGGTATTTATGCATTAACGTTTATAAAAAAATTCCTGGAAAGGAGCAAAAAGTACTCCCTCCGTCCTAAAACTATCTTTTTGTTTGTATTTACGAGGTTTGACCGACTTTATTTTCAAATTAATTTATTTGATTGTAGGTGTGAAATTAAAAAATAAAATTTAGATATTTAAAAATTACATCAAAAGTTTTACAAAACAGGTGATAAGACTGTATTATTTTATCAAATAACTAACAAAAATAGGTAAAGAAAGTGATTTAAGTTTGACTTTATGAATAGTAACGGGAAAGATAATATTAGGATGGAGGGAGAATGAAAATACCAAAATAGCAGTCATGAATCTTTTAAGACCAAAATAGAAGTATTCCGTATAATGACAATGTGGTGTAAGAGTACGCGTTAGTAGTGTGATAGATTAGTGACATTCTAGTGGCTAGCGGCAATGATTGGTAGTGTGACAATTAAAATGTGACGATGTAGTGAGTGCGGCAATGTAGGAATGACAGCGTGAATTTCTATTTTGATCTTAAAATACCTATGACTCTTATTTTGGTATTTTTATTATTTTTCACTCCTATCTGGGAGTTCTCCCTTTATAAAATGAATATTGCCTTTAGGATTACTCGGTTCTTTTGATTGAAATTTTAAAATTGCATATTGGAAGAAACTAAAAGAAGTTGGAAAATGTTAGAATAATTAAAGTGTTAAAAAACTAGAACTATTAAATGATTATCTAAATGTCTTCCAAAAATGATTATCCAAATAAAAATGCAAGAGAATTATTTTTCATTTAAAAAAGAATTCATTCTTGTTTACGTTTGAGGTACTATGTTATAAATTTAGATAAATAATGTTATTTTATATTCATCATATACAAATACCTTTTTTAAGTCTTTGAAAAAACTAGAAAATGTTGAAAGAAATTAGAAAGAGGTAATATTTACTCACTCCGTATCAAATTAAAATATTTAACTTGATTGTTTTTCAAAATTAAGATAATTATTTTGGGACATCAAAGAAATGAAGAATTGAAAGATGAAATAAAATACGGAGTAAAAGAAAAATATAATTTTTTTAAAACCTTTTTCTATTCTTTTTTCTTTTATTTCGTACAGAGTACTTTATTTTATCTTTTTGTTTTTTATTTTCTTTTGTAATGTTTTCCGAAAAATTCTTGTTTTCAAAAATTAATAAATGAAAGGTTTTAGTTGGAGATGAAGAATGTGTATGTTAGTTTATTTATTCGTATAAACAAGAAAAAAGAGAAAATAAAAGGGCGGACTTCATTACGAAGGTAAAGAGGGGACATAAATTTATATATATATATATATATATATATATATATATATATATATATATATATATATATATATATATATATATATATATATATATATATATATATATATATATATATATATATATATATATATTATATATATATATATATATATATATATATATATATATATATATATATATATATATATATATATATTAATGACCAATATATTAATTCTACATCATTTTTCATATAAAATGATTTGAAAATAATTTCAGTCAAGCATCGTAAACTGAAACATATAATTTTATTCCGTAAATTGGAACGGAGGAAGTACAATTCTTAGAGCAACTCCAAGAGATGAGTTATATGGAAGGGTAAAGGGCAATAATGGTCAAATTTGCCTTTTCTTCATAATAATTCATTCTCCAAAGGGGAAAAGAAAAGGAAAAGTATTATACTTCTTTTAATTTTGAAGAGATATCTTTACCTTCCCAACACAAAAGGTTAAATACTTTGTAGAGCATTTTGGGAAGGCATATCTAACATTTGAAAAGCTAAATAAGCCAAACACCAAAATACTTTATCTAAGAGGGTTATGATATTAGAAGATTTCAAATGCAAATCCTATTAAACTTTACCAAACCCTAGACAAAAAATTACTAATATAAAAAAGAACAGTGCTAGGGTACCAACACAAGGATGCTACTTTGAGTGCACTCATACTTTGCACAGACATACACAGCTCTAGTCGTTTATGCCACACAAACAATTACCGTCTGTATTTATCTGTGCAAAACATAAATCCACCCAAGATAGCACCCATATGCTGACACTCTAGCATGACCCTATAAAATAGCTCAATGCCCCAATCTAAATTTCATGTGTTCAACAAACCCAGCCCAAACAATTTTAGCATTTTAAATATTCAAAATGGCACGTTCAAATTAATCGAGATTTTGCAATACCCGTTGTGCTTTTAGATTAATTTCTCTCACAAGTTTATTTAGGCTTTGTTTGAGATTAACGTTTTCGATTAATATTTGCATTTTTGATAAAATTTTAATGATGTAGATTAATTCTAAGACACCAATGCTAAAAGCTACAGTCGAATAGTCTTTTCAAAATGCTAACTTCTAGCGCTGATACCAAACGGGACCTTAATGCTCCGCACAATAAACCAAGAAGATTAATAACAAATGCTTCAAAACTCAATAATAATACAAGACGTTTTCACCGTGTCACACTCTAAACTTACAGCGGCACAGTAAAATCCAGGCACCCAATGTCGGGTAAATTTCAAAACCCCAACTCAGTAAAACTCAGCATAAAAAACAATATTTCTACCGTATGCCACTCTTAAACTACAATAGAGCAGCATAATAAATACACAAACCAAATACATCCAACGTTGGGTAAAAAATCAAAACTTGGGGGGTGGGGTGGGGGTGGGGGGGGGGCTACCACTCGAAAACTCACGGGGAAGAGTGCTAAAGTTGCTGTTTCCTAACGAGCGCAACGATGATTCGATTCAAGCTGGTGATTTCTTCGTCTCTTTGTCTCAGTTCTCGCTTCAGCTGTTCGATCTCCGCAGAGTGGGCCCCACACTCGCTGCCATTGTTCGTGCCGAGCTCTTCTTCGCCTCGATCGTCACGGTGAGGATGATCCGTCTTGACCTTCTTGGATTTCTCCTCCAAGGGCTCCTCCTCGTCTTGCAAGGACCGTTTGGCTGTTGGGTTTTCATCAAGATTTCCACAAGCCATCTTGCGAACGCAAAGACTCCCGGACACTCCGGTGTCGAGTTTGAACGAAACGAGTTTCTGAGGCCGTCCGAAAGTGTCCTAGACGAAATATACATGGTTAGCAATGCAAGGACGATAACTTTTAGTGTATTCAGAGCAAATTTGTATCATTAAAATTGATCTAAAATGATAATGATAATGAAAAAAACGTTGATCCCAAACAAAGCCTTAGTTTCTGCCCTTATTTAAAATGCTAAGCATGATAATGTTATTGAAGATGCACAAATAAAGGAATTAAAGAACATCGCTTAATGTAAGATGATGATAATGATTAGTACTCCCTCCATAGTTCATCCCACTATTTTTGTCACATTTTACCTTTTTTCTATCCCACAATTTGTCTAATTCCATATTTAGCCAAATTTGTGTGGTTCACAATCATTTTTACTCTATCTTACCTTTTACCATCAATATCAACCATACAAACTTTTATTAATTTCTGTGCCTCTCCATGTTCCAAAAATAGTGGGACGGAGGGAGTACTAGTAATAGTAATCATAATTATAATGATAATTATTAATATCATTATTATCATAAGAAAACATTCACGTAAATACTCTAAAAAATTTGAGATTTTATAAGAATACTCCAAGATTATATGTTTATCACCAGCGCCATTAGAAATTCAATATCGTTAGTATAATACTCCAAGAAACTTTTTAGTTTATATGGTTCACCTCATTTTTTTGAGGCGCATATGTAATCGACATGAAAGTATTATACTAAAAATATTAAAATTTTGGGAACACCGATGATAATTATGTGAACTTGAAATATTCTTATAAAATCTCAAATATCTGAGAGTATTAGCATTAATCCTAATACTAATGATGATGATGATGTGTAGTCATTCCCAAATACAGGGAAAAAGAACATGGCCATTTTTTTCAATTCCCATCTACTTGCTTCAAAGTTGTCTGACTATGGTGGTGTTTGTTACAAGATGAAAGAACATCGATTGCGACACTTTAAAACTCAGAGATAAGGAGGAAAAAAAACGAGGTTGCGAAAACGGGTTGTGCATAAAAATACCTTTTCTTGGGTACCTTCAAGCTTCTCATATGCCTCATTTGCCTCTTGCTGATTCTTGAAAATTGCAAATGCAGAATACCTATCCAGTTGCTTTCTATTTGGCTGCAAACATGGATTTTGTTTCTTGAGATTTTAGAAACTTAGAGAGTAAGCAAAGGAAGAATATAACAAGTCATTTTGATTTGTTCCACTGTTCATACAGCAAACATATACACATATCATTGATATCACATTCAATGACCTGTTTCAAAAAAAAAATTCAATGACCAAGCCGCGGGTAAATTCCACAAATGCTCCCTAATTACAGTTGGTTTTCCATATTTACTCCCCAATTCTAAGATATTACATAAATGACCTTCAGTTTTTGAACTTTTTCCCATATTCGGTCCTTCAGGGACTATATATGGAAATTATATTTTCATATTTGACCTAAAGGATTATTTATGGAATAATTTTCAAAAATTGAGAACTATTTATGTAATACTACCTCCGTCCCATTGTCTTTGTCCACTTTTGACTTTTGGAACTGTTCATCTAAGCACTTTGACTCATCAAATTCTCTCAATGTGTAAGCCTAAAAATAGTCATGTGTGATCTTGTTTGATTCGTCTTAACATATAGATTATTAATATATAATTTTTATAATTTTTTAATATACAAATTACAAGATAAAATGGATTAAAGAAATGCATTGGATGATGTGCCAAAAGGTAAGTGGACAAACACAGTGGGACGGAGGGAGTATCTTGTAATTGAGAACTAAACATGGAAAACCACCTATAATTAGGGACCATTTATGCAATTTACTCTCAAGCTGCTTAAGCCTAAGGGAACAAGTATGGGTAGGGATCCACTGTCCTAAAAATATTATCCCACCTTATGTCCCACCCTTCAGATGCTGCTACATAGCATAAAAATGTGGTCCCACTTCATTGTTGTGCCATCATTTGAAGAGCGGGGAATGAGTATGGCATAACATTTTTGGGACATGAGATTTCTGGAAATATGATACCATATCAAATAAAAAGCCAAAAGATGCCTAAAGAATAAAAATGACATCGGAACAAACAAACCTTAAACTTATTTTGAACGGTGAACTCTCCAGAAATTATTTCATGCAAATCCGTACGACCAATGCCTACTGGTATCCTGTGGATAAGCAGCTTCGCCGTCCTGTCTTTTTCTTCACCACCCTAAATTCATGGAATGGTGATCCAGGTTACAAACATACAACTGGATCTGAATGCCCCATGGAAGCACGCGCGGGGGGGGGGGGGGGGGGAGGATTTGGACTTTAAAATGCATGGTTCAAGAGAGAGTTAGATATCATTGTGCAGAAACAAGTTGCAATTACCTCCTCACGGGGGGTAAAAGGTATAGAATCATCACAATCGTGCTCAACTTTTTTCTTGACAAGTTTCATTGCTGCCATTGCATCGTCCAAGCAATTATGGGGAGATCCATTCTCTCGGAGTTCATAGCCTAGCACAAACTGTTGAAAATCATGAGTTGGAGGTGATCAATTGCAGATTTTATCTCACCTTATTTATGCATTTGGCATTCTCTTATTAGTGTTTAGCAGAGTGGAGGGAGGAAAGAAATAAATACCAAAGAAAGGTACAATACAAAAGAAAAAGTGATACCCAGACTTTTATTCTTTTATTCTTCCCTCAGATGACAATAAATGGAACATATAAAAAACTTCTTTTTTCCTTTTTCCTTTACAACACTTTTCCAAACATGACATGCAATATCAAGAATGAATTTTTAACCCTTTTGCAGATTCCATTCTCTTTTCTTTCTATTGTATTTCTCTCATACCAAACAACACAAAATCTACTCATCTTCGCACATTTTTTTCCCTAAAATTCTTTATCAGCTATATTTGTATCTCGACCAAACATTTTGGCAACAGAAAAGGGAACTGCAGACAGTGAAATTAAAATTACAATTAATTTAAAAGTTTTGCATTAAGAAGTATCCCATAAAATAAATACACGGTGACCACAGATTCATTGCACCAGAAAACTTACTTTACACAAGTTACTTAAAGAAGGTCTTCTGTTAGGAGCATCCCGGTATTTGAAGACATAAGCTGTGTCAATAACTTTTGCATGATCTATCTGTAAAGCTGTAAAATGAAATCCTTGTTTAGAAGCTGAAATGGAGGTGTGATGAGAGCAAAACATTATTTAAGAAACCAAGTACTACGTATTATATGGAGAGCTAACAAAAATATTACCCCCTTGAATGGAGTAAAATTATAGTTTGAATACTATAATCTCCAAGGCAAAATTTAGACCATGAATATCTATAATTATAAATAAAGAATAGATAAATATTATAAATATAATATGTTTAAACTTCATTTCAAAATAAATATAATGATATTCAGATCATATCATAATGTAGTGTATATTTAATATAATTATGGTCAAAGTTTACGAAGTTCGACAAAAATATACAAAGAATGCAAAGTTACCACTCCCTCAACCCCCCCCCCCACGCACAGACACACACCAAAAAAGGTTCATGTATTCGGTTTTTTAATTGTCTGAAAACAAGGTTCAGGTTTCCTAATATGAAAATAATTGTGGTAGAATGGTTTATATTATTTCTCCCTCTATATAAATCTCAACCACACAATTTCATTTTTTAATAAATCTCCCTCTATGAACATTAGGATCATGGAAAAACAACTTCTATTTAAAAATATTGGAGTAATATTTTTGAACATTTTAGAGAGTTCAATACTACAGTGACATTATTGAAATAAAAAAAACTAGCGACATTCTTTAAAAAAAATAATACTCGAGTGACACTTTTAAACATTTTAGAGAGTTCAGTGACATTATTGAAAGCAAAAAGATAGTGACATTTTTGAGAAAAACGAATAGTTGAGTGTCATTCTTGTCGTTGCGCTCTTCTTTTAGAACCAATTATACTTTGTACTTTTTTAGCACTAGTTACTATTTTATAATTGTAGTATCTGTTCATCTACTCTATTTTCTCAACCTACAAAAATATCTATAGTTCTCGTCTCACTTTAAACCTTTGGCCTCTCATTTGAAAAGATCACCTTAGTGCAATCACTTCATCAAACTACACAATCTATGGATGTACTTTGTTTATGACACTAAACTAATCTTTGTAAAGCTAAACTAAAAAAAAGTTGAATAGAAGTATAGAACATATTACTTTAAATAAAACTATTCCCTCTGTCTTAGACAGATTGTATGGAAGTCAAAACGAGACAAACTCTCAAATTTTCAAAATTCATTTTAATATAAAAATGTCTACAAAACAACAATAATTAATTTATTAAATAATTAAAGGAGAAATACCAAAATAAAGATGAAGTATAGAAAAAGAATCAAAATAAGTTCTACATGTTTATATCATAAAATAAGACATAATACCAAAAATTATCGTCGAATGCCAACACATAGTGTCACATTATTGCAATTCAATAGTTATATTTTAGGATAAAAATATGTTATTCATATTAGGGAATAAACATTATATTTTGCTTCTATTTTGAGTAATTTTTAAATAATTATAAAGTAATAAAAAATATACAAATAAATAAAAGTTACCATAATTAATGGTGCAATGTGGAATTTACTCAAAAAACAGAGGAAGTACACCATTACCAATTTAAAAAATTTTATAATGATTTGATTTCCAAAATTATTTTTATCAAGTTTTCTTTAATAAGAAGAATAAAAGGGACCAACTGCCTTCTTCTTTGGGAGTGCAGGCTCCTTACCCTAAAACATAAATTGTTCACTTCCCTTACATTGAAACAGACTCGAGCCACACCTCTCTTTATATCGCTTCCCTTTCTCTTCTTCCATTGGAGCAGATTCATACAAACATCGGAGTGTGTTCATATCTCTTCCGTTTCTCTTCTTCCATTGAAGAGAGGTGGGGCTCGAGTCTGTTCCAACGAAAGAAGAGAAACGGAAGAGATATGAACAGACTCTAATGTTTGTATGGGTCTGCTCCAATGGAAGAAGAGAAACGGAAGAGATATGAATAGAGGTGGGGCTCGAGTCTGTTTCAATGTAAGGGAAGTGAACAATTTATGTTTTAGGGTAAGGAGCCTGCACTCCCGAGGAAGAAGGCAGTTGGTCGCTTTTATTCTTCTTATTAAAGAAAACTTGATAAAAATAATTTTGGAAATCAAATCATTATAAATTTTTTTAAATTGGTAATGGTGTACTTCCTCTGTTTTTTTGAATAAATTCCACATTCTATATTGCACCATTAATTATGGTAACTTTTATTTATTTGTATATTTTTTTATTACTTTATAATTATTAAAAAATTACTCAAAATAGGAGCAAAATATAATGTTTGTTCCCTAATATGAATAACATATTTTTATCCTAAAATAGAACTATTCCATTGCAATAATGTGACACTATGTGTTGGCATTCGACGATAACTTTTGGCATTATATGTTGGTATTATTCGTATTATATGTCTTACTTTATGATATAAACATATAGAACATATTTTGATTCTTTTTCTATATTTTATCTCTATTTTGGTATTTCTCCTTTAATTATTTAATAAATTAATTATTGTTGTTTTGTAGACATTTTGATATACTTTTTAAATATGTTATTTTTTATTTTCATACTAATTTCCAAAAATAAGGTTCAGGTTTCCTAATATGAAAATATTGTGGTAGAATGGTTTATATTAATTCTCCCTCTATATAAATCTCAACCACACAATTTCACTTTTTTTTAATAATCCTGCTGCATCAAATGTAAGACCTTTTTTATGGGCAAGATGGAGTACTTAGCTAGTAGGCTTACCTCGAAGATCATTGCATAAACCGTGGCCTACTAATATCTTCCCATGAGCCAACAGTTTCTTCATAGATTCCTATAAGAGGCCCACAACTTTTGATGGTGATTTTTTGTCATAAACATCAGGCAGGTTACATAAACTTAAAATTACCTGTACATCATTCAAGGAACATGTAACTCCATCTAAGTCAGAAGCATTAATTCCAGTAATATCTGTTCGGTAATCTGTGATTGTTTTACTTGGCTTTACAAATTTATCAAGTTTAACCTGCATTATACAATAGCCTGGTGGTTTGAAGTCACCCATAAAAGAAGAAAATGGTATGAATGCAACAGAAAAATCTGTAGATCATCAAAAATGTTCATCCTCAACTGGTTTAAAAAATAAATGCACGAAAGACCTTGTTACTTGTAAGAACAACAACAGCCCAGTATAATTCCAACTTCGTTGGGGTCTGTGGGGTCGAGATGTAAACAGCCTTACCTGACTGTATCCATTAGATTATTGATGCATTCATTGATGCATTGACACATTTACTACCCAAAACTTCATTGAAAGTAAGAAGCAAATGAAGTTTAATGTGTCATTTTGATTTAGTCCATTAATGAAGTTTAATGTGTCATTTTGATTTAGTCCATTCATTTATCGGAAGCTAAAATATTGTCAATTACGACTACTTTAGCTCCACTGGCTATGAAAATGATACTTGTTAGAACTAAGCTGTGAAAAAATACCTTAAAATTTTGATCGACAACACAGACACGGATTAAAGCTTCTGTTCCATCATTACAAAGGGCCATCTCGCAATCAATTGCGAGCATTTTAGTCGATTTCATTTCCTTGGACTTTTTACTGCATTTGGTAACTAACCAGCCCTGCATGATAGCTCGATTAGTATAATGAAGGTAAGAGGCGGAAATTATATAGGATGAATAGCAATCTAGAGAGACAACATAGTATCTGTTGAATAACAAAGACTTCCTTGTACATTCTGATTTCTCACTCCACATTAATTCAAATAGAAATGTGAATAAAAATGCAAATAAGAATGCAAAGAAAGAAATAATATGAACCAGAATTCCAAGTGTTTTACTTGCGTTTACATCAGACCACATACAAACAACTTAACATTTTTTTTCTGTTTGGGGCACAAGAAAAAAGATAAGGAAAGAGAGGAAAAGACTATGACCTGCAAGCTATTCCATTAATATCCTCTTCATTTCATTTTAAAAGTATGATTATTGTTCTCACATTGTGTTTTCTTCTCTTATAATACGTAATCCCTAATTCGTTCAACACTCCCTTTCAAGTTGGAGCATCTCTGTGTGCGTCAAGCTTGCAACATGCAAGCACATGGAAATCATACTTGACCACACAGCCATCACCTTTATGACATTGACCATACAACACAGAGTGAACATCATTGACTGCACAAGACATAACTTGGAAGGACAGTAAAGCATTTGATCTACTGAACAAGAGTGACATAAAGTGTAATCATTAACCAGAGGAAGAATGTTTACCTCTTCGTACGATGGTAGGGAATAATCAACTGCATACTGAGGGTGGTTAAGAGTTAAGCAAACTAGCCTCTGCACGACCAGAACAGTAATTTAGTATTCAAACTGTTCAAATAGTAATAAACTGTGTTCAAATAGTATGCAAAAGTTCATTATCAGTAAATATCAGTTATTCTACATGCGGATGTAAGGTAATTGACTGTGTTTTAGCTTCAGGTAATAATGGGCTTAATCCAACTGGCACATTAAGTTTCCTTTGCTTCTTACTTTCCATGGAGTTGTGCAGTAAATGGGGGTAAGGTTGTGTTAGTTGAATAGATCTGGGTTTATTGTTGTATCACACAACAGGCATAAGGAATGAATCAAACAACGATAAAATTGCTGAAATACTGAAAGAGGTTAAATAACCCAAGAAAAACTGATATATCTATATCATCATCAGCACCATAATTTTAACTAGTTTGGGTCGCGGTAGTATTAATATTTATAGTACCCTACCACTTAAATTAATAAAGTTGATTAATACTACATACTAAAAAAGAATGATGAGAAAGTAAAGATGTTCTACAGCAGGTGCCCTTCCTTTTGCAGTCGTCTTTAGAAGGAATAACAAGAAAAATATCTTCTAAGGTTAAAATCTTTGCTACTATAATGACGCGGGTGCCCAATTTTCTAATCATTCCTTCTAAAGAAGGATACTAATCATACTATGATAGGTTCCAATATTCTCACATATTTCCACATCATCATTTGCAAGGGAAATATCATGAGGCGGCTATATGTTAAAAACTTAAAATATTTGCTTTTATCATCTCCATTACATGATTCATCCTTCAAGACCAACATGCAAATCATGGAAACTGACCAAACTTAGAAAAATATTTGGCTTCAATTAATAATCATAGAAAAAGTACTATTCACTCTGTCCTACTAAAATACGGTTCCTCTCTATTATTCACAAGGTCAAACTATATCTTCTTTTTTACACATTTTTGCTTGTATTTGACAAAATAAATTATTCAATGTCACCATTTGTCTTGTAGAACTTTTGATGTAGTTTTTAAATATATACTCCCTCCGTCCCAAAAAAATTCCCTTTAGAAAAAGGTGGAAATTAAAGAATGTGTAATTTTGAAGTAACTTTTCAATTTTGCCCTTAATTTATTGTAGGGTAGGATAGGATGTGATTGGTAGATTAATAGTGAATAGATATGATGTGATAGAAAGGTTAATAATTAGTAGGGTTAAAAGAGAGATATTAATTGAAAGTGGAAGCATTTTTTGGAATGGATGAAAAGTGAAAGTGGACATGTTTTTTGGGACGGATTCTTATTTGTAAATTCTATACCAATTTTTAAATATATTGATTTGAAAATATATTCAATTAAACATTGTAGACCAAAAGAGAAACCTTATTCCAAACAGAGGGTAACAATTTAGTCAAACACTCAAACCTATTATTTTGGGATTAAGGCTTAGATTTCGTTTTTGTACTTAAGTACTAATAGTTATTAGTATTGGCAGATCATACTTAGTTCAAAGTTCTGATACCGATTTGTTTATTTACTGCCTTATTCAAACTCAAAGTGTAAGTTTTCATCAGTTGTTTTTCAGCAATATTTCAAGTGACCAATACTTGGAACTAGGAATGCAAACACAAAAGAAGAACTCATATCAAATATAAACCTGTTCAGGGGATTCACAGTTTTCTGAATGTTTTTGGAATTCAATCATGGCATCACGATTGGTATGACACTGCAAAACCTTTTCAAATATCTGCAATTGAGAGACGATGAGAACAGCAAGAGAGGGGCATAATTCATCCAGTTAATAAAAGAAAGTTCCCTCATCAGTTACCTTTAAATCCTCATCCTGACTAAATGTTTTCAAAAATGCAGCTAAGTCTTCAAAAGATCTCCTAGCAGGGTCAGACATGCTAGAACCAAACTTCTTGTCATAAAGTTGCAAAAAATCCTTCCAACTTCCTTTGCTTCCTTTCATTCCACGTTTTTGGGATAACTTCACAAGGTGAACAAGTACCTTAACACCATAACAAATAGTTAGTGGACATGAAGTCATCAGTTGTCAAGGCATACTTATGAAGACAACATACAAACAACAACGAGACCAAACCTAATAAAATCCCACGACACTAGGGTTTGGGGAGGATGTGTGTACACATACCTTACCCTAGTGGCGAATCCATTTTATATTAGTTTGGTTTAGAGTTATGTAATTTATAATTATGACCCCGACTAAAAAATACTGGGGACCCCAATTAAAAGCATTACAGACCTCGATAGATAGTGTTAAGTGAGAAACAATGGGAAAAGTTAAATATTAAAATATTAAAAGAATAAAATATTAGTGTGAAATTTTTAAAAATCACAAAAATAAAATCTAAAGTGAAACACTAAAAATTTATAATAATTAAACTAACTTGATTCATCCTTGCAGAAGCAAATCAAGCAATGGATGCTCAAATGCTAACTAATAGTGCATAGAACCTTTTAATAAAACCCTAATATCTAAAACCTGTAATATTGTCTGGATAAAAGAAGTTCTTGTGAACGTTCTCAGTTCACATTGAAGCTTATACATACACTGCAATGAGAAGCTAACTATGAAAATTGCCAGAGCATGAAAAATTACTGCATTTCAGAGCACGATTCAAATCACGGTTGCGGATTACTGGAAGGGAAAAAGGGGAAAAACAACAAAAAGATATCTCTGTCAACAGGGGAAAATGGAGTGAAGGAAGAGAGTAAGAAAAGCTCACATCTTTCTTCGCGGAGGCAATCAGCGCATCCATTGGCAGCTGTTTCTTGTTCAAGAAAGATAAAGATCAAGATTCTCAAGAAGAAACCCCACCAGCGCCAATTGGCCGCCGCGGCTAATAATTCTGCCCCTGCGGCCGCCGCCTTCAATAATAATACTCCGAGACAAGAAGCTGCTGCTGCTGCTGGACCGTCCTTCAAGAAAGCCGCCGCCAAGGGGAACCTGAGCCAGCGTTACGCGGAAGTTGCGGAAAACAAGGCCAAGAGAAAGATCCTGTGCATCCTGCGACCTCAACAACAGAACCACTACTGCTCCAAACCCTAAGAGGGCCGATGGATACGATAGGGGGCGAATGGGTTGGTCGGGTTTGATTCGGACTTGGATAAATCCAAGTTTGGATTTGGATCAACCAAACAAATTATGAGATTTTTTTTACTCCGTAATTATTTAAGTTCATACTAATAGCTGCATTTTGCACTAAATAAATAATAAAATATCAAAATACATATATTGTACCTATTAGAGTCTTGTATTTTAAATTTTCCAGTAATATTAGTTATATTTTTCAATATTATGAATAATATAAAAAATTAATATTGTACCATTCTTTAGAAAATATAAGATGACTATATGATAATAATAAAAACTTGTTTCAAAATACAGAATAGGGAGTATAAGTTTGTATACTAAAAAGGAGTAATAAAAAAAACATAACCTCAGTTTTATTACATTACTTTTCAAATTAAAATGCATGATTTTGAAAACTCTTAAGCTGATGGGTCATTCAGTTTGGGTGCGGTAAACAATTTTTTTCAAAATTTTATATTTTTAACCAATCTCAATTCAGTTTTGTCAAGTCCAGATATGCACAACGTCGTCCCCGAGCAAGGGCAGAGCGGACAAGTAGCCCAGATCCAACATTCTCAAAAATATTGGCCTGGTTTGGAGAATATCCATGAAAAAGTTTGTTAAATTTATAAATAAAGTTTTTTTTGAAGATTGGGTCACTTTAAGAGCATGTTCTTTAGGGCTTGAAATCTTAACTTCGAGTTTCTTCCAGTTCTTTCTAGTTTCTTTCCAGTTTCTTCCAGTTTCTTCTAGTTTTTTCTAATTCCTTCCAGTTTCGTCCATTTTCTTCCCACTATTTTTTTCTTCAAACTCTTTCTACTTTCCGACTAATTATTCTGAAAACGATATATTATTATTATTACTACACTTATTATGTTCATAACTATAGTTTATAAATTATATCATTTTTTCATCTCATTATTTTTATGATTCACACTAATCATATTATGTGACATACCTGATATTTAAAACAAAATCATGTAATATATAAATTATAATTGCAAATATGTTATTTTATGATAAATACTGCATAAATAAAGTGATGTGCAATATAGCCACAATAACTTTTAAATATTTAACATTTTGATATTTATGCTAATTTCACATTCTAATTAATTTTTTTCAAAATTATTTTTTTTGTGTATGAAAAATAACAATATTTTTTATCATAAAGACATACATTAAGATAACGTGATGACAACAACAACAATGATGATAATAATAATAACAACAATATTAATAATTTATAACAATAAGAATTGGAATGAGAATAATATAAAAATACACAAAAAGTTTTTTAAAATTTTGTTAGATTTTCAAATTTTTTGTAGTTTTTTCAATTTCATTTAATTTTTTCCATTTTTCTCCAGTTTCTTCCAGTTCTTTTCAGTTTATTCTAGTTCCTTACACTTTCTTCTAGTTTCTTCCAGTTTTTTCTAGTTTCTTTCAACATCAAGCTCTTTTTTTCATGTCCTAAAGATCATGTTCTAAAAGCTAATGAGTTTTGTGATCTTGCATATTTTAAGAGCCCTTATAGGAAAGATTTTATATTTAAAATTTTGTTAATTGACTATTAAATTAAGACTCGATTCTTTTTGTACTAACTCTACACTTATAAAACACAGAGTAATATTTTTTTATTCCTTGTAATTATTGTTCAAGTTTCATCCATTTTCATTTAACTTTTTCTATTTCTTCCAACGACTTAAAAAAATATTTAGATATATTTTTCTTATTTTTATTATTCTATAGTTAGTATTGTTATTATTGTTATCATCATCTATCTAATTAGAATAGAAATAATTGATGTGATATCACAATCTATTTATAAAAATAAATTACCCTCAGAATAAATTTGAGTAATCATTATAGAGAGTCAACGTAAGTTTGATATACATAGCCTGTTCCCATTGTTTTAATTGCAAAACTTTTGATGTAAGTTTTTTTTTAATTTTTTCTAATTAGTAAATACTATCACTTTAAAAAATTTTAATTTTGCATATTGTTTAGAATGAGAACTTTTTTTGAAACATAAAGACTATATACATGGTATTCTAAATGAACTATATAGAGTGAGAATAAAAGTGATATAATGGTTTGATGGATTTTAGAACCCGGGTCTTAGGAGACTAGGTAGAAGAGTATCGAAAAAGGACTGAGTTCCTTTTGGTCGCAAGAGTAGAGTAAGTATCTTTAGTAGTCAAAATGTGAACGTGTTTTTCCTCATTCAAGCGAGGGGTGTTTATACAATGCATTTTCCCATGGTTGGGTTTCCTAGCCATTGGTCTACGACCTAGTGGGCTGGGCACATCGGGGCCATGCCTTTTGATTAACAGTACAAGAAATATAATTACAAATAGGGTAGTTGGAACCAATCGTACAGATAATCGTATTAGAGATGTCTCAGCGTGGGCCCATTTGATTAGACAGGGCATACATATATGCTCCCACGCTCGCAGTAGGTCCATAGTGTTTTGCTGGCGGCAGAGGCCGAGTACAAAAGCCGAGTGCACAGACTCTGCCGTTAGAAGTTAGCCAAGTAAGGATTTGATCGTGTCCGCCCCAGGGTCTGAGTCGATGTAACTGTGCTGAGTAGGAGCGCATGTCCGAGTACAGTTGCCATTTTGAGGGGTAGGTTTCCTCTAAGTCCCACTCGGTCGAGCAGGGCGTCTTTGGTCAAGCGCGTCCGATTTCTGCGATTAGATGAACCTTGTTGGGCCGCTTATTTTGTTGGGCTGCATACCCCTAATCCAGGGTATTCATCATGGTTATTATTCACATTTTACAAAAATGTAGTTTTATAGAGTGTTTTTGTTTCGATTGAAAATTCTTAGCTCTGGTAAGGAGTGGCAAGAATAGAATACTGCTCCACTATTCATTTTCATTACATTTTTTTCTTTAAAAAATGTCATTGAATGTTTGGAAATATTTAAAAGTGTCACTCAAGTATTATGGAGTATCCTTTATATATATATAGCAGAGTCGGAGCTATAAGAACGTGACATTTGGCAGAGCTAAAACATGACATGTGGCGAGCTGATGTGGTGACATTTGGCAAAGTTAAAGCGCGACATGTGGCGAGCTAATATGTCACCCTTTTAGACAAACCGATCGGTTTGACCGGTTAGACCAGTTCTTTTTTTGCAATTGTTTTCCAAAAGCATACCACCATGGGGTTTGAAACAAGGATCTCTTGGTCATTATTAGCACCCACAATCGAATTTGTTAAATGACAAATGAATTTGTCATATCCCTTATTCTAAGAGGTAAAAAGAGTACTTAAGTTCTCATTCTTCATGCCAAACATATTTAGATGTAGTTGTTGAAGACGATTAGATAACAGTTCAATTCTTATTAATGAAATCAAATGTTAGGGGATTCAAACCATAAAATAGTTTTTAAAAGGGGGTACCGATTATGTTATTGAAGAACATTGACCAAATATATGGATTGTGCAATGGTAAAAGATTAATCATTAAAGAGATGTGAAAGAACATTATCAATGTAATTGATGTTTCGAGAAATCGCGTTGGAGAAAAAGGTTTACATACCCTGAATAAAATTTGGTATCATCTGATAGAATTCTCAATATAATAGTCTTATGTTTTGCTATGACTATAAACAAAAGTCAATGTCAAACATTGTCCTTTGTTATATTATTTTTAACTAATTCAGGATTTACTCATGGTTAGCTTTATGTTACTGTTTCACGAGTAAAGAAAAAGACATGATTAAAAATATTGGTTCTAGATGAAAATAAAAACGCTTACAACGATACAAAAAATGTTGTGTACACTAAAGTCTTTCAAAAAATTTGGAATTAAAAAAGATTTTTTCGAGTACACTTTCAAATTATATTCTACTTTGTCATTGTTTTCCATTGATTAAAATTTGTGACAGAGATATATTTACTTGATTTTGGAATAAATATTTCATTGAAAAATTTCAAAATCGACAACAGTTTTGTTCGACCCCGTGCATCGCACGGGTCAAAATACTAGTTTTTTAAAAATTTGTCACTCTCTATTTCGTTTCTTCTAATAATGTCATTAAAATCTCTAAAACTTTAAAAAAATACCACTAAAATTTCCTTCTTTTTCTTTTTTAAATGTCCATATAAAATATCTACTTAGCTTTATTTCTAAAAGATAAATTCCACCATGGACCTTAGATGCATTTTGCACTCATATATTTGCGCTTAGTTTTAAGATAACCTTTTTTAATTGAAAAAATAAAGTTTATGTGAAAAAGTGTACGAAATATTTGTGAGCCTTGCGCCATAAAAGTACTAAAAAGACAATAAGAAAATTTTAGAAAATGTATATAGTTAAAGAAAAAGAACAAATAGTTTACTCATTAGAAGCATTGTGACTATTTAAAGGCAAATTCTTACGTTGTCTTGAGGTCAATGTTCATTTTATGGACGTTAATGTATTGATATCATAAAAGAATATGACTTTTTGTAAAAAAAACAAAAGATCTACTTGCTGGCCCATAAAAAATGTGAGAAGATTCACATCTCATACATGAACATTAGGATCATGGAAAAACAACTTCTATTTTAAAATATTGGAGTAATATTTTTGAACATTTTAGAGAGTTCAATACTACAGTGACATTATTGAAAGAAAAAAAACTAGCGACATTCTTTTAAAAAAATAATACTTGAGTGACACTTTTAAACATTTTTGAGAGTTCAGTGACATTATTAAAAGCAAAAAGATAATGACATTTTTGAGAAAAACGAATAGTTGAGTGTCATTCTTGTCGTTGCACTCTTCTTTTAAGACCAATTATACTTTGTACTTTTTTAGCACCAGTTACTATTTTATAATTGTAGTATCTGTTCATCTACTCTAATTTCTCAATCTACAAAATATCTATAGTTGTCGTCTCACTTAAAACCTTTGACCTCCCATTTGAAAAAATCACCTTAGTGCAATCACTTCATCAAACTACACAATCTGGATGTACTGTGTTTATGACACTAAACTAATCTTTGTAAAGGTAAACTAAAAAAATTGAATAGAATTATAGAACATATTACTTTAAATAAAATTATTCCCTCTGTCTTAGACAGATTGTATGAAAATAAAAAAGAGACAAACTCTCAAATTATCAAAATTCATTTTAATTTGAAAATTAGTATGAAAATAAAAAAATAACATATTTAAAAAGTATATCAAAATGTCTACAAAACAACAATAACAAGAAATTTTTAATTTATTAAATAATTAAAGGAGAAATACCAAAATAGAGGTAAAATATTGAAAAAGAATCAAAATATGTTCTAGCTGTTTATATCATAAAATAAGACATATAATAGCAATAATACCAACATGTAATGCAAAAAATTATCGTCGAATGCCAACACATAGTGTCACCTTATTGCAATGGAATAGTCCTATATTAGGATAAAAATATGTTATTCATATTAGAGAACAAACATTATTTTTTACTTCTATTTTGAATAATTTTTTAATAATTATAAAGTAATAAAAATATACAAATAAATAAAAGTTACCATAATTAATGGTGCAATGTGGAATGTAGAATTTATTTTAAAAAACTGAGGAAGTACACCATTACCAATTTTAAAAAATTTATAATGATCTGGTTTCCAAAATTATTTTTATCAACTGCCTTCTTTCTCCTTACCCTAAACATACTCGCCCCACCGCTCTTCATATATTTCCCTTTCTCTTCTTCGCAGGCTTCTTACATTGGAACTGAAATTTATTATTCATATTTATTATTATTATTATTATTATTATTAATTATTAGTATTATTATTTGTTATGACGAGAAAAATTTGATAGTAGAACACTAGAACATAGTAAAAGCGTCTATTTTTTTCTTTCTTTTTCGCTTTAATGGCTGACAGAAACCATGATTGTGTAGCCTCAAACCTACTCTGCTCAGAGACCATTGGTCTGTGCTTTGATGATCTTGGCTCTATTGCCATAGATATGCAAACCCATGAATCCGATGGTGATGAAGCTTTGATCTTTGACAATATTGAATCAGACCATTTAGTTGATTTCCCAGTTTTGAGTGAAGAGAGCTTTGTTTTGATGGTGGAGAGGGAGAGGCAGCATTTGCCTGCAGATGATTATCTCTGCAGATTGAGAACTGGGGACTTGGATTTGTCCTTTAGAAGTGATGTTCTTGACTGGATTTGGAAGGTAGATTTTGATTCATTTTCTGAGTAATTTTTTTCTTCTTTTTGCAACCTTCTTTTTTGGTTATAATAATTGGTTTCTCCTCTTTTTTTTCCTCCTCAAAAGATCACTGGATTTCTTTCTATCTTGTTCTTGCCAATCATTTATGGGGGGTTTTCATAAAAAAAGGAATCAATTTTACTGATTTATTCCACATTCTGGTTGAAGAATGATTTTATTTTATTTTTATTTTTAATTTTTTGTGGTTGTGTTGTGTGTGCTGCTAATCACTTTCTGTATTTTATTTTGAGAAGTATGTTAAATGCTGGATCCAGTTTGAAGGGCCTTTTTAATTTAATTGATTAAGTTTATTACTCTTTTTAATTCTTTTCCTAAATGGAGATTCAAAAAGATCCTTTAAATCTTGATTTGATACCTAACAAATCCAAACTGTGTGTATAGGCTCATTCACATTTTGGGTTTGGAGAGTTCAGCTTTTGTTTGTCAATAAATTACTTGGATCGCTTCCTCGCAGTCTATGAACTGCCAGTAAGTATATTTTAGTACTCCTTAATACATTTTTTTGAAACAATTTTTTTTCGCTAGTTTTTTTGCTTAGACTTTAAAATGCTGTTTTTTCTTGACTGATTTTTTTGAGTTTGATTTACTTGTTGGAATTCATAGAGAGGTAAAACTTGGACAGTGCAATTGTTAGCTGTGGCCTGTTTGTCATTAGCCGCTAAAGTGGAGGAAATTAGTGTGCCTTTGACCGTGGATTTACAGGTAAAATTTGGTGTCAACACGTAATTAATGCATTTGAAACGTTTGCTCGTTTTAGGTGATGTTTTGTTCACGGTAATGAAACTTGATGCGCTGTAATCACACACTGCATATTTTTAGTGTCATTTTGGATTACACATACATTTGTTCACACACATTGCATATTTCTGTTAGACCCTTGATGCATTGCTGCATTTACTACCCAAAGAAAGTAAGAAGCGAGGGAAGTTTAAGGTGTCATTTTGATCTAGTCTACTATTCACTTGAAGCTAAAAAGAATGGTTAAAAGTAAGTCTTGAAACTCCATTGACAAGGGACATGTGCATTGCGCACATACATTTGTTTATACCACATCAAGACTTCATTTTGTAGCAGCTAAAATGCATAAAATGACCAAATGGGTCGAATAATATCCGAAAATGAATATTAGAGTGCCGTTTTCATTATGCCCCTTGATTTAAGCAGGAAAATACTTACCAAAAGAGCACCTACTCTCGTTTCGTCTCACAAAATGATACCTTTGCACAATATTTAGATCCGAGCCTGGAGTTTGTTAATCTAGTTCTTGGAACAGGTGTGCGACCCAAGATTTGTGTTTGAAGGGAAAACAATTCAGAAAATGGAACTTCTTGTGTTGAGCACCTTGAAGTGGAGGATGCAAGCTTATACACCTTGTACATTTATAGACTATTTCCTAAGAAAGATTAACGACAACCAATTGCCGTCACTACACATCACATCAAGATCAAGGCAGCTTATTTTGAGCACAACGAAAGGTAGATTTTTTTATTTTTTATTTTGGTATATCTATATTCTTTGAAACACACAAACACCAAATTCTTTGAAGTGTTTGATTGTGAGAGAGAGAATGGATGCAGGGATAGATTTCTTGGAATTCAGGCCTTCAGAGGTTTCTGCAGCAGTGGCGATTTTTGTTTCGGGAAGAACAGAAGCAATAGAGTTAGTGATGGCAATTCCTTCATTCAATCATCAAGGACAAAAGGTAATTTTTTTTACCTCCTCAAGTTGTGTTTTGTCTATAGAAATGAACCTTGAATTCTTTCTGGCATAGACTACGGAGTTTTTAGAGTATATGTTTTCTTTGGAAAATATGAAGATCCCAAGAGAGCGCAGCTCTTAATAAGAGAATAAGAAGTTTGTAAGCCATTTGGGCTAAGAATGGTTTCTGCTTTTGGTCTCCAACTTTTATTTTGTTTTCACTTTTGGCGCACCACGATAAATTTCTTGCCACAATTGGCCCTTTTGGTTTCCCAATTCTCCGAATTTAGTTGTCCATTTTCTAAGAATTCTCATTTCTAGGAAACGAGTTTAAAATGTCAAGTCCTTGAAATGAGTTTGTTGCTCATTCATGTCAACAATGCTTGTACCCTATCTTTAGGATATTTTAGACAATTCATTGTAATTTCCATACTGAATATGGAGAGCGGAGGACTAATTCTAGACAAACGAAAACAAGAAAGTGGACAACTAAATTCGGACAAATGAAGTACAACTTTTGATTGATTTCTGCGATAAATGTGACCGAAAAAGGACAAAAAGTGGCAAGAAACGCATTTGATGCGCAACACGTTTTCTTCAATGGGTTGTCCTTGTCGTCTATCGAATGTTAACTAATTACAAGAAAACCCAAATTTGTTTTTTTTACTTCAATGCTTATACACCAGTTGTCAAAAAGGCATCTTAATCCAGCTATTATTTTGTCAAGTTAGTTTTTACAACCGAGCTGGTTTTGGACATTTGCAGGAGAGATTGGTAAAATGCATTGAACTGATTCAGAATTGGAACTTGAAGGGCGATATGGGCATTGGATCAATGCCTCAAAGTCCAAATGGGGTTTTGGAAGCTGCATGCTTCAGCTACAAAAGTGGCGATGAACAGACCATAGGATCATGCCCAAGTTCATCAACTACTACTCCGATTACTAAGAGGCGGAGAGTGGAAAGACATTGTTACCCAAAACGCAGAAGAGTATGACAAAAATCCAATCTTCATCAAACATATCTATCTAGTTATATATATATATATATATATATATATATATATATATATATATATATATATATATATATATATATATATATATATATATATATATATATCATGTTTTATTAAAAAATAATGACAACAACGAGAAAAACATAGCAGTAAAATCCCACAGAGTGAGGTGCGGGAAGAGTGAGTGTATGTAGACCTTACCCCTACTTGAAAACCAAATGGACTATTTACAAGAGATCCCCGTCTCAAAACACAAGAAACACCAAAAAACAAGAGTAACATATAATTATGAAAGAATAAAGAAATAGGTTGCCATATAGAGTGTAACATTTTAACCATGCTTTATTTTAAGGTAATGTTTATCTACATTACACCCTTGTGGTATGACCCTTCCTCATCGGGCATGCTTTGTGCATCCGCATGCCCTTTCCACCACTCTAGGGCACAGATGAGGCACAAAGACCCCAAAGACGGGATGCGAGAGGCTAGTGGGAAAGGTGTGGCCTAGGAAGATTTGGAAGAAAGTGATTAGACATAACTTGCGGATAAGGATCTTAAGGACTATATGACCTTAGATAGGAACGTTTAGAAATGTTGGAGTAGAATAGTTGGGTAGGCTTTTGGACCTTAGTTCGTAGCTTGTGCATGAATGCTTTCTCTACTTTGAGTATAGTTTCGGTGTCTGAGCCGGTGGTCTCTCCCTTGGAAATCGTTTCCTTGCTTTCAAGTAGGGGTAAGGTTTGCGTACATCCCGCTTCCCAGACCTTAATTTTTGTAGGGTTTTACTGGTTTTGTTATTGTTTACTCCGTATTTATTTATTTATATATTTATTTGTTTATTTCTAAACTTACTTTTTTTTTTTGGGTTTGTTGGCAGCTGCGTCACACCTAAAGGCCAAACAGTTGTGGTTGAAATGAAATTATTTTGTGGCAGTTAAAAATGTGGCTTCAAGAAATTTATAAAGAGAGGGAAGGTCATCATGGAATGAGAATTGGGGAAAGGTAGATGGAGAGTGGGTCCCATGTTTGCAATCCAGCTGTTAAATAATAATAATAATAATTTAAATTTTAATATTATTTCAAAAAATGAAAAATCATGAGTTGTCAACTATGGTAAAAATATCATGAGTGGTCCACTACCATGGTAAATACTATAAAAGGTGAATTTTGTGATGTGGTAGGAATTTACTGATGTTTTATTTTTATTTACTATTATTAATTATTATTATTATTATTATTATTATTTAAATTATAAAAATGACATTGAAGGGTATTTATTGGAAAATAAAGTAAGTGTTTTATTTTATTCATTGGCATGCAATGGGAAAAATGGGACCGTACAATCAGCTTCAAATTGTAACGGAGTTTCAAAAATGGCGCGAAACCGAGTCTAACTGCCAACGTTATGGCGTATTAGGGCAGACGACGTCGTTTGCCTGGCTATTTTCCAATTATCTCCCGCAGTTTGGGCCCATGGTCCAGGCCCACTATCCATCTTTGACTGGCCATTGCTATTTGGTACAACTTTGTTCTTTTCTCCAAAGGAAACTACTCTATAAAAGTCCTCCCTAATTGGATTTATGGATAATTAGAATTAACTTTTCATTTAAAAATTCCAAAATGAATGGAATTAAATTTTCCTTAAAAGTTAAATAAACTTTTGAAATGAGTAAGACCCCTTTTTTTGTCCTAGTACAATCCTAATCAAAGTATAGTCTTGCCTGTGATGTAAAATTAATTGTAGAGTATGAAAATAATAATTGAGATATATTAGGTTTTTATTTCACTATTGGTGGACATTTGTTCTCATTTTTTCTTTTTCGTTTATTATTTGATTTTTCCTTTTTTAATTCTTTTTTATATGTTTGTTTCCCTTTCCTATAAAACTTTTTTAAATTTCTTTTCAATTTTTATAATATCTTAAAAAATCCAAAACTCTTTGTTTTTGAAATAAAATTAAAAATAAAAATTAAGATATATTTCATCTATCTCAAATTAAACATTTTCACTTTTTATTTTCTAGTATAATAATTTATTTTGTAAAAAAATAAAATTATTCATTTGAGACATATAGATGCATATATGTTAATTATTATTTTTTCAAACAAAAATTTGAAAAGAAATTTAAAAAAATCTTGATTAATATTCTCTCAGACATATTTTGTATTGCCTGTTTTGGTTTACGATGTTTGATTGAAATCATTTTCAAATCATTTTATATGAAAAATAGTGTAAAATTAAAAAATAAAAATTACATGTTAAAATACTACATGAAAAGATCTACAAAACTAGTGTGACATGATTATATTATTTATCAAATGATTATTGATAGTAGAGAAAGAAAGTGAATGAAGTTTTGCTAGAGGAAAAGAAAAAAGAGAAACAACAAGAAATAAATGAAAAATAAAAACTAAGCACCCGTGCACCCTTATTGTTTGGAAAATAGGCATCAATGTCTCTTTCTTCGCTAGAAAATGATTAGAGGAGGTATGGATGAATTTTTTGAAACTACGGGACTTTAGAAATAAATTTTGAAAATCACGAGACTTTAGAATGTTTTAAAACCACGAGGTACTGATGCTATTTGACCCAAATAATAATAAATCTATCTAATAATAATAGTGATAGTGTAGTAGTAATAATAACACCCCCTATTTTTGACAACAAGAATGGATGTCATATTTGACAACAAGGCCTACGGTGATCCATTCAAAAAATTAATGGTTCCTACTGCCGCCTAACCCCCCCACCCCTCCATGTTCCCCATCCCAGTGAGGGTTGTAAATGAATCGAACATTTTTTGTTTGATTCGTGATTCGTATTCGTATGAAGTGATTTGTATTTGATTTTTTCAAATCCTAATACGAATACGAATCAGAATAAATATTCTAATCTTTATCGAATACGAATATGAATCAAATGTATTCGATTCGTGAGTTTGACAAATATATTTGGAATATAAATTTAATTATACAAATTATACACACACACACACATTAAAGTATGAAGCACAATTTTATACAATAGCTAATAAATAGATTAAATGGTTATAACATATTTTTGAATCTAAATGAATCAATTTTTTTTTAAACGAACCGAATATATTTAAACGAATCAAATTTTTAAACGAATCGAATATGTTTAATATATTAAACAAACCGAATATGAATCTTAAAAAAAATATTCAAACCGAATTCGAATATCACTTTATCGTAACGAATACAAATATTATTAATAAATATTTGATTCGATTCGATTCATTTACAATCCTAATTCCAGCAGTCCCATACCCTTACACCCCAAACTGTCGATTGGCTACAACTGTAGCCAATCGATGATTTGAAATGGAGGGGGGGGGGGTAGGGGGGTTAGGGAGAGGCCATTGTTGTCATAATATGACAACAATGATTGTTGTCAAAAGAAGCCCACGTAGTAATAGTAATAGTAGTAATAGTAATAATAGAAATAAAAATAAAAATAATAATCATATTCATAATAATAATAGTAGTAGTAATAATAATAATAGTAGTAGTAGTAGTAGTTGTTGTTGTTGTTGTTGTAGTAGTAGTAGTAGTAATGCTCCTATGTCTCATAAAATAATTTGCAGTTTGATATTTTGGTAAAATTATAAAAACTTCGACCATAAACAGGTAAGTTTTAAACACAAATTCTTACGTGATTCTTAGATCCCTAATCATTTTATCATTTTATTGACCTTAATGTATTGCTATCATAAAAGAATTAAACCATTTTGTAAAAAAAAGATACACCTGTCACGTCATGAAAAGTCTGAGAAGATCCATATTTCACATGTGGACTTCAGGATCACAGAAGAACAATTCAATCTTAAGATGTAGTTTTGGAATTTTAAAATGTAGTTTTGGTCAATTTTAAGATGTAGTTTTGGAATTTTATTGACCTATTCAAAATGATATTTATTAATGGTCAATTATATAGTTATTTAATTTGACAAAAAAATCAATCTGTAAAGAATTTGATGAGATAGAGAAAGTAGAACAAAATAGATAAATTGAACTTAAGTCATTTATATTTATCATCCTTAAAATTAATCCGAGGGTCAAATATTTTACTTTTTTGAGATGTTTTAAGGGTTTGAAATATTTGCAATAAATAACACTAAAACTTATGTCATTTCCCTAAATATCACTTAAATTGTTTTATTCCCTAAACAGCACTTAATAATGTCCATAATGTCTTGTGATGACAAATATTTACTTGAATAATGACTAATGCATAATAACTAAAAGTGCTACATTAGGAAGAAAAACACGTACTATTTAGGGAAAGTCATTATGTTTTAGTGTTATTTAAGTAAATTCCTCTTTAAGTTTTTAATAACACTTTCATACTTTAATGCCAATCGCTTTTATTTAGAGGTAGTAAATTAGTTGGTCATGTTCGTGTTCTATACTTCTATTCGTACAAATTGGGTTACTTTGGATTTGAGTAAGTTCGATTTGAAACTATATCACTACAAGATGTCATCTGGTTCACGCTGACTCAATGTGTTATGAACTTTATTTTTTTAATATTTAAATTTATACTAGTAGTTGCATTTTGCATTAAAAATGCATACAAAGGAAATATTATAGCTATTACAATATATTATTTTATTTTTAAGTGAATTTTAAATGAATACAACAATATTATAAATAATACTCCGTATAATTTTTTTAAATGTGTACAACAGGTTAAAAAAACTAAGACTAATTCAATATCTTTAAAAATTTAATTTTTTTTATAATTACGGAGTATAAGTTTCAATACTAAAAAAGAGTAATAAGTAAAATTAATAGCGTAAAATTACTTTTATCACATTACAAGAGGTAATCGTCAATTTTTTGAACAGAACATCATAAATGTCCCTGGTCATACTATGTCATTGAGTACAATGTCACATGAACCGGCCCATATTTCCTATTAATGCATGTACGCGTACATGATTATGAAAAAATCTACCTTAGCGAGTCTATCAAGTCACATTCTGGCTGGTAGGGTCCAAGCTTTCTTTAGTGTGTCATTTCGAGTTCATCATCTTCAGGTTCATTAAACAAAATATATGCTCAAAACTTAATATTTTCGGGTCGAGTCTCAGATTAAAAATATAATGTCATTTTTTGTTTGGTTTTTTAGTCCTCAAAAGCATTTACAACTCCAATCTAAATCGAAACTTTTTGGAGTTGCTATTGTTGCTCGAGTTTTGCTTTGGTGGTCTTAAGATCTAAATATGAAATGTGGGGCAGACTTTCTCACACAATATTTATGAACTACCTGCGATCTATTGTTTGTAAAAGATCAAACACTTTAGTCGTGTTAATGTACTCTCTTTGTCTATTTTGATTTTTCTCAATCGACTTTTCACGATCTTTATTATAACACTTTAACCATCATTATCTACTAAATTTATACGAAGTACTCCCCATTACAAAAATTACTACGTATAAGAAAATAATTAATACTTCTTCTGTCTCAAATTAAATTTCATGTTTACTACTTATATAGTCAAACCTCATTTGCTTTCTTTCCCTATTTTTGTTAATCATTTGATAAATAATATATTAATGTCACCACTAACCTTGTAGATCTTGTGATGTAGTTTTTAACTATTTAATTTTTTTAATTCTACACTATTCATTGAGAAAAATGATTTAAAAATAACTTCAGTTAATCGGAACAAGTGGCTTAAAATAGAAGGGAGGAAGTAGAATAGAAGTATATTTCAATACAAATGTTATTGACTTATGGTATATTATATTGTATATCTGACTAGTCCAAGTATGTCACAAAAATTTATTGTAATACTTAAAAACGAACAAAAAGACTAGTCTTTGATACGTTCAACACTATGTTTGACACCTATTTTGAAAGAGAATATAAAATAAAATGAGATGCAAACAATTTTTGTGTTTGATTAGAAAAAAAAAAAGAAAAGGGAAAGAAAAAAAATAAAGAGGCAAAATTTACCAAAGAGAGGAAACTAATTATAGAGTATTTTCTATTTTGATAAGAAAAATAAGAAAAAATTATTATTCTTTCTATTCCTTACAAATTCTTTAGACCATTCAAAGAAGTACGAGGTACATTAACCAACAATTCTACATGTATGAAAGTCAAACACTTGCCACTAAAAAAGAGCAAAACGTGGTTTTTTTATATCAAAAGATTTATAGGATTAAAAAAAGGAGAATGCTAAAAAGGCACCATGTGTGCCTCCAAGCATGCCACCCAATATATTTATTTTTTTTCAATTTTCCTTTTTTCATAGTCTTTTCCTCTCCCATCTTCTTCTCCAAAATTCCCAAATCTCCCTTCTCCCACTTCAACCTCCACAAGCGACAGAATTCGGACAACTCCAATTCCACGTCCTTCTTCTCCATCGAGAGCACAGCAGCGCCGGCAACCCCACCCCTCCGAACAGGTACTGACGCTAATTTCTGTTGGACAATGTGCTATCATGCATATATATTTTTGCAATGTCCTTTGCCCATTGTCTTTTAAGTTTTGATAATGACAAAAGGGTGACAAAACATCATCATCATTTTGTGCATCAAGGCTAAGAATCAAAGCTACAACAAGTTCATATCCGTCCGTGAAGAAAGGACTTGAGCATCGGTGGAAGGAACGAGACCGAAGAGGTTGTTTCCTTAGTTGGGTAGTGTTTTAGGTCTTAGATTTTGTGTTAAAGAGTATGGCATCTCTAAGGTTCATTCCCTTATCATCCTACCTTTAAAACACATTTTTTTCAGCAAACTATTCGAATAAATTGAAAACTGTTCGACTAAATCCCTGAAATTCTATTCTGACTTAGTTGAATAAATCCAGAACTAGTTGAATAAGTCAGATTGCAGTTTCACCAAAACTAGTCGACTAAGTCTTGACTTAGTCGAATAGTTCGACAGTTTCAACTGCCAAACGACTAGTTTTTTGAATGTTTTTCATCCCTATCCACTCCCTAACTTCTATAAACTACCATATCTCGTGTTTTTGGCCAAGAATATACATTGAAAACACTTCAAAACATATCCTTTGAATATCCAAAAAGATTTTACTCAAACCCCTCCTTATATCCAAGCAAGGCAATTGTTTTGATTGCTAAATCATTTCTTGCTTGAGTTTTTCCTCATTGCTTGAGTCTTTGAGAGATATTGCCATATTTTAAAGGACTTCATTGTATTTGCAACAATCTACTCCATGCTGGGAGAATTACTCGGTTGCGGTTTGTTTTCTTACTTTATTGTAAGAGATTTGTATTCTTGGTGTTGGGATTACACCAAGTGGTAGAAATCTTAACGGTTTGTGAAATCAAACGTTAGGTGGAAGAAATCCTGAGTTTTGTGAAATCAAAACTTCGGTGGTAAGATAAGAGGTTTGTGAAATCAAGCTCTCGAGTTGTATTCTGTAGAAATTAATAAGGGAGAAAATATTCAGTATATTGAATTGACTTGTGAATACAAAGGTCTAACCCTCTTTATATAAGAAGAGAGTAAAGCATATAAGTTAACTTTTATTCCTACCATATTACTATTCCTACTATAACAAGAACTAAGTAAACTAGGAAAGATACTAAACCGAATCCCAAAGGGATTCAGTTTCCTTCTTTATCCGGCTTCCTTCTTCTGTTGCCAACAGCCCCCCTCAAGCTGGAGCATGGGAGTTCAACATGCCCAGCTTGGATATCAAGAGATTGAACAAAGCAACAAAGTTTAAGGAAGTCGCTGCCATCGTTGTCCAAGTGTCATCTAGACACTTTAGTTTTTTTCTTCAACGGAGACGCCAAGCTTTTCGAATCTGCCGAATAATCAGTCGAGTAAAGGAACGCCATTCTTTTCGAACCTTCACCGTATTCGAACAAACAGGGGGAACGCCATTCTTTTCGAACACCCTGAACGCCGACTTTTTTTATTGCCTACTAAGGAAAGAGTTGTCTGTCTCTGTAGAACAACCCTTCTCGGACAACTTCTTCAAGATTGATGGTTGGGCGGGATTCCTCGACAGCAATATTTTTCGTCAAAGGAGGAGTTCATGATATTCTTTAATGAGGGAGAACAATCAAAGAAAATCAAAAATTACAATATCCCGCCGGTAGGCATTGAATTGTGTATGCCCACCGGCAGGGGAAGAAGCGTGTTTGAGGTCTCAAGAATTCAAAACTTGCTCCGATACCATGTAGAAAATTATTTGGGAGGAAATTCCCTGTATATTGAATTGTTCTTGTGAATACAAAGGTCTAACCCTCTTTATATAGGAAAAGAGTAAAGAATATAAGTAAACTTTTATTCCTACCATATTTCTATTCCTACTATAACAAGAACTAGTTGTAAACTAGGAAAGATACTAAACCGAATCCCAAAGGGATTCAGTTTCCTTCTTTGATCCGGCTTCCTTCTTCTGTCGCCAACATATTCGGATTGTCAAACTCCGTTAAGTTTGACAGGTTAGTGAAGGCCTGGGCACGATTGCTTCAGGGACTGGATGTAGGCATTTAGGCCGAACCAGTATACATTGTGTGTTGTTCCTTCTTTTCTTTCTCTTCTTGTGGTTGGCATAATCCTGCGAATTTTTTGTTTAATCTTCCAAAAGTTTTGATTTTTGAAGAATACCTCTATTCACCCCCCCCTATAGAGGTGCGTAAGTTGTTCAACAACTTCCCTTTCCTTGGTCTCTTTCTTGATCTCTCTGTTTCTAAAATTGATATAAACCCTAGGGGGTTCAGATCTTGGATCTTATTCTACATTGGAATTTTAGCATCTTTAGTAAATATTCTGTAGTAATTAATGATTTTCGAAGAGTTTCGAAGTATCAAAGACCATATGCCCTAACCATGGTTTAAAAAGTAATAATTATGGGTTGTTCAAGGATCCAGTTTATATAAGATTATTGTATGTGAAAAAGGTTTGCTTGTTATTTTAGCTTACTGTGTGAATTGTATGGCATAGATGGTTAAGTTCTGTTATTTGAACTTCATATAACACTATTGTCTTTGAAAGAGGTTTGCTTGTTATTTTTGCTTGCTTTCTGTGAATTG
Organism: Cuscuta australis; assembly: GCA_003260385.1. NCBI lineage: Eukaryota > Viridiplantae > Streptophyta > Magnoliopsida > Solanales > Convolvulaceae > Cuscuta > Cuscuta australis. The sequence continues at coordinate 669,017 of NQVE01000028.1, forward strand.
TATCTCATGGACGATTAACTTCTGTTTATTGAACTTCATATATGATTATTGTCCGTGTACATATTTAACTTCTGTTAATGCAACTTCATAATCTACATTTTCGCCTTTATTTCGTTATGGTACTCCCATGGACTCGTGAAAATCATACACCCCTACTTATTTTAATATTATTTTTCCTTGCAGGTATGACAATTGTGGAGTGATGGTGCTAGCATTTCTAGAGTATTTGTTGGTGGGCTTACCATTAAGCCCGGACTGCAGTTCTGAACACATGGCTGATTTCCGATGTCAATTTGCAGCTAGGTTATGGCATGGAAGGAAAAGAACCAATATTTAGCTTTTTTACTTTACAATTTTAGGGGTCTTTAATTTTTGTGAAACTCTTTGTAATGGTTTTTGTGCTTTGTAATGTATTTTTTGGGGAAACACTTTAGATTTTTTTGAAAGCTTTGTAATGGGGCTATTATAATCATGAATTTCTACTTGTTAATGCACAATTTGTTAATGTATGTGATGACTGATTTACATTAGTTTATGATTGATTTACAGATTTACTTTCAGAGCCCTCACAAAGAATAACTGTCTATTTTACCCATTACACAGAGATTTAATGTATGTGACGACAGAGTTACATAACTTTATGCACATACACCATCTTCAGAATCTTATCACATATGTGGGAGTCTTGTAAAGGTAAAAAGAAAGTTAAAACGCATACATTAGATTTCATGGTGCTCATATGGAATAACTGTCTATGTCACACACTTCACAGAGACTTAATGTATGTGAAGACAGAGTTGCATCAGGTTTACATCAGTTTATGTGCATGGAACTCAGAGAAAGTTATCATATTTGTTACATGACGCAATTACTCTAGCTTCACATCCCAATTGCATTGTTGGCCTTGAGTGGAACACTAACCATTGTTTCGGACATCATTGTTAATGTCATATTTGTTCTGTCCGATCTCACCACTAGCCTGTTCTAGCCCTTCGTCGTTAAATAAATATTGAAAGCAAGGATCGTTAAAAAGCAAATTTGATTCAAAAGCTGCAAAAAAACAGCACGTTTAATATAATACAATGCCTGACTATGAAGAAAAATAACACAAAAATTCAAAAAATTATAACACAAAAATTCAAACAGTTATAACACAAAAATTGTAACAATTCAAGAAAAGCAGTAAAAGTGATAAGAACACGAAGAAGGGTTGGGCAGGGAAGGCCGGTGATGGAGCAAGGGTGGGGGGGGGGGGGGGGGGGAAGCAGTGGATTGAGGGTGGTAGCTTAGGGTGGGTGTGGTGGTGGTGGTGGCTGGTCGGCCGCGAAGGAAGAGGCTGGGTCGGCGGCTAAGGAGAAATCGACGGCGAAGGGTAACTGGCCGGCGAAGGGTGGGTGAGGGACTGGGAATAGGTCAACGGGAAAGGGTAGGGTAACTGGCCGGCGGGACTAAGGACAGGCCATCGAAGGGTGGGGTGAGAGACTGGGAACAGGTCGACGGCGAAGGGTAGGGGAACCGGTCGGCAGCGACCTGCAAACGGGTCGTGGAGGTAAGAAAAAAGAAAAAAAAGGAGAAAAGGTAAAAAAAGCTTAAACAAGGAGGAAGCAAAGGAGGCAGGGGCGGGTGCACTGTAGCACGGTCCTTAAAAAAAATGGAACGCCCACCCTAAGCGCCCCCATACCCTGACGCAACAAGATTATGAAGAAATAAATCATAGTATAATCTCAATCTGGTTCTTAGAGAGATCACTTCATGTCTGATGCACACAAAGAACTACTACAAAGAGAACTCTCATACTGCCACTGTGGGAATTCAAGTCTAAGATCAATGAGCTTGACATCCTTTCCTTGGACCAGTTGAGCTATCCACAGGGCACACAGAATATTTATAGGATTAAAAAGATTAAATTCATACCTTGCCTAAAATTTCTCTCTCCTTGGACTGGTTGAGCTATTCATGCGGGCACACAAAAGATTTATAGGATTAAAATGATTAAATTCATACATTGCTTAAAATTTCTCCGCAAAATATTTTCTATTTATATCACTTTGAATTATAAGTAAGAATGTTGGCACTCTATATCACAACTTGATGTACATTTTACAGTACTTTTTAATATTATATATTGACAAAAAATATTTTTTGTCAAAGAAATGGAGGGCTCACAAGTCTACACTATATTTTTAGACCCACAAAACTATACCTAACGTTATACAGTTTAATAAAATGGTTTCGTTATAAATGGTGGAATTAAGCGTTCCGTTGTTGGATTTGAACGTTATACAGTACGGAGTATATTTTTGAAAGGAATGGTAAATTATAAAGCTACTTGGATATCAAGTTGTACACCAAGGATTTACGCTGACATTTTGATATCAGACATTTGCATATAAAAAAAAAATTCTGCACTGGAATTTTGTGCTAGTTTGAGCTATCAATGTACCAGTACAAATCTTTACCGTAAAATTTGGTGTATACAAAGTGATGTACACCTAGCATAGTTGAAATTAAATTGTACGGAAGAAATGAAGTCCAGTAATCAATCCACTCTCCCAGACATCGGTAGGGAATGAGAAGCTCGTGGTAAAAGATGTACTGTCAAATTAGTAGAGTGAGAAATCTACCACAAAAAACGAAGAGATTATATTTATTTCTACAATGATCATTGAAATGTCCAACCACTTATACGTTAAAATACAAAAACCTTTATTGACCTGCAACCTCAAACTTAAGCTTATGATTGTGTTGGTTCTTACTCTCAACCGCGATTAAGGCACCATTATGATCCCGAGCTAGGAAACCGATGCAAGACCGACCACAAGTTGTGTCGAAAGCATCAACATTAACCTTTAAAGAGTCATCCGATGGTTTCTCTCAATTAGACATGTTGCCTCTGGTCGTTTCTTATGATCCACGCGCAGTAAGCACAAGCCTGCAAATTGACTTCTTTAGCTATCTCTCTCTCTCTCTTTGTTTGTATGGTAGGCGGATAGTAACCCTTTGGAAGAGAGAAAATAAGGATGGAAAGAAAATAAAGGTCCAAAAGTAAAAAGGTGAGTGGATATAATGTACTATATATATAGTTTTACATTCACTCTATTAATTAGGAGGTAAAATAAATTTATTTTCATTACATCCTAAAATATCCAAACAAGAGATCGAAGAGAAAATAGTTTTATTTTCTCCTCCCAAATTTTCCATCCTGATTTTCTTTCCTTCCTAAAAAAAACTATCCAAACGGGGGTAAGATATACATCTAAAAATTCATAAACTTTTTCATATGACTGATAAATACTTACATTTATTTTATTTTTTATTAAATCACTTAAGGAAAAGGTCAATGTGCATCCAATGTGTAATGTCGAAGCACTTGTGGTTTTCTAAATTACACCATTATAAAGAAACTATATAGTTTTTTTTTAACTTTTGAATAAAAAAATTATATTTGAATTTAAGGAGTGAGGAAGCTTGGTCGGGTTAAGATTTAGGAGCCATTTGCCTTTTGCTTCCCATAACTTGTTTTTCAAAAACAATTAGGCCATGTTTGTACACGGAGTTTAAATTATGGAATTGGAATTGAAGACTTCAATTCCAATTTGAGTGTTTGGTAGTACAAAAATTATGTTGATTTGGAATTGATAGTGCAAAAAATGAATGGAAATTGGTGAATTCAATTTTATGGAATTGAATCTCATGGGATTTCAATTTCAATTCAATTCCAATTCCATCAATTCCGTATACCAAACGGACCCTTAACAATTTGATACTACAACAGTTAATTCCGAAAACCAAAATTGGGCAAAAAAATAAAGCAATACCAAATGAAGCCTTTATTGTATTTTATGAAATTTAATAAATATAATGTAAATATCTTGTAGTTAACACTTATGCATAAGAGAAAAAAAATGCACTATTTAAGTTTTTTAAATAAATACACTCTGTCTCAAAATAATAATCTTTATTTTTTTGGACATCCTAAAAAAGAGTCATTTTGACTTTGTTTGATTGGAAGTTTTGGGTTGTGGACTTCACCTCTCTATTTTTATTGTTGTGTGAATAACAAATATGCTTTTGGTTAAAAAAAGTAACTATCTTCTTTTGGGTTGGAATTTCAGAGTTAAATGTTGGAAGAAACTAAAAAGAGTTAGAAGAAACAAAAAAGAGTTGGAAATAGTTGGAAGTTGGAAAATATTACGTAGTAGAAAAATTTAATTGTTATAAAGTCATTCAATTAAATGATCAACCAAATAAATATGTAAGAAATTCTCTAATTTTGGATAACACGAATTCATCATTGTTTTGTGTTTGATGTGATATATTATAAATTTGAATATATAATATTATTATTTTGCATTAATCATATATAAATACATTTTTAAATCGTTGTTGGAAGAAACTGAAAAAGTTAGAAGAAACTGAAGAAAGTTTCTTCATCTTAATTTAAATCGCATGTTTGAATTATTTTTTAAATCGCATGTTTGAATTATTTTTATATTAAAATCTAATACCAATTTTATTTAATTAATGAAAAAACATATTAATTTTAATTGTAAAAAGTCAAAATTAGAAAAAAAAAATCTGGAAAGAGCCATCAGCATGACCTAACTACTCCCTCATATGCTGAATGGGTGAGATGACCCCTAACAGCTCAGTGTACTCTATTCAAAATCAATTTGAAATTTGAATGCACATTTTGTAGGGTAAATTCTTATGAGAAAGTTACCCTTAGTGTAGAAGGGGTAAAACAAGTGTGGAAAGAAAATCTACCCACTGTTGAATGGACATAAGATCTATGATAAAACACTTTTTTTGAAATTACTCATAGATGAAGTTCTCATTTTATTTATGAATTAGCTGTATAGAATACCTCTCCCAAAATAAAATTTCACAATTAATCAGATACAATTCTCACAGAGTACTAATAAAAAAAGTAAAAGTGCAATTGAAATATATGCATGGGAGAGAGAAAATTGTAATTTTGTTTGGACGAAAAAGAAAAGAATTGTAAAACCTTCTTGTGAGACAGAGGATATACAATGTTACGGAGTATTTTTTTCATTTGCATAAATTTTAATCATATAATTTTACTTTTTTAAAAAAAAATTGTAGAAAAATAAATGAGATTGGATAATAAAAAGAAAACATGTTCTTTTCAAGTAATTCTAGGTTCACTTGAAGCCACAATTCCACATCAAATAAGTGAAAAAAAATAAATACTCCGTAATAAATTGTTCAACTTTCAATCTAGTTCCAACACTTCTCAGTTCAATGCAATATGTTTCAATTGCAAAAGAACAAATACCAAGGAAAAAAGCTAATTAAGGGCAGAACTGGCAAAGCACATAAACATGAATTTATTTCTATTCTGTTATTTTTTTTATTATAAATAGTTACAACAATGAACCAACCAATACTCCCCAGATGGTGTTCTTATATCACAACAAATCAATAATTCTATTTTGAGGGGAGAAAAAAAGAAAGAATAAGAATGATTTGGCCTCAGCATTTCACAGCTAATGGGGGAAAAAAATGGAAATCCCTACCTGTTTTCTGTTATTTTTACTTGAACAGAATGCTGAGTATAAATAATTTGATTTTCTGGAGAAAACTAAATAAAGTCAGGCTGACCTGTGGACGTTAAACAACGGTGCCACATTCGGCTGTTGGGGTCCACACATCTCGCCTGAGAAATGACTTCGGGAATAGGAAAGTAGACATAGTGTGTGTTGCATATTCCGACAGTGATGCCACTATATCCAGCAAACGCACCGTGAACCTGCCAAAATCCCCCAAAGATAAAATACCCTTAAACTTTTAAAAATAACACAGAAAAGGGGTGAGATTATAAAAGATATAGATTTTAAACTTCTGTAAATGTAAATGTTTGTATACTTTTGTTAAGTACGCCGCATAATTTACTCCCCCCCCCAAATAATTCTGAAACATATTAACAAAAATATGGTTGAACTCACGGCATTTTGACCAAGTACAGTGCAGAGAATCCCATCTGATGCATTTGCACGGCATGCACGGATCATGTATGTAGGATCAATGTATTTCACATCTGCTGGTGCTCCGATCCCCTTGAAGTACTTCTTTATCTGGCAAAGAAGTATAAGGAGAAGGGTTTTAAAAAAATCCGTTTAACTTGTATCACAATTTGCATTTCATAAATAATGATAGAGAAAAGTGAGGACACAACTGCTGAAGTGATTGCTTATTAGCAATGGGAGGATTTAGAAATAACGATTTGTGAACATTGTAGGTATATCTCAAACGCTATGGAATTTTCCATTTCCCTCCTAAAGATTATTGAAATGTAACTTATTGGGACCATAAATTAATCATAGTGCAGGACCTCATTTTTAGGAAACACCAAAACCTTGCATCACATAATTAATATCAAGAGAAACAAAGATTGACAAAGGTTCAACGTCTAACCTCTTGTTGTATATGAACACCAATGTCTCCAAGCACGGTATTTCCAGATGCGTCCTTGGCATTTGTTTTCTTAAGGAAAATCTGGAAGGGAAGTTGAGTTAAGTGGCAAACAGGCAAGGCTTTATAAACAGTAAACACACACTAGAAATGTTGAAAGTGATGCAACTACAGCTTGGGTAGAGGGAAGGGAAAGTCTTTTTTGTCTTGTCCGGCATCAACTTCAATTAGTAGAAATATAATTGTAGCATTTGATTTGATCTTTATCATAGCTTGTAAGTTTAATACTAATTTATAAAGGTCAACTACCTAACCAACCATGTACTGATGCATCTTGGATACATATTTGCTGTGAAATCTAAAATTAGATCTCCACAGAAATCTTGGTGCTTGTTTGTCTGGAAGAGTTTGGAGGGAAGGAGAGGAAAGTGGAGTGTTGTGGGGTTCGTTAGGAGAATTGGAGGGAAAGGGCAGGACAATAGATCTATTAAACAAACTCCTCAGATCTCACTACCCAAATTTATTCTACATTACAATTGTTATACGTATAGATTACTACGATATTTTTAGCTGCAAACAATATTATATCAAATATAATGTTTTTTTGAAATGTTTTTCTATAATAACAATTCCTCCTCATTCTTCCATCAAATAGGGTACTACATCTTTTTAAATACTTCCAATTCCCACCTTCCCCTCTTTTGAACCAAACAAAGGCTAAGGGTGGACAATCTTCTGGAGAAACTTTATTCATTTCCACTTATTCAAGGAAAATGCTATTATGTGTTTGTCACATGCCTCCTATTTAGGGTATGTGATATTCTTTTGATATCATTTAGAATAAAAAATGTTCTTTAATTATAAAGAATGTTTTTTTAATTTTAAAACATTTCACGACTAATTTTTCAATCAATTTACAACGTTTCACTCATACATCACTACTTTAGTGTTTTCTGTTCACAAAATATCTTTAATTTTTAATTTAAAACACAAAAAGTCCTTTCACTAAAGCTACTTGTGTAAGAAAAAAACTCACTTTAAATGCACACAAATATCCCTTTAAGCTGTGTGTGTGTGTGTGTGAGAGAGAGAGAGGGGGGGGGGGAACAGAGGTTGGGGAGGAGATTATTGCACAATAACTTGCCGTTATGGGCCCCTCACATACAAGACAAAGTCCATTTAATCGATGCCAAGCCAGTGGACTTAAAATGATAGGATTGTGACATCCATCTCCCCCCCCCCCCCTCAGAATTTTACTGTCACAGGGAACAGTGGTTACCACTAAATGTTGGGAGATCAAATTACAATATGATACAGTATCTGAATCTCATGTGCCAAGGAGAACAAAGAAATGCAGAGTAATAAGCATGGCATAACTTTACCTGGCCTGCACCCTCAGCCACACAGAGTACAGCTGAACCCTTTGTGTCAAGAAGATACTTTAGATGTCTCAGAACACCATGTGGTCCATCCAGATTAAATGGTACCTGGAAATGTACGATAAGAGACGACTAATCCGTTAAAGTATAGAAATATAACAATACTAGCTTTAGTAATATTATATTTTATATTCACATTAAGTTGAGTATGTTTGGATCCCGGTAGAATGCTAGGGAAAAGAAAAAAAAGTTCACGAAATTATTTGTCTTATGTTTAGTTTTACTTTGGAAAAATGGGAAGGGAAATGAAATTGGTAATTTACCTAAATAGGACTAAAACATAATGACTTTCTCAAAACAAAATAAGACCATATGTTTTTATTTCCCAATGTAGGACCATTGGTCATTATCTATTAGTCATTATTCAACTAAATGTCCAGCATCACTTGGACATTATTCTTCTCACTAGTCATTATTAAGTCCTATTTAGGGAATAAAAAAGTTTAAGTCCTACATTGGAAAATGTATGTTTTAGTCCTATACAGTGCAAATTTCACAAATGAAAAACTCCCTCTGTCCCAGAAAGAATGCCACGGTTACTATTCTGGCCTCTCGATAACTTTTGTTTGTTTACTCGTTTTGGTTGGCCATTTGATAAAATAAAATATTCTTGTCGCATCTTGTTTTGTAGAACTTTTCATGTACTTTTGAATGGTGTAATTCTTATTTTTTATTACTCTACCAATTTGAAAATATAATGATTTTAAAAGAGATGATATTTTGCACGTCGTTCGAAATGTTGCAAATAATTTGGGACGGAGGGAGTATGATCTTTTTAAAAAGATATAGTACATATTTTGTAGATCCTTAAGGTTTAGGTATTCTTTTCTTATTGGGTGCTCACTATTTCTTCATATAAAGAGTGCAGTAGTCTTTTGGAATTATGAATTTTTTAGTTGAAAAATCATATCAGTAAAAAAAGGTGAGTAGGTTATTATTTAACGCATCCAAGGACGCCATAGATACTTTTTTTTCAACAGAGTATGCATTAGGCATACCTCTGGAATTAAGCATATATCAATTTGCCCACTAGCTAGTGATGCATGCATTGCGATAAAGCCACTGCTACGACCCATCAACTTCACAACCCCAATGCCACGATAAGCACTGTGAGCCTGTCAAGAAAGGAAAGAATTTCAACTCAAAATATTCTGGAAAAAATTAAGAATGTACAAGTCAAGTCCCAGATGGTTCTTAAAACTTAAAAGTAGCGCATAAAAAAGTCAATACTCGCTTTCTGGCTCGTTGACCACACGAGGACCACTCACGGTGTCGGGAGGACGAGGCTTGTCGGAGCAACACGCACCCACCATTCAAGATATACATCGTTGAGATTTGCTACAAACTAACTCATGGAATGTAATATTATCTTAGGTAATAGTATTAGCTCCTAGAAGGTAACATAAATGACATTATGTTGTTTGGTTCATGGAATGTGACCCTTATCATGTCATTAAAATGTTAGGGGCAATGTAAGAATATTCAAAAATATTACTCCGGGGTACAGTTTTACAATACCTAAGAAACCCAAGGTAGCCAGACCATCCCCAACATTAAGTCACTTATCTACCTCGCAGTAACAATCTCAGATTACCTTGGTAATATGAAAATTTGAATCAAAGAAGATAATCTCTAAGTTTTAATGGTAATTTAGGTTGCGCCAAGGTGGTGTATGACCACCTTGACGCCACCTAGAAACAGGTTAAATTTAATGTATTATCGGTACTATAAATATTTATTTATTATAGAATTGATTACAATTCAATTTGTATGAGATCAAAGGCTAAAACATTTTGATTCATAGTTAAAAACAGTCAATGAATCGATGCTCTACAAATTAAAAAGCATCAAATATCTCACATTTCATGTAGTATATGTCTACTATTGCCTAATTGTAGTTCAATATAAGCAGCACATAGATAAAACAATGTCATTTTAATTTTTAGCATCAGGCGCCTGGATGGGTGACTGATTTTTTTAGACAACTTTGCCTAAAATCAGGCGCTTGCCTTTTAGATCTAAGCAGTTGCCTACTACAACTGGAAGTGTAGATCTAAGTTGTATGGAATTGTTAATAGAAGTACAGAACCAAATTGAAAAGCATGATGTGGTCAAAACCTCAATGTAAGCAGAATTAATTGCTCTTTGTGCTTCTTCCACTGCAGTATCAAATCCAAAGGTTTTATCCATGAGCAGAATATCATTGTCTATTGTTTTTGGTACACCAACCACAGCCACCTTTAAACGTCTTTTAATACACTGAATATCAAATAAAGGAAGTCACGGATTACTAGTTTGTCACTTTAAAGATGTACAAGAACATATCCAAGAATCATTTGAACGTTGTAGGTTAAAAACCTCATCATGGATTGCATTAGCACCAGCATGTGTGCCGTTTCCACCTAGCACAAAGAGCATATTGATTCCTCTTTGCTGAAACCAAATAGTAAAGAAAAGAAAGTTAGTTCCTCACCAAATCATACCATATGCCTTATAGGATAGGGGGGGAAATTTTCACTAGAAAGTGTATTAAGCACACCTCAATACTGTCCACAATGTCGCTGACTTTAGGTCCTCCACGTGAGACTCCTAACAAGCTCCCCCCAGAGAGATGGATGTTTTGAACTACTTTCCTTGATAGCTGAAATTAATAAAGACTTAGAGAGAGAGAGAGCGATTCTTTGAAAAACATAAACAAACCCCAACTTTAGCCTTTGTTTGGTCAGAGAAAAATTTACTAATTTGAAAAGATGTTGAGCTTGGTTTGAAAATGGTGAGAAAGGAAGCAAAAAAAAAGTGCAAGCGAAATTATGAAAAACATAACTCCTCTAAAATGCCACAAATGGGCAGGGTGTTAAATGGAGTTTGGAGGAGTCTATAAACTTGCAGCGAGATAAAATTGAAAATGCCAAACTTGTAAGGAACTCACAGGCATTTCAGCAAGACCATCATCAGAAAAGCCACGGTATCCAAATGGAATTCCAACAATCTTCGTCACACCATATATCTCTAGTGTGATGACTATCTGCATCCATTAACATCAACAATGGAACACTCAATTTGGACATAACTCTCCCGTAAATGATTCCCAATAGGTAAGATTTACCTCAAACTAAAATATACTAGACTCAAATATTGTTGGCAATTAATGCATGATACTCAACTCACAACTGTGATCCCAACCCAGACTGGAAAGCTGAATGGGTAGACAAATGGGCCCAACTCGAGCCGGCAAACTACTACCATACTAGACTTCAATATCATGTTAAATTGGACTTACCTCACCGTATACAGATCCTCAAAATGTGACATTTATCTCACACTTAGATACGGACTAAAACCTAGTAGACAACTGAAGTGGAACATTCAAGAACTAAGGACTATGATCATAGATAAACTAGGAACCCCATCATCATAAATTACAAGCATGTTTAAGGTAATTTATACTTTTCTAGCTAGTCTAGATGTCTAGATCCAGGTGTTTTAGATAGAACATCTTAGATTTAAGAGCATAAAACTGATAGATGATGCAATTGAAAAAGAATGCTAAAGCATAAATAGTAAAAAGATGATACAGAAGAGCATAAATAGTAGAAAGATGAAAATACATGTCTTATAACGTCATTGAGACCAGGACAAAGCCCGCCACAAGTCACAATAGCTGCTTTTACTTCTTCTGGCTTGTAGTATATTTTCTCACGAGGACCGGCACGGTGAACCCTGAGTTAAGATATTTTATCAATTGAACAAAGAATTATATTCCGTAACGGAAGCTTAGAACTGGAATTGTAAAAGATAATGCATAAATGAAACCCAATTCAAGCCTCTTGATTAAATTTGTTACATCACTCTTGACAAGTTAATTAATTTTGAGCTAAAATAAGAAAATATTGTTTACTCTCTTCTTTTGCTTAAAATGTGGTAGCGCCCATTTTTGTAGCTATCTACAAAATGATGAATTCATTTCCTCTCTAAAGGGGAATTTATTTAGACTAAAAATCTTGTTATAAATGATAAGAATAGATTTATTGCTCAATCAAGGTGCTAATCCTCTTCACTGACATGACTCTAATATGGGTCTAAAACGCCTGAAGATCGTAGCAATTGATTATCCCACTTGTTTACTGATCCCTATGATTTACTTTTCAATTGTTGTCCTTTTTTGACCACCACTCTGATCTTACATATTAGCTATTAGAATGAGATATTTTATTGGGGAGTTGAGTTGGCAGGGAAATAGAGTCGTGTAGAATTTAAAATAGGGAGTGTTTAAAACTTAATTACAAATAAGTAAACTATTTTAAAGAAATCTTCTTTCCAATCTCGGAAATTTTGGCCGAACATTTTGGTCCAATTTAGGATTTTGGGAACAAGAAATCTTAGGCATTTAGTTCTATTTACCAATTGGAACGCGACACTCAAACCTTACAGAAAAAGATCAATAACCTTGATCAGCACACCTACGCTTCGGGCTAAACCATATCGCATTGATTTTATCAGGCATCTTTTTTTTGGTATGTCATAGGTCATACTCCTCCCATCCCAAAAAGATGTGCTCTATTTGACAGGATGCAGTTTTGAATAAAGTGAAAATTGTGTGATTAAATTTATGTAGAAGTGAAAAAAATTGTGACTCGCAAAAATTATCAGATATAGAAACATGTACATCATTTTTGGACAGATGGAAAAGGAAAACATTCATCTTTTTTAAGAGAGAGAATATCTTAGCATGAAAGCGACACTTACCATTGTTCTACCCATGTACATCCAGGATCAATGCACTCCGCACCAGCAGATGTCGGAGATGAGTAATAGATCGTCTGACGTATTGAAAATTTTCATTAGTTGCGTTATAACAATTTGGAGAGTTCATTAGGAAAAAATCACTTTAAATTAAATGGGGAACAAAGACATTACAGCATGTCAAGTAACATTGATTGGTCACCATAAAAAGAGAGAAGAAACACACCTTAAGAAGCACTCTGTCATTATTATTGACATAACCATGCCATTCTTCATCCGAGGGGTACCCTCGTGCAAAAACTTCACTTACTGGTGTTCTGTATTAATTTGTTGCATCAAGTTAAATTCATGACAAGAAAAAGTGTTCTTTCTCCCGTCAACAAATGATTTACTTCATAGTGAACACCTACATAACTACATCCTCTACTACCAAATTGTAGTCACACAATTTTGTAGTTCACCTACATGACTTCATAGTCATAAGCAAGTTGTAGTTCACATTTCATTAATAGGTAGAATACATATACCTAACTAACTCAGCATAAACTAAGACTTTCACTAAATGAGTAAGCTACAAGTCTACAACTACAAATCCTATGCTCATTGATGCTAGTTGACTTGAGCTACTACCAAACCAAACCCAACACAAGCACTACATCCTACTCAAAAGTTGGGTTTTTTTTACTAGTATGAAAACATTAAGCTGGAAGTAGCAACTCAATTCGATTAAGATTCCAAAAGAGCACATTTTCAAGGAAAAATTAGCAATTGAATAACAAAAAAATAAACACATTCAAAGATTTGATTGGAGAATGAAATAGAGAGTAGATGGGAAGAAGAGACCTCATCTTGAGGCAAAAAGTGGATGGATAGGAAACGGCATCGGGGAATGCATCAGTGATGTGAGGAATGTTGAAGCGAGATTCGAATTCCTTCTGGTACTTCACCTTCCAATCAGGATCGCTGAAGTCAATGCCGGTCTTCCAGCTCTCAGCAGCTTTCACCCGAACAGTACTGAGCCTCCGGTTCACAGCCGAGCTCCGCCGCAGCGAAATCGCAAAGCGATCATTACGTCGGCAGAGAGCTCTCCTCCCGGGAAGAAGAATCTTCGTCGGTCCCATGACCGGCGAAATCGACTCCATGTTTGAACACACAAAGCCCTACTGGAGGAGTAAGCAGGTGGTGGTGTATGAATGCTGATGAAGGAGAAGGAAGAAGACGGAGGAGGAGAGATCGGCGAGCGGCGGGAAGCTGCCGGAGAACGGCAAAATCAGTTCAACTCCTCAGGCATCCACCGGGAAAATCGTTTTCCACTCCCCTTATGTTCTTAAACTTTTCAATGACAAATCCCGAAGGGAAGGAAAAAGCTATTGCTAAATTCTAAAAACACCCCTTTTATACTTTCGTTCAAATCAAACCAAAGTTATTTCTAAATCAATACTCCCTATAAGTTAATGTTAGTGTATACTTAAAATATAAAAATTATTTTTCACGGAGTATATATTAAAAAATTATATCAAAAAATTTTACAAAACAAGCGATGAAAAAGTTATTTTACTTTATCAAATGATTGATGAAAATATATTTAAAATGTATAATTTGACTTATGAATAGTAACTATAACTTTTTTATAGTACGAAGTTAGTATAAAATAAATATTTTTTATGTGTATAAAAAGGGAGAAGATTAAATTGTTAATTTGTTATAAATGAGTTGAATTTAGCAAAATAAAGATAAATTTAGCAAAAACTTTTTCCTAGCCCAGGTCAAATGGTTAATGAAGTTATCAAAATCTGTTCTTTAAAGCTTAAACTTTTAGCTTTTGGTTTCTCCAACTTTTTCCAATTCTTAGCTTCTAGTTTATTTCGATTTCTTCAACTTCTTCTAGTTTCTTCCAGTTTTTTTCATTTTCTTCCAGTTTTAACCAGTTCTTTCTAGTTTCTTCAAACTATTCTCATTTTTTTCAAACTCTTTCTACTCACCAAATAATTATTTAAAAACAATATATTTTTAATGTGATTATTATCATAATAATAATAATAATTAGTATTACCTTCATTATTATTATTATTATTATTACAACTATTATATTTATAACTATTGTTTATAAATTGTTTCATTTTTTATTTTTTCCATGTCACTATTTTTACGAATGACACCCTTCTAAATTGATATGAGTAAAACTTTTTCAAATTTTTATAAAAAAATTGTAAGTTAAAATATTTTAGAGAAAACGACTAAACTAGGAGTAAAACATAAAAATCTACCATAATACAAGTTCTATATTTTTATTCCTAAAATAAGAGTTACAATGTCAATCATGACAGAAAAATAGATTTGACCACATTATGTGAGAAATATGATATTTAAAAATAAAATCTTGTAATATATAAGGTGTAATTGCAAATATATCATTTTATAATAAATACTACATAAATGAAACTTAACCACAATAACTTTTTAAAATTTAACATTTTGATATTTATGCTAAGTTTATATTCCAATTAAATAATTTTTTTGAAAAAATAGATTTTTGTGTATGTAAAATGACAATATTTTTTTATCTAAAAGATATTGATTAAGATAACGTGATTATGAATATAACAATAATAATAATAATAATAATAATAATAATAATAATAATAATAAATTATAACGATAACAATTAGAATGAGAATTATAAAAAAAATAAACTTAAATAAATTTTTTAAAGTTTTTTTAGATTTTTCATTTTTTTCTAGTTTTTCCAGTCCTTCTAATTTCTTCCAATTTTCACTAGTTTCTTCGAATTCTCTTCCATTTTTTCCGGTGTAAAACATATTGGCTTTGTTTGGTAACAGCGTTTTTGATTAGCGTTAGCGTTTTGGATAAAATTTTAACGGTGCAGATTAATTCTAAAAACGCTAACGCTAAAGGCTACCGTCGGATAGCTTTTTCAAAACGCTAATGCTAATCTCTGACGCTGATGCCAAACGGGGCCATTGATTAAGATCACGTGATTATTAATATAATAATAATAATAATAATAATAATAATAATAATAATAATAATAATAATAATAATAATAATAATAATAACAATAACAATTATAATGAGAATTATATAAAAAATAAACTTAAATAATTTTTTAAAGTTTTTTTTAAAATTTTTCTAATTTTTCTCAGTTTTCAACAGTTCCTTCTAATTTCTTCTGGTTCCTTTTTGTTTTTACATTTTAGAAGAAACTCAATGAATGATACGGAGTATATTCGTATCTGTTCAACTTCATTCTTTCCAAACCAAACTTTTTCCTAGAGTTCGATTTTTTTTGAGGTCAAGATTTACGAATCTTGGTTGCAAATTATTGAAAAAATGCCGTCAATTGTCCGTTTTAGTCTTTTTGTTTGTTTTTTCCACCAAGTTCAAAAAATGTAAAATTATATGATTAAATTTTGTACATATGAAATTAGAGGCATTCAAAAAGGAAAAGTAAAAATAGGATATAAATGTAATATTTTATTACAGTATATAATATTTTTTATATATAAATTTGAAACTTCAATGCTTCGAAGTTTCTGAGTTTGACATATTAAGATCTTGATACTTGGTATAGTAAGAACTTAATATGTGACATAAGGTGGCAATATAATTAAATTTATTCTCATCAATCACTTCACCTTTTATTTACTCTTTTTCCAAAAATAAAAATTGCTTATTTTAAATTTAGCAATCCAAATTTAGAATAAAAAATATTTTCAGTATAGTTTATTATTTGTAATAAAATACTTTTATTCACAACCATACATAAAATTATTTATAATGCATGTCTCGGAATCAATCAATCATAAAATTTACAAAAACATATTAAGAATAATAAAAAATATATACTCCTCACCTATAAATAAATTCTACATTTGATCATTATACGTTTACATGATATTCATTTGATTATATTTATTTAAATATTGAAACCTACTAAATAAAATATTTTCTTCACCTATAAATAAATTTTATATTTCTTTTGACAACCAATATTCAACTGATTTAAGATATAGAACATGTGAATTCAATATTTGGATATAAAATCTTTGGAAAATTTTATTATGAAAGAGAAATATTTATTTTTATGATAATATTCTTTCCAAATCAATATAGTTTTTTTACTCTCTTCATTTATAAAAAAAACTTTTTGTTAATAAATAAGATGATTTTTTCACATTTAAATAACTTTCATACGAGTATTAGTTTTTGATATGATAAAATGAAAATAGTTTTGAATCTATTTATTTTAATAACATTAATAACTTAAATTTTAAAAAAATACATTTCAATAACTACATTAAAAAATTAAAAATCAATACATGACTTGATTAAAATTGAACAAGTTTTCACTTCATTTGTAATAAGACTATCAATAAATAAATAAAATTTCCTTCTCTAAAAAAATATACTTTCCTAACCTCTAAAAATGTATATTTGTTTACGACATGTTTCAAGGAAGTTAGTTTGTATTTTATTTATTTTCAATATTTATTTAAAATAAAATACAAAAAGATATATTTTAATCTCTACATAAATATACCATAAATAAGACATGACTAAAGTATTTTTTAAATAATCAAATACTTAAAAAATAAATTAAGAAAAAAATGTTTTCACGGGTTTGAATGATTTTGCGGTGGGGTGGGGGTGGGGTGCAGGGGCGGAGGTGGGGTGGGGGGTTTAGGGGGTGGGTTGGGGGGGTAAGAACCGTCAATTTCGCGAACAGAGCACCGGAGGTGTCCCAAAATGCCAGTGGCACCGCTAGTGGCACCGTACTCCGGTGTCACTAGAACCCCACCGTTTTAATTTATAGGTTGCTTATAGGTTAAATATTGCCACGTAGAGTAGAAGTAAAATTACTTAGATTATAAATAGTGAAACAATTTTTTAAATAATCTGATAAAAACAAAAAAATAACAAAATGGGTTAAGGGTAAATAGGTAAGACTTATCATTTTTTTACTTATGAACAACTTATAAGTCAGGTTTTAAACACACGGAAAAATACATCATTTTTAAAGAATGAAATCATATTTTTATTACAGAATAGTACTCTGTATCAAAGTTGAAGGCATCACAAATATGAGCTCAAGGGATGGAAACCAACTCCAAGAAATCAGATGCAAAGTCAGACGCCGAACAAACAAATGAGCAATATTGATTTTCTATCAATAGACCACGAGAGAGAATTAAATTCTTTCCCAAGTACTTTACAATCATTCACCACACCTAAGAAATAAGAGGTGTTACCCTCATCTGCTTGAAGAGACAGAAATAGCGTGCGATTGTCCAATTCAATAGACATAGTCTTTTGAACAAAATTATCTTCTAGCCATGCCAATGCCACCCATGGGGTAGGTGGGGCGTCAAACACTAAGTGGGAACCCCCAAAAGCGGGTGACCTAAAATGTAATGTCGACGCTAGCTTTTGATTAAATATAGTCAATGCAAATGTTGGCATGGTGGTGCATAATGCTTAAGGGAACATTATACGAGGGATGCACCATGGTCTTGGTAGAACAAAAAAACGCATCATTAACTTACTTATGAGTTAAAAATAGCTTATAAACCGTTTTAACCAATTTATAAAGAGAGAAACACCACTAAACATAAGGCCGTGTGTAACAAAATCAACATGTAATTATAACTAGGGGTGTATACAAATCGAATCGAAGCAAATATATTACTATTCGATTCGTATTCGATTAAAGTGATATGTATTCGAATTTGGATTCGTATATAATTCAAATTTTAAAAAACATTCGTATTCGATTCGATAGATATTTGACGTATTTGAATTCGTATTCGAATATTCGAATTCGAAAATATTAGTAATTTTTTTCTTAAAACAAATTTCTTAAAGACATTAAATTATTATTTTATAATAATGTAAAATGTAGTAAAAAAATGTTAGAATATAAATAAATTTATTTATAAATTATAATATTCGAATATATATAAATTTATATGTACACAAAAATTTAATATATTAAAATATGTTAAAATATGTACACAAATATTTAATATATTAGAATATATAAAAATTTATTTATAAATTATAATATTCGAATAATTTGAATAATAAACGAATCGAATCTATTAATATTTGTATTCGAATTCGAAAATAATTCGAATCTAAAATATGATTTGTATTCGGATTCGAATTCGAATATAGCGAATACGAATCATCCTTTTCGAATACGAATCACGAATCGAATACATTTTATTTGATTTGTATGCACCCCTAATTATAACTCAATTTATCTTCTTTCAGTTGATCGTAATATTGGTACTAACTACTGAGGGACTTTCAAGGATCATGTACATCATTTTTTACTAAGCCATACCACCATTCATTCTAGAGGTGTAAACCTCATACCTACTAATCTTTAAGTCTATTCAGACCTTTACTGAGAAAAAATAAATTAGAATTAGATGTGAAATTGTTAACAAAGACTAGAGTTTGCACCTTGCATTCGCACATATCCTATGATTAACAATAATTCCTCCCAACAATTTGTTAGGACTCCAACTAGAGTTATCCCATTTTCACTATTTATCTTTGTCAACTAAGCTATTTCTCCCTGCCAACCTCCCCATCTAAACATTCTACAAATGTGGAGGTTTGGCTTAGTTCTTGTAACAATATTCTCTTTAGTTTAAACAAAAGTAAACAAACTATTTCACAAAAAAAGTAAGGCCCTATTTAGTACACAGAATTCAAATTATGGAATTGAAATTGAGAATTTCAATTCCAATTCTCATGTTTGGTAACACAAAAATTATGTAGATTTGGAATTGGTAGTGCAAAAAATAAATTGGAATTGGTGAAATATAATCACATGAAATTTTAATTTTAATTCAATTCAAATTCCATCAATTTCGTGTACCGAAGGGACCTTAAAGAAACGGTCAGGAGGCAGTATAAAATAGGGAGTAATAAAAGAAAAATACTCACTCAATCATTATTATTACTCCATATTATTGTTAACAAGAAACAATACAATCATGTAGTATATCAAAATACCAAGTTATTCTCAAGAGAGATGCACCGATTTACACTAACATAAAATGCTAGTGTAATAACAAAAAATATACTTACATTTTGTATCTTTTGTAAACCATTATACTAGCATGCATTGCACTACTATTTGAGTAGGGGTAAAATTTTTGGGATACGAATAATATAATTCATCACAATATCTATCACCTGGGAGCACTGAAGATAGGCCTAGCTCCAACTCTATCAAGCTTCCTCACCATGGCCGTAGCTTTCAGACCTCCTTCCCGGAGAAAGGCCTCAACCATTCTTTCTCCGATCACCTTCCCCCTCTCCTCATCATCCGTCACGGCCACCGCAGTGGGTCCCGCCCCGCTGATGGTGCAACCGTAAGCTCCACAATCAATGGCCGCCTTCTTCACCGCCTCCATCCCCGGGATCAATGGCGATCTCCTGGGCTCCACTATCTTGTCAGAGGATAGCGCCTTCCCCAGCCCCGGCAAGTCTCCCTGCAGCACCGACGCCACCAGAGCTCCCGCCTGGCTGGAGTTCCAGATGTGGTCCGCCATTTTGATCTCTGCCGGCAGGACCGCCCTCATCTTCTTTGTCGGAGCTTCGAACTCTGGATTTACCAACACGAAGAAGAGGCTCTTCTCCTGTGGAAACTTCAATCGGATCAGATCCAGCGGGTTGTAGCTCCGGATCAGCACAAATCCGCCCATGATGGAGGGCGCCACGTTGTCCGCGTGGTAGCCGGAGACCTTGGATTCCGATTCTAGCGCGGCGAGCACGAGGTCCGATGCGGACAATCGGGCGCCGAACAGCTCGTTGACCGCGACGGCGGCGGCGGCTGCGCTCGCTGCGCTGGATCCCAACCCGCTCCCCAACGACAGCCCCTTCTCGAGGGAGAGGGAGAGGCCGACAGATCGGACGCCAAGCATCTGCAAAACCGCGATGGCGGCGATGCCGGCGCAGTTCCACAGCGGATCCTTGCTAAGCTTACCTCCCGCGCCGGAGATTTCAGCGATCGAGACTTCCCCGGGCCGAACGCCAGGATCGACGCGGGCGGTGACGAAATCGCCGATTCCATCGACGGCGCATCCGAGGAAGTCGAATCCAGGGCCGAGGTTCGCAACGGTGGCCGGAGCAAAGGACTTGACAGACGCGTACCGCGGTTCGGGGTCGGAAATGGAGACCGAAGAACAAGCTGCTAGGGCAGATCCGCCGCCGCCGAACTTAAGAGCGGCGGGAGAGTGGAGATTAGGGTTAGGTTTTTCAACAGAGCGACTGAAAAAGGGCAGGGGCTGATGGAGCAAGGTAATCGCCATTGATGCCGATATCTATCTGCTTAATTTGCGTTGCAGATCGATGTGTTTTAAGAAGGGTTTTGGAATGGAAGGCGCAGGCGGATTTCACAATGGACCAAACGTACTTTTTTAATGCTTCCCTTTTGGATCCAATTTTTTTCCCCTCGTTTCAATTTTTTTCTTAAAGTATGAGGTAGGGTGTTCAAGATTATCTGATTTGATATTTTTCATTTTAGGATACTCGGATCGGATATCCAGAAAAATTGGATCGGATACATATTTAAATTTTAGATTTTTTTTGGATATTCAGGTATCTGATTATCCGAAGTACTTTTTTTAAAATAAAATGTTTTACTTTTACCCACTAACCCTTATTCTCGTCCAATCCGTTGCTTAAGACTTCATTCTTTTACGTTTCAGACTTATTCGGAACATATACGGTAATTTTTACGGCAATCATTCGGATTTCATTCTTTTACGGAAAATTTCAGACTACACTCAGTCATCTCTCTTGAGTCTTGGCCAAGTTGTAGAGATGCATACGAGAAATTTCTCGGTCTCTCAACTCGGCGACTTCGAGCAAGCTCAAAGATGGACCTAACCACATCTGCTTTTACCAAAGCTATGTTGAATTTACTAGATTTGAATACCCAAATTTTGGATATCCATATATTTTTGAATCAGATATGAAATGAGTTTTACTAGATTTGAAACATTTGGATATTCGATATTATGGATCGGATTGGATCAGATTGATCCGATTGAACACCCCTAATTACCACCATCCTTACTCTCACCGACGTATCAGGTTCCTTATTTTATTCTTATTTCATCCTTATTACATCCTTATTCATAAGTGTGAATCCTCATGTTATCCTTATTCTTTTCTAGAGGCGTGAATCCTCATTTAATCCTCATTTTGGGGTAGGATATACGTTCGCTATAGTCGTGTGCTCGGGTATATACCGTCAGGTAGATAGTATTCATGCTCGTACTCCACTCACGAAACCGTAAAAGAAGATTTGGTGCAACACCCTCTATGATGTCAGTGAAAATATTAGAGTGATTCAACATGTTCAAGTCGTTACTCGACCCTGCTACACCAAATAACGCATGTCAAATCCAAAGATCTTGTGCCGCCACAGCTTCAAGGATTATTGTTGAATGTCCATGATCACTGCGTGTGTACTAACCCTCCCACGCATTCAAGCAATTAGACCATGCCCAATGCATACAGTCGATACTCCCTAACATTTCAGGAAATTTGTGTCTAGCATTTTGGGTGGCATATAGCTTCTCAATGTCTCCTCGTGTTGGTCTAGGCGACAAGTCATCGACAATACGGAGAAACAACCAACGACTCCTGCGGAAGCGACGCCTAAATTGGTTGTCAGTGTAGACAGAGTCCTCCGAAAAGTAGTCAGAAACTAACTAATCATGACCAGCTACGAATAAAAAAATAGTAAAATTATTGAAATTGAATAAAATTGTGAAATATTTTTAAAATATAGATTATACGACAAAATACAAAAATAAATCATTCTCTCTCAATCTCCATTTAACGCTTGTTGTCTTCTTTGTGGCATCGATGACTCTGTAGTTTCATGTTGCGCTAGAAGAATTTGTGCGGCGTTTGTCACCAACTATTTGTGAATAATTTATGGCAACAAACATTTTGTACTTAAAGAACTTTTTTTCTGGTGAAGACAATTTTTTAAAGTTTTGGTTAAAAGAAGTGGGTCTAAAAAGAGAAGGAACTTTTAAATTTAAAAAAGTGCTGCAAGTCCAATGCAACGGCGTTAAATAGCAAAAAGAAAAAAATTAAATCACACTTACACTACAACAAAATGAGAAGGGAGAAAGATAAAAAATAAGACTAAAACATTAAAAATATATCAAAATAGGATTTTCGTGTTTTTATTCCTGAAATAGAATTTAAAATGCACATGTACAATGCCACATCACAACCATATTACTACAGTGTGAAGTTTTGTTTCGAGAAAAAATATGAAAGTGCTATTTTGGTAATTTTATCTATGTTTTAGTCCTATTTAGAGTGATTTCTAAAAAGGAAACAAAAAAATGAAAATGACTTCGTGATGGTCGGCGTCTAGAACGGTAGGGGGGTGGGTATTCCCCGTCGGGAAGGCGCGCCACGTCACCAATACCGATGCCACACCGCGGGGTCTTAGAAAAGTGCTAGAGTTACAATTTACAAAACAAAAAAATGATACAAACATCATAAATTTGTCTCATGTATATTTAAATTCATGTCTTTGATTTATTTAAAATTTTAAATTATTTAGTTCTTTTAATAAATTTTAAAAGTACTAGGTCCGCGCCCTATATATCTTTCAAATGAGTAGTAGAAATATAAAAAACAAAGTAACTTAAGTTTGAGATTTGAATCGCGTGAAGTGGTAAAAAATAGCAGAATCATTATTTTCAAATCATTTTATTTAAAGGTTGATATATAAATAAAAAATAAAACTTACATATTTATAAACTAAATCAAAAGTTCTAAAAAAACAAGAGGTAACAAAAATATTTTATTTTATTAAATAATCAATGAAAATGCATAAATAAGCAAAAATTACCGTGATTTTGGAATAGTGAACAAAGAAGATAATTTCGAGAGGGAGGGAGTAGTAATAGTTTGAACTTGAATTTGAATTATATATATTCAATTAAATTAGATCAGAAGTATTCAGATTAAGGTTATGTTCTCTTCACGTGATCTAATTGGAACACATTTTGATCTGATCTCATTTGGTCTGACCTGATCTGATATAACCTGAATGTAGTTATATTTAAAGCTGTTTTTGATCTGATATTATTTTAATAAGAATATAAGTAATAAGTAAAAAATAAATTGAGGAGAACATGGCACAAATTAGCTCAAATCAAATTCATCCAAATCTCAGATTCATTTCTATTAGATCCTATCTGATGAGATCCATTCAGATAAGATAAGATTCATTCAGATATGATCATATTAACCTTAAAAAGTTCAGTTTGAATTAGCCAAAGAGAATATAGTCTAAACGTAACTACATCGATTTTTCACTCTAAACCACTGTTTGTTTTACTCGAATATGAATGAGAAGAAAGAAAATGAAAAGAAAATAATCATTTTTCTTAATTTGGATGGAGAGAAATGTTAATAATTGTGAAAAGAGTGAGGTCTAATAAATTTGGTATCCTTGCACTCTTGGATGGAAAACCTGAAGACTAAGGCCCCGTTTGGTACACGGAATTCAAACTATGGAATTGGAATTGAGGACTTTAATTCCAATTCTCGTGTTTGGTAACACAAATTATGTGGATTTAGAATTGGTAGTACAAAAAATGAATAGAAATTGGTGAATTCAATTATATAGAATTGAATCCCATTAAATCTTAATTCTAATTCAATTCCAATTCTATCAATTCCGTGTACCAAACGGACCCTTAAACTTTGACCAATTCAAAAGCATGCATGTCTATGTACTTTATAACTTTAAGGAACTTTTCTTTTGGTTGACAAAGAAAAGAGCATAGAGCATCCAATAAGTGTGTTGCCGAACACCCAAGAGAAGATGTCAAGTTTGTTAATTTTAGGGTTGAATCTCGACAGAGAGGATGTAAGAGTTCTATTATTTGTTGATGGGTGTATTTCACCCAAGACCGGTCAAAGGAAGAGGACAAATCTTTGACCGGTCAATCTCGAAAGTTTTGGAAGGGAGACTTTAATCGTCAGCAAAACGATATATCATCGGCCAAAATATGACCGGTACACTTCACAAAAAGTATACCGGTCAAACTACGTTGTCATCCTATCTGTTCCAAACTTCGATAAATTCATCCCTCGGAGATTACCCGGTGTAGTTTCTGGGGTTGGAAAGTGTCGGCAGGAGAGGATCTGCGAGGGTTTGGCGTGTAGCGACCCGTGTCAGTAGAGGACAACTGGAGATGCTGAAGAATCCATCCAAAGCACTACTTGACAAAGGGAATGATCCCCTTCACAAGGCGACAAGGCAGCTTGAGGACGAAACCAGTCACCTCGCACCACATCGGCAGCGTGCCCCCACGTGGGCGCACGTGGTCCTGTCCCCTTAGCCTAGTATAAATACTCATGTAAACCTCAGAAAGAGGGATCCGAATTGACTCTCTCTAAACTCCCTTGTAAAAGCACCCGTGCATTCTCCGTTATAATATAAATCGGGCTACAGGTGTTCCACCTAAAGTCCTACCGGTCAATTTGCGTGTTTTTACCTTTCTTACTTTGTCAAATCAAGCGAACTATTCTAGACCCGGTCTAGTATAGTTTGACCGGTCAAGTAATTTACACCATCATTTTTGGCGCCACCCGTGGGACCGTTGAGGTTTCTTCTCCTAAACACAAACCTACCCACCAAAATACCACTCGAAATGTCTTCCAGCCAACAAATCAACGCTACTTCCGCTCAGGTGCAGGCCACCAACGAGGGAGCCAGCATCCCTGTGGCTGCTACCATACCGGTCATTTCAGCCCCGGTGTTGCCTTTGGGTCTGAGCTCTGTCTCGACGGCCAGCGTGATCAGTCCCTTCGTGACCCCCGTCCCTTCCGCTGGACCGAGGGTAACGTTCCCACCAAGCATGACTCAGTTCATGAATGACCCAGCCAACCTACAAGCCATCCAGGGCTTTGGCCAGGTCATGGCCATGTGCCAACAGAACGGGGGGATGCCTTTCCTCCCTGGTATGTTCCCATTCGCCCTTCCAGGCGCGGGGACCATGCCCCTACAAGCTCCGATGGCGGTGACGTCGTTCCAGACGCCGATGCCGCAACCATCACCTTTCCAGCCCCAGCTGGTCAGCACCATGGCCCCGGTCAACTTGGCCGGTGCACTTAACGCTGCAGGGCCGTCGCGTCCCCCGCAAGCTACGGATCCACAGGTCACTCCTGATGGTCATTGCGTCTCGATTGAGAGCGATGAAGGCGAGTGGGACATCTCGAGGGCCCACAAGAAGAAAGGAAAAAACATCCGGCCAGCGACCTCCCGAAACTCCGCCTTCGAAAGGCTGGGGGATAGGGAGGAAGGCCAGAGGAAGTCAGCCAAGCAGAGGCTGGGGCAGAGTGTTGCCCATGTCAGCGCATTCGCCCGGCTAGGCGAGGTGCGGGAGGCCGAGCCTGCCCGCACCCGGCGCTCCCGGTCTAACCGGCAGGAGCCAGCGAGGACGAGGGCCTCCCACCAGGAAGGGGAGGCAGAAAGCCAGCCCAGGTTACCGGTGGCGAACCGGTTAACCATCCCAAACGACCGCGTCCAGCAGATGGAGGCAAAGCTGGAAAGGCTGGAAAAGAAGGTCGGGGAGAAGAATGACCGGGACAAACCCCTGGCAGGGTCCCCGTTCACCACAAGGGTCCATCTGACACCTTTCCCGCGAAAGGTCAAGATCGACGCCCCCAGATTCACCGGGAAGGAAGATCCGGAGATCCACCTGGACTTCTTCAACCAGAGTGCGACCATGAACGGTTGCACCGATGAAGAAAAGTGCCTACTTTTCTTCCAGACCTTGCGGAGCCGAGCCACTGAATGGTTCAATAAGCTTCGCCCGGGAAGCATTGACTCGTTCAGTGATTTGGCCTCAAAATTCAAGGCCAAGTTCCAGGAGAATTGTACTAAGAGGAAGAAGTTCACCTATCTTAGTACAGCCGGGCAGAGGGAGTCTGAGAACCTCACTCAGTTCCTTACCCGGTGGAAGGAAGAGGTAGACAAGGTGGAAGAGATGGATGACAAGACCGTCCTCTCCCTACTCTTGAATGGCTTGCGTGCTGGGGAACTATACAAGGAGTTCTGCCGGAAACCCCCAGCCACGTACCAAGAGGCCTACCATACTGCATGGGAGTTTGCTGAAGCTGAAACCCAGCTCCGGGCAAAGAGAGAAGCTGAACATGGTCACAAGCCCAAGCCGGTGCAAGTCAAGAAGGAAGAAGCACCGGGACCTAGCCGGCCGAGGCACCACTATGACCCGGTCATCCGAGTGGTCAATACAGAAGAATGCCAAGAAGTCCGGAAAGCACCAGTCATTCCTCCAGAAAACCCTACCGGTCAAGTAGGGCGGCAGTGGTCGGGCACCTATTGTTCGTACCACAGGTCTGATTCCCATAACACCTCCGAATGCAGAAGTGTTAAAGGGGTCATCCGGCAGATGATCGACAGTGGAGAGCTGGGCAAAGATTACTTGCAGAAATCCAGGAGAAGAGTCATCAGTGGGTTAGGCCAACTGCCCCAGGGAATGACCGGGACAATGACCGGCGGAGGAATAACCGGCCAAGGGAGCGGCAACCTGCCCCCGAAAAAGAACACATCGGCATGATCTTCGGCGGACCCGAGGGTGGAGATTCAGCCGCGCAGCGGAAGAGCTGGGTCCGGAGCATTTACGTGGGAGAAGTAAGTGCTGAACCGCCCAGGAGTAAACATACTAGGAGGGAGCCAATCGTCTTCACTGACCGGGATCTCCCTCCTACCGGTGAAGATCACAATGATCCATTGGTCATCACCATGGACATTAATGGGGTAGATGTCGCCCGGGTACTTGTTGACACCGGCAGCAGTGTCAACATCTTATACCTGGAGACCTTCCAAAAACTCAGGTTGTGTCGAACACAACTTGAACCCCTCAAAACCCCTCTCTCAGGCTTCACGGGGGATACCGTTGAAGCTGAAGGATCCATAGTTCTACCGGTCGAACTAGGATCAGGTGAAAAGACCGTGTGGAAGAAGATGCGGTTCATAGTTGTGGATATCAAGTGCGTCCACAACGCAATCCTAGGAAGGCCAGGCATCAATAAAGTCGGGGCGGTGATTTCCATGCCTCATCTATGCATGAAGTTCCACACTCCAGGTGGTGTGGGTGAGGTGAAGGGCGACCAGAGGAACGCCCGGGAATGCTATGCCCGGGCAGTCAAGAAAATGACCAGGGGGGTCAATGTCATCTCCCAAGAGATCACAAAGGGAGAGACCCGGGAGAAACTGGAACCCGAGGCTGAGACGGTGGAAATCGAACTTCACCCGGGTGATTCTTCGAGGATGGTCAGAATTGGAGCAAATCTCCCCGAGGATCTCAAGGAGCAGATTACACGGGTCCTCCAAGAATACGCGGGCATATTCACATGGAGCGTGGCGGATATGCCCGGGATAGATCGCTCTGTTATCTGCCACCGGTTGGCCGTGAGGGAGGGAAGTCGACCGGTACGCCAAAAGAAGCGGTACCTGGCCAGTGACCGGCGAGACTTCGTCAAGAAGGAAGTGAAAGACCTCCTCAGTGTTGGTCACATCCGGGAAGTCAAGTACCCGGATTGGCTGGCCAACGTTGTCCTTGCTCCCAAGGGCGACACGTGGAGAATGTGTGTGGATTATACGGACTTGAACAAGGCTTGTCCGATGGATTCATACCCCCTCCCCAGTCCAGATCAAATGGTGGACGAAACTGCGGGGTGCGAACTCCTAAGTTTCATGGATGCCTTCAATGGTTACCACCAAATCTACATAGCCAAGGAAGATGAAGAGAAGACATCATTCCTCACACCCGAAGGAACCTACAGCTACCGGGTAATGGCGTTTGGCTTAAAGAACTCGGGGGCAACCTACCAGCGCATGGTGAACAAGCTCTTCAAGCCACTACTGGGAAAGACCATGGAGGCATACGTCGACGACATGCTGATCAAAAGCCAGGTATCTCTGAACCACCCGGCTGATATGCGAGCCACGTTCGATATCATGGCAAGGTACAACCTCCGGCTGAATCCTAAGAAATGCGTCTTCGCGGTTCGTACCGGGAAGTTCTTGGGATTCATGGTGACCAAGGGAGGGATAGAGCCCAACCCAGAGAAAATCCGGGCCATCACTGAAATGCAAGCCCCTACCTCCGTTAGGGATGTTCAAAAGTTGACCGGTCGTTTAGCGGCCCTCAGCCGGTTCCTTTCCCGGTCAGCTGAGAGATCCCTACCCTTCTTCAAAGTTCTGAAGAAGGCCAACACATTTGCATGGGACGAAGAATGCCGGAGGGCATTCGAGGAGCTGAAAGAGTACCTAGCGTCGGATATTGTATTGTCTAAACCCGAACCAGGTGAAACTCTGTATCTGTACCTGAGAATTTCCCCAAATGCTGTAAGCTCCGTTTTAATAAGAGATGATGGGGCACAAAAGCCCATTTATTATGTGAGCAAAGCACTAAACGGGGCGGAGAGTAGATATACGGCGATGGAAAAGACAGCCTATGCGCTTTTCATCTCCGTAAAAAAGTTAACATCCTACTTCCAAGCTCACCCGGTAGAAGTCTTAACTGATCAACCGCTGGGTGCAGTGTTGTGAAATTCAGCATCCTCCGGGAGGATGGTGAAGTGGGCAATGATGTTAACTCAATTCAATATTGAGTACCGGCCAAGGTCAGCAATTAAGGGACAGGCCCTTGCTGACTTCCTAGTAGAAATGACCGGTCTAACTACAGACTTACCGGTCAACAAGCCCACTGAGCAATGGTGGGAGATGGCAGTTGATGGGGCGTCCGGTCCTAGAGGGTACGGGGGTGGTATCGTGTTCACCACCCCAGAAGGATTCAAGATCTACCATGCAATCGTCTTCAACTTCAAGCTGACGAACAATGAGGCAGAATATGAAGCTCTGGCTGGAGGGCTCAGACTTGCCCAAGCCCTGAAAATCAGCCGGGTCAGTATCAAATCTGACTCTAGCCTGATAGTAGGACAGGTGACCGGTAACATGGAAGCAAGGGAAGGACGCATGGCACAATACAAGGACCCTGTACTTGCCCTGTTGAAAGGCTTCGAAGAATTCAAGATCGCCCAAATTCCCCGGGCAGAGAACGCGGATGCAGACCTTCTCTCCAAATTGACGCAGTATGCTCCCGAGCATGTTTCGAAACTTGCCCGGGTAGAGATCCTTGACCGGTCAAGCATCGAGAAATTGGAAGTCGCTGCTATAACTGCCGGAAGCCAGTTTGACCGGTCAACCTTGGTCGGGGCGGACGACCATTGGATGAGTGATCTGATGGAATATTTGATGGATGGGAGCTTGCCGGAACAAGATGACCGGGCAAGAAAAGTGAAGCTCAGGGCACCCCGATTCCAGATTCTTGATGGAAAGCTGTATAAAAGGGCATTTGGGGGGCCACTCCTGAGATGTCTAACCAACCGGGAAGCTGAGCGAGTCATAGCAGAAGTCCACGAAGGCGTATGCGCGGCGCATCAAATGTCCCGTACGCTTTCCCAGCGCATCATCTTGTTGGGATATTACTGGCCAACAATTGTCCAGGATTGTGAAAGATACGTTCAGAAATGCAGGACGTGCCAAGTATTCTATAAGCATCCCGGTAGACTGGCGACCTACTACCACCCCGTATCGAATGTCATCCCATTCGCTAGATTCGGGGTTGATATCATTGGAGCCTTCCCAGTCGCCCAAGGAGGGAAGAAGTTTGTAATCGTAGCCATCGATTACTTCACCAAGTGGATCGAGGCCGAAGCATTGGCCAGCATTACCACGCAACAATGCAAGAAATTCATTTGGAAGAACATCATCACAAGGTTTGGAGTGCCCATGAACCTCATCACCGACAACGGCCCACAATTCTGAAATCCAAGATTCACTGAATACTTGGAAGGCTTCGGGATCAAGCACAATCGTTCCTCGGTAGCGTACCCCCAAGGGAATGGCCAAGTCGAAAACGCCAACTGAACGATTGTGGATGGTCTAAAGAAACGGCTGGGAGAAGCAGGAAGCAAGTGGCTGGAAGAGCTCCCACACATCGTATGGGCATTCCGAGTAACACCCAGGAGGGCTCACGGGGAAACTCCATTCTCCCTAACCTATGGATGTGAAGCAAGGCTGCCCATCGAAGCTGAATTCCCAACGTTCCGGGAATCAAACTATCAACCCCAGCAGAATGAGGAAGACCACTTGGCCGAACTCAACTTGGTCGAAGAACGGAGAATGGCCGCGGAAGTCAAAATGAGCACATACCAACAAGTTGTGAAGAAGTACCATGACAACAAGGTTGGGCCGCGATACTTCCAAGCTGGGGATGAAGTCCTACGAAGAAGAGAAGCAAGTAGACCCGACGACGGAGGGAAGCTAGCAAAAAACTGGGAAGGCCCGTATAGGGTTAGAGCCATCATTCGCCCGGGGACATACTGGTTAGAAACTCTTGAAGGGGTATCGGTAGAAAGAACCTGGAATTCCCATCATCTTCGCAAGTTCTACAAATGATTGTAATACTAGGCAAGGCCTACTTTATTATCAATCAAACCGATGATGTTCAATACTCTATTTGGTAGCGGCAGGATTGATAGGTCGAACCTATCCTAGGAGGGCTTCCTGGGTGGATCGAATCCACTCGGCTAAGCCAACTGAGACACAGGCCCGGACCTGGCACGCTGGTTACTACACCGGTCTTGCTCAGTATAATAGAAAAAATATCAAAACCCGGAAGAGGGGCCCGGAAGAGGGTATGCCTGCAAGAGGGCTGGACCTGGAAGAGGGTTCGAACCGTACTTACACGGGCCCATGAGGTTTGACTGGTGTCGGGGAATCAGCCAGCGCCGTCAAATTGATTGGGAACTAAAAAGATGCCCATTAAAAGAAATAGAAGGGGATCGTCCACCGTGGCGCATCCTATGTCCCCCTTCTCAGGGAAGACTTGAACGGGGGGTGAGCTAAGGCCTTCCCGGGATGGTAGAAATCAAAGGGCCATTAAAAGACTTAATCACCCGGAAGAGGGGGGCCTGGAAGAAGGGTGCATTTGAACCTTGGAGAGGGTTCGAAACCATTCGACATGGTTAAATCTCCAGTATTCTTACCGGTTAAGGATACTTCAAGAATTTCTAGGTTACAGGTGCTTCCATCTACAACCTACCGATAAAAAAAAAAATACCCCGGTCGGGTATGGGCACAACAGAACTTCGAAAGTTCTACATCCATCGAAAGGCAAGCCAGCTGACCGGTCAAACCATGGAGTAGAAACTCACCGGTCACACTAAACTTTATCAGAAAGTTGGCAAAACTACCCAAAAGGCCAAAATAAAGGTCGGCCGGTCAAATTGTTTAAGTTGACCAAAATGATGAAAATGTTCGAAAAGCAAAAGATGAAGTTTAACCGGTCAAAGTTTCTCGGACTGATCCTTGAAATGAAATGACCAGAGAAAACTTTGAAGTTATACCGGTCAAAGCTACTCGAGCTACCTTCAAATAAAGTGATCAGGGAGCCCAGTCAGAAACAAATGAGAAGTGGTCTGATTGGGCTACCGGTCAGGATTTATAAGAAGCAA
Source organism: Cuscuta australis (assembly GCA_003260385.1). Classification (NCBI taxonomy): domain Eukaryota; kingdom Viridiplantae; phylum Streptophyta; class Magnoliopsida; order Solanales; family Convolvulaceae; genus Cuscuta; species Cuscuta australis. The sequence continues at coordinate 701,269 of NQVE01000028.1, forward strand.
AAGCAGAGTATAAATCAACAAGCAGGCAGATAGGGAAGATTCACCGGTAAAGAAAACAAACATGGCATTCGAATTTAAAAATGTTAAATGTTTACAACTACGCCGGGCATACCCGGGGAAATTTCTGCTCAATGTTTTACAAAAACAACCGGGCGCAGCCGGGAAGATCCTAATCTAGGGGGAAGGGGGGAGTGGGCTCTTCCTCTGGGATAGGAGCCAGGCCGTAGGAAGCCGCAGTGAAGGCCGGGTCTCTCTTCAGGAGGATCCGGTGGGAAGCTGCCCGGTCTTTCTTTTGACCGCACTTGAATCCGAAGGATCCAACGGCGGTGATCATCTTCTTTCCTTCAGGCTCCCGGTATAGAAGCCTGAAGGATTCCATGGTGGCTTCAGGGCTCGCCGTCAGAACCCGGGCAGCTTCGGCCTTATTTTCCTCAACCCAGGCGGCTGCGCGCCCGGGGAAGTTTTCTTCCTTCTCCATCATCTCCCTCTTGGCCTCAGAGACTTCATCCATGAGCCGGCCATTCTCTTCCTTCAGCTGGGAGATTTCGGTCTTCATGGACCCGGCTAACCCCGACAGCCTGATCAGCTCATCGGCCTGGCTCTTCAAGATGAGGGCCATCTCCTCCTTCTCCTTCTTCAGCCGGGCAAACTCCGATGGAGAGCCTAAACCAAGCCGGTCGGCTGTGAGGGGTCCAATCTCCCCCGCCTGCACAAAAGGGAAAAGAAGCCCGGTAAGATTGGAATAATAAGCGAAGAGGGATCAAGACCGGGATAGCAGCAGAACTTACCTCCTTCAGCCTCAGCCCCAGGTTGACGAAGGCCTCTTCGATGGTCTGGCCGGCCGGCCGGCTCAGGATCTGACCGGGCCCTCTTCTTGGCATAGGAGGGGTGCGTGGTGGCCACCTTCTTCACCCGGCGACCGGTCTTCTCCTTCTCCTTCCCCTTAGACCGGTCTTCTTGGGGCTCATCCTCATCCAGGATTTCCACGGTCTCTGGATTGACCGGGAAAGTCCTGGCAGGATTGGCTTGGGAACCCCCGGTCTCCCCGGCTGGTTGGTCCTCGGGGATAGCGAACTTTTCAAACTCCATATCTGCAAAACAAACTAAAACCATTAAGTACGAATACTTTGGCCGGTCAACTACGAATCACAAGAAAGATGAGAAATACCTGGGTGGTTCTGGCCCTCAGCCTCTGCAGTGTTGCCCAGGGAGGGTACCCCGCGCCCCGCTGCTTCATGGGCCGGGGAGGTACCCTCACCACCCGACTCGACCCTCCAGACCCAGCTGCCATAGTGGAAGACCCTCCCGGTGAAAGGATCCACGCATGAGGACCTCAAGATTCGCTTCCAAGTCTGGGGAGGAAGCTGGTGCAGTGTACTCTTGGTCGAGCAGATGGTCATTCCATTTCAGACCGGCCAGAGGAGTGAAGAAGAGGGGAAACTCGATGAAAACAAACTTTTCCTTCCATCCCCGGTTGCTCTGGGGGACTTCGGAAATGAACTTCCTACCGGTGCGGGCTTTGAAGAATACAAAACCTTCGCAGCCAGCCCCGCCCGGTAGGACTTCGAAGCAAAAAAGGAAAAGACGCAAAGAAGGGAAGATTTTGAGATGGGTACAGATATTTACGAAGGAGTGGAGGTACCGGTGGGCGTTAGGAGTTATTTGGCCGGGCAGAATCCTAAACGCATGGCAAACCTCAGTAAGGAGGGGGCGAAAGGGAAAAACTATGCCCGCATCCAGGGAAATAGTATGGAACCCTATCCTATCCTCCCGGTGGGGCTCTACGATATTGGGCCAGTTGGGTTCGTAGAGGAGGGTATACCCATCCGGGAGCCTCCTACGAATTTTGTTCAGGGCGATTTTGGATACGCGTGAAGGGATGTCAAGAACGTAAAAGGTGGGGAGTGGAAAGTAACCGGCAGCATGGAGCCGTGCCTCCCACGCATCCCGGGTTTCGTGTTCGGGATCATAGGGACCCGGTTCATCATCAACCGGGTCATCCCTCCCCACGAAGGTTTCACCGGGCATCTGATTAACGGGATGCGGGTCAGGAATAGAGGACTGGGGAACCTGACCGGGCGAAGAGTCCAGAGAAGAAGACCCGGTCGAGGAAGAGGAGTTGGAATTCTCAGAGGAGCAGTCCTCTGAGGAAGAGGCCCTATCGCTAAGAGGAGACATGACCGGGAAAAGTATAGAAGGAAAGGGGAACTTACTTGACTCGGAGGGCTGGATAGCGAAGAGAAGGAACTTGACCGGTGAAAGCTCTGAGACTTGATCGCGGAAAGTGAGCAAAGAAGAGGGGTGGAGGCCTTTATATAGGAGGAGAGGAGGCCTTTATATAGGAGGAGAGGAGGCCAAAGGGAGCGACGTGGCCACGCAAGAACATGCCGCGTCAGGCGGCGCAATGATGGCGCATGGGGAAGGCGATGGGACGCGACTGCAGCGATGGCCAGCGTCCAACACGTGTCAAAACCGACAGTTGGAGTTTTGAATTTGAAATATTCGAGCGGGAAAAATTAGAAATTTGAATTTAAGAGTCCTGTTTCAGACTTTTTACTTCCCGCTCATGACAAATTGCATGAACGAGAAGTGGAGGGCTTATTGATGGGTGTATTTCACCCAAGACCGGTCAAAGGAAGAGGACAAATCTTTGACCGGTCAATCTCGAAAGTTTTGGAAGGGAGACTTTAATCGTCAGCAAAACGATATATCATCGGCCAAAATATGACCGGTACACTTCACAAAAAGTATACCGGTCAAACTACGTTGTCATCCTATCTGTTCCAAACTTCGATAAATTCATCCCTCGGAGATTACCCGGTGTAGTTTCTGGGGTTGGAAAGTGTCGGCAGGAGAGGATCTGCGAGGGTTTGGCGTGTAGCGACCCGTGTCAGTAGAGGACAACTGGAGATGCTGAAGAATCCATCCAAAGCACTACTTGACAAAGGGAATGATCCCCTTCACAAGGCGACAAGGCAGCTTGAGGACGAAACCAGTCACCTCGCACCACATCGGCAGCGTGCCCCCACGTGGGCGCACGTGGTCCTGTCCCCTTAGCCTAGTATAAATACTCATGTAAACCTCAGAAAGAGGGATCCGAATTGACTCTCTCTAAACTCCCTTGTAAAAGCACCCGTGCATTCTCCGTTATAATATAAATCGGGCTACAGGTGTTCCACCTAAAGTCCTACCGGTCAATTTGCGTGTTTTTACCTTTCTTACTTTGCCAAATCAAGCGAACTATTCTAGACCCGGTCTAGTATAGTTTGACCGGTCAAGTAATTTACACCATCATTTGTAATAGTTCTTTGTGCGTATCGGGCACGAAATAAATTCTCTAAGAACTAGATTGAGATTATATTGTGATTTACCTCCACAATCCCGCTGCCGGATTAGGATGTGGTGTTCCACCTTTTTTTTAAAAAAAGGAGAGAGATAAGTCAACCACTAAATGATGTCACTCTTAAGAAAAATGAGTTAGTACTAGCTAGGAGAATATAAACTTCTTAATACACTTTGTTTCTTAAAGACACATAAATAATTATTGTTTGAACGTCATAAATACAATTAACACACAAAATTCTGTGAAAAAATGGTGTTAAAAAGTTGGGTATGATATTTTTATAAAATTCTTAAATACTTCTAACATTTTACCATTACCTACAGAAAAAATACAGAGTATAAATTCAATATGTTCAATTTGAAAATTTATTGAGTCGAAGAAATTAAAGAAATGAAATAAAAGAATGCAATGTCAATTTATAACATCAAGATCCATACGTTAAATTTATCAAACTAATTAAGAACGTAATGTCTGAGTTCAGTAATGTCTGGATTCGACTCCAGCAAATATAGTGTGGAGCAATTAACATGTAACACCAATTCAAAAGACCATGTAGTGTCAAATAAAGAGTAGCTAGTAGCTAGGTAGAATCTTTGAACCCTATACTCCGTACTATATACATATTGTTTTCTGGTTTCACAAAGTTGGACGATCCAAACGAATCTTTATGAGTCACCTTTGGTCGTGCATTGCATGGAATGCAATGATTTCGCTTCTAACCTTAATTTATGAATGTCAACTTTTTACTACCTCCTACCTACCTCCATCCTAAAATTAATTTCTCAGTTTAACTTTTATAGTCAAACTTTTTAAATTTTGACTGTATATTATCGAAAAAATACATTGAATTTTCATATAAATTTATTAGTAATAGATTCATTTTGAAACATAGTTTTAAAATATATAATTTTTATAAAATATATTTATATAAAAATTGAGATATTGATGGTCAAAGTGTCGCACTGGAGAACGTGAAAAGTCAAATGAAAAGTTAATTTTAGGCCGGAGGGAGTATATTATTGTGAAATTTGCAATGATTAGGACTAAAACATAAGTCGTTTCCCAATGTAAGATTTTATTATTTGTGTTTACTTAATAACATTAAATCCAATTTGATAATATTTGATTTTGTTAAATAATAAAGGTTTCACTTAGCTTATATGTATAGAAAAATACTCCCTCAGTCCCAAATAAATCATCCTGTTTCATTTTTTGCGCATCTCATAAAACACTTCTGTCCCGCTTCAAATGCAAAAAAGAACTTTCAAAATAATTTCTACCCACAATAAATGAGAAATTTGATAAATTTAATAATTCTACCCACAATTATCCATATATACTTAGGTCAAAATACGAGTAGTTGAATGTGTACCGTTGAAGTGCATCTATTGCCTCTTTACAATAATCTCTATTGGTTAGAATTATTGTGATACAAAAAATTAAAACAACTCTCTCACCAAATAGAGAAGAATAGCTTATAGCTTCATCAAAATGAATTGCCATGAGATATTTTGGGTGGTAGACAAAAAAATGTATTTGTGGGTATTTAATCTTAAAGCGGATATTATTAGTGAAATTTGCACTAGCTAGTACTCCATCGGTCCCTTTAAACCCTTCCTATTTTGATTTTAGGCCAAAATAAGAAAAGTGTAATTTTGGTTGACTTTCCAATTTTGTCCCTGATGTGATGGGTAAAAGTAAGATGTGATAATTTGGTTATTAGTTAAAAAGTATGATGTGATAGGCATGGTAAGAAAAAATAGAGGTAAAAATGGCTTTTAAATAGAAAATAGAAATGTTTTAGGGAATTGGAAAAAAAACGAAAGGGAAAAAGTTTTATGGAACGGATGGAGTATAAATGAACTATTTTCATTTCTCACAATAAGAGCACTTGAAATACCCATGAAGCCCCGAGGCTTCAAACCTTCTCTCCATGCCACGTCCGCTTTAACTTATCTCACAGTTTTAGTGAAAATGAGTTTGAAACCTTAGGTTTCAAACCGGGGCTTCAAACCTTCATTTTTTACATTTTGAATACACATCTTCTAAAATTAAAATAATAAAATTTAAAAGAATTGAAGCGATAATAGTTCATTAAAAAAATTAAATTCATTAAAAAAACTTACATTGATTATAAAAATTTACATTCATTAAAAATTACATTCATGATAAAATAAATAAAATACTTGAATAATATTTTTTTAAAGAAAGATGATAGATAGAAAGAGATTTATATCTGTGTTGAATTTTTTAAAAAAATGATTCAATTTATAGAGAAGAAAGAAGGAGAGAGATTTTTTTTATTTGTAAATAGCCGTTGTGAGGGGGGGGGGGGCTCCAAAGCTTTCAAGCCCCGTCAAAACTTTGACGCAGCAATTTAACGAGACAATAACAGAAGAAAAGGTCGGTGTTTAATGCTCCCTCTACGTTAAAATATGCATAAAGGTGGTAGGCGTCATGCCTATTACCACTACTCTAAGAGCAGTGGTAATACCCCTCACGCCCACCGGCGTGATAGGGGCGTTTAACGCCGGGAGGCGTTAAACCCCGCCTCGGCGTGACACGGGCGTGAGTTCACCAGCGTCATTAGTTTGACGCGGCGTTGCTGCGTTTTTTCACCGGCTCCCCCCTTCCCAACGGCTATATAGCCGTTACCCCCCCCCCCCCCCCAATTAAAAAAAATCTAAATTTAAAAAAAAATCCTATAAAATCCCCCTTTCTCATAAATCTTTCTCACACCTCTCTCTCACACATCTCTCTTTATTACTTTATATTATCTCTAAAATATTTATTATTTATTATAAATATTTATAAAATATAATTTAAAAATGGGTTCATCTTCCGACGATGAAAGAAGAGCTTTATTTTTTCGTTGTTTCGCGACGAATTGTATTCAATGGTGGGAAGATGGCCAAGAAGAAGCCGAATCCTCCCGACGACGGACCCGACGCCAACGTCTAAACCGGGATCGAGCGGCCGCCCACAATTCACTTGTAAACGAGTACTTTAATAATCCGTGTGTTTATACACCGGAGGATTTTAGTAATCGTTTTCGTTGATCGAGCATATCTTTAGTCCTTTGAATAATTAGTGATTTCTTTGTACTGTTGTTTTTTTATGTAATTTTTTTTAATGAATGTAATTTTTTTATGAATGTTTTTTTATGAATGTAAGATTTTTTTAATGAATGTAATTTTTTTAATGCACTAGTCTCATTGCGATTAATTAAAATAATAAATTAATTTAAATTTAGAAGATGTATATTTAAAAATGTAAAAAATGAAGGTTTGAAGCACCAGTTTGAAGCCCCAGGGCTACAAAACCATTTCCAGTGAATTTTTGGTGTAAGTTAAAGCTAATGTGGCAGAGAGAGAGAGTTTGAAGACCCGGGGCTTCATGACCATTTCCAGTGCTCTAAGAGTCATTTTATGCACTAATGTACTCCTTCCGTCCCCTAGTTTTTGTCTACTTTTGACTTTTGGAAATGTTCAATTTGACTCATCAAATTCTCTCAATGTGTAAGCCTAAATATAATCATGTGTGATCTTGTTTGATTTGTCTTAACATATATATTATTTCCTCCGTCCCACTATATTTGTTCACTTTCATTTTTGCACATCATCCAATACACTTCTTTAATCCATTTTATCTTGTAATTTGTATATTAAAAAATTATAGAAATTATATATTACTCCCTCCGTCCCGCTATATTCGTAGGTGGGGTGATTAGTTTGGGTCGGGACTTGGCGAGGGGAGGTTTATCGGGGGGTTAAAGGAGTAGAAATCATCAATTTTATGAACGGAGCTCCGGAGGGGGGCAGTGGCTTCCGTGGCCACTAGAATCCAGTGGCCATGGAACCGGGGTCTACTTTCAATGATTTACTCCTACTTTAGTTTTTTTCTCAATTTTATACAGAGTATTATCAAAATAATTATTTTCTCCGTCCCTAATTTGAGTACAAATTAGAAGTTACAAGGCAAAATCTCTTATATTTTGAAATCATTTTATTTACAAATTGATATATTAATAAGAAATAAAAATAACATATTAAAAAATTACGTCAAAAGTTCTAAAAATAACATATTTTTTTACTCTATATTTTGTTGTTTAATGTAATATTTTTTTGTTTAAATTTTTTTTAGTAATGTATTTTTTTGTTTTTTTATTAAATTTAACATACTTTTTTTATTGGCTGTATTTTTTATTTAATGAATTATTTCAGTTTGCAATATGTTACTACAACTCGGATTTGAATGAAGATATTTTTAGTCGCTCGAATAATTAGTAATTTCTTTGTAGTGTTGTTTTTTATGGATGTAATATTTTTTTTAATGAATGTAACTTTTTTTATGAATGTATTCTTTTATGAATGTAAATTTTTTTAATGAATGTAATTTTTTAATGCACTAGTATCCTTTTTGATTAATTTAAATAATAAATTAATTAAAATTTAATAATTTAAATTTAGAAGATGTTTATTTAAAAATGTAAAAAATGAAGGTTTGAAGCCCCGGGGCTTCAAACCCATTTCCACTGAATCTGTGAGGTAAGTTAAAGCTGATGTGGCAAAGAGAAATTTTGAAGCCCCTGTTTGAAGTCACATGGCTTCACGAGTATTTCTAGTGCTTTAAGATTAGTACCCTTATCATTTACCTAAATTTTTAGTTGTTTATTAAGGGTTTGTTTCTGAGCATCATTTTCGATTAGTGTGAGTATTTTAGATAAAACGTTAATGGTGTATATTACTTTTGAAAATGCTAACCCTAATCATCGATAGTTTTTTCAAAATAGTAACGCTAACCTCTAACTTTTTTCCAAAGACGCCATAATGTGTAAGAGTTGTGCTAGGTAGACCGGATGTTTCTATTTCGAGTTTTGGACCATAACTCCATAAGAAAAGAATAAGTTGGGAAAAGTGATCAAAAAAATAACCCTTGGTATCCATAACATTGGAAACCAATGTCATGGGATGATCCGAGGGTGCTTCGGTGACTCGTTCGTAAAATTGATCGATGGTTCCTACCCCCTCTAACCTCTCCGGTAAACTGCTCATCCCACCCCGACCCGAACACACTTCCCCACCCCCTTCAATTGCACCCCCAACTTATTTTTGACTTGAAGTCAAAATTTGACTCTAAAGTCAAAATTAACTTGGGGGGTGTAATTGAAGGGGGTGGGCTGTGTTCGGATGGGATTGGGGTGGGGGGTTTACCAGGAGAGTTACGATGGATAGAAACCGTTAATTTTACAAACAGAACACCGAAGCACCCCTAGTTATCTCATGACATTGGTTCCCAATGTCATGAGAACCGGACCCGAAAAATAAGTAAGTCAATAAATATGGAGAAAATAAATAATACTCCATAAAAATTATAGAAGATTCAGAGAGCCAAGCTTTGGATGTATGTGGCTTTATTGAATGTGGAGACCACATGTTTATGTAGAGGGCATGGATGTTAGCAAGGGTGGATTTTTTTTTAGCATTTTCCATGTGGACTTACCTACTCCGTGACTCAAAAAAAAGTTATCCCGAATTTTTTGGATTAAATTACACAAATTTTGACCATAAAGTACCGAGTATATTAAGCTTTAATATAAATTTAGTATAATTAAACTTATTGTTAGCGTGTTTATATTTATATTTTCATGTATGTATTTTTAGCGTGTGTATTTTATCATACGGGCTTGGCCCAAAACCCAAACACACTTGTATTTATATACGCTGTGAATATTCAATGGAAACCAGTTCAGTTTTTCACAAATCTCTACACTTAATTTAAAACATAATTTTGAAATATCAAATTTTTATGACATTTAAGAGCGTCTAAAATGACACCAGTTACTTGCACCATTTCGATCGATCCTGTTCGTAAAATTGACAACTCTTATCCACATAATTCTTCCCCAAACCCCCTCCACAACCCTCCCCTGCCTCCCTCCTAGGGGCTGTAGTGGAAGGACATGGTGGGGGGTTGAGAAGAAGGGTTAGGAAAGATAGAAACCGTTATTTTTACGAACATGACTCCGTAGAAATGCTCCAAACGAATTGATGTAAGTAATAATAATATTTTAAAGAAAAATGCTAGAGGTACACCAAATGTTTACTCTATTTGTCCCTCACCCCTCCTTGTGCACAAAAAAGGCAAAAATTTAAAAAAAATAAAAATAAAATAAAAATGGGTGGTAGAAAATAGGATGGTGTACATTTGGAGTACAGTAAAGGTGTAACCCTAGCATTGGTTTATTTTAAATTTTCTCTAACTTTAAATTATACTCCCTCTATCCCAGAAAGAATGCCACGTTTACTATTCTGGCCTTTCGATAACTTTTGTTTGTTTACTCGTTTTGGTTGACCATTTGATAAAATAAAATATTCTTGTCGCATCTTGTTTTGTAGAGCTTTTCATATACTTTTAAATGGTGTAATTTTTATCTTTTATTACTCTACCAATTTATAATTAAAATAATTTTAAAAGAGATGATATTTTACACGTCGTTCGAAGTGTTGCAAATAAATTGGGACGTGGGAGTATCATTTATTAATAGTCGTAGTAAAAGTATATAGATAGTTGACCAAAACAATCAGATAGTACTGTATATTTATGAATTGTTTTTTTTCTGGGAATAGTATGCTTTCAAAATCCTAACATCATCTGATCTCTCTTCCCAAGAAAAATTAATTTTCTAAGACCATTAATTAATTAAGGAGTATCTGAGTATCTCCAAAAAAAATACGAGTAAAAAATAAAAAGTTTGAATATTTAATGAATTTAATCACAGGGCCACTTTTCCAAGGCTACCTTCTCCCTTCAATTCAGATAAATCACATCATCGGTCCAAAAGGTGGAATCGCCCACCCCAGGCGCCCCCACCCCCTTGCCCGACAGGAATGGTGAAGGATGTAAATCATGGTGACTTAGTTGGCCAAAAACGCTAGACCTGTGCCCACCGCGCACAAGGAGCCTCCTCACCCTTTATGGGATTTTTGGATAGCTCTCACACTGCCGCTTGCGGGATTCGATCCCTGGTCATCGGTCCAAGATTTCACGCTCTTGACCAACTGAGATAAATCACATCATCAATAATACACAAAAATTACTCATCAGTAATTATTTTAATACTCCATCCCGAAATATTTCTTCTATCCCAGTTTGTTTAGATTATAATATTTGATTGAAACTATTTTTAAATCAAAATTAATAAAAATTGGTATAAGATTAAACATTAAATATTTGCACCAAAATTCCTACAAAATAAATGGTAACAAGATTCCGATGGAGTTTTCGAGGATGATTAAGTTTTATGACTTATGGTAATGAAATACTCCAATCCTCATAACATTCGTATTGTTTGATTTTTTGACTTAAATGAGATAAAACTTAATTATAAATATGAGAAAATAAATTTCTATAGTTTACTACGGAGTATAAGATAAATACAATAAAACTATTTTTGTACCAATATTCAATATACTTTTTATTTATTTATTCAATGACCAAAATTTATTAAATTCGTTTCAAAAAAGTAAAACTCGACCCATATTATTAGACGAAGTAGTACCCGGAGACCGGAGGACAATAAACCATTAAAATCCAAAACGGAACGAAGAGATTATTAAAATAGTAAGTGATGACTGATGAGTAATGTTGTGCAACTCATTCTTGCACATACTCCCTCCGTCCCACTCTTTTTGTCCACTTTCATTTTTGCACACCATCCAATGTACTTTTTTAATCTATTTTATCTTGTAATTTGTATATTAAAAAATTATAAAAATTATATATTAATAATCTATATGTTAAGACAAATCAAACAAGATCACACATGACTATTTTTAGATTTACACATTGAGAGAATTTGATGAGTCAAAGTGCTTAGATGAACAGTTCCAAAAGTCAAAAATGGACAAAAAGAGTGGGACAGAGGTAATATTTATTTTTTTACAACCCATTATGGCTCTTGAATGTATAGTTTCTTGCCCGTATGAGTAGCTCAATTGGTCCCAGAAGATATCAAGCCCATATATAGATCCTGAGATTGAATTTCGATAGCGATAGTCTGAAAATTTTATTCTTTGTAATAGCTCCTCGTGTCTGGGTGCAAGAGGTAGTCTCTTTAAGAACCAGATTAAAATTATTCTATGATTTAATCTCCCCCTCTCACAATCCTTTCAGAACGGGGTGTGGGGGCGCCCGAGATGAGCATTCCACCTTTGAATGCATAGTTTTTGAAATGGGCTTTTAGTTTTTTACTACACACTTTTACTTCTTTAGAGCGTTAAATTAAAAATAAAAATACAGTTTGGCAACAATTTAATACTCATATTATATTTAAGTTTAGGCTATTAAAAAGGTTAACTAATAATAGTAGTATTTAACTTTTACGTCTTCACCACTAAAAAATCTTTAAAATATAAAGATTAACTAAAAATGTTCTTTCCAAACAAAATCAAAATGAAATACTACAACAATGTGGGAGTTTGACCAAATGTAAGGACTTTGAGGAGGTTCCAACCCTCACACTCATTCACCATACTTTGAACACCCTTTGACTAAATCTAAGAAATAAAAGGGCAGCTCAATTAGTCTCAAAAGTAGAAATTAAAACAATAGATTAAATATCGAGCTTTATTAGCGACAATGTGAGAATAACTTCTCAAAATTATGAGGTGGGGAGGGGGGTTCTTTGTGGGCAGTGAACATTAGTCTCAACCTCTCACCGTTGAATACTCTGTATGTTATGAAGATTTCTCTTAGGGCCTGTTTGAGACACGGAATTGACGAAATTGTGATTAAATTGAAAATTGAAATTTTATCAAATTGATTTAGATGGAATTGAGTTCTCCAATTTCAATTCATTTTGACATTACTAATTCTAAATTCACATATCTTTTTGTTACCAAACAGCAAAATTGAAATGACTGGATTGACTGCCCGCAATTTTAATTTCATAATTTGAATTTTGTGCATCAAAGAGAGTCTTATTTTTTTAATGAATTCATTTATTTATTTGTGGATTTATGTTACGAATTTTAGGCCAAGCCATGTAAAATGTAAATATAGCGGGATACAGAGCTACTCCGTATATAACAACTCACTTTTACAATCCACCTCTAACCATATCATCTATTTTTAACACTTTTATAATTTTTCTATCCCAAAAAGAATTACCTTTTTTAATAATTAAAAGTTATAGAATTTTTTGTTTATTTGTGCATTTTATTGATTGATTATTTAAGAAAATAAATTATTTTTATCATCTTTTATTTTGTAAAATGTTTGAAGTAATTTTTACATACGTAAATTTTATTTCTAATTTTATATCAATTTTTAAAATAATATAAATTTGAAAACTTGAAAATTCACTTTGTTTCGTGTAAAGTCTAAAACATTTCAAGAAGGGAGTGGTATTTTAATATTTTAAATAGAATACAATAAAAACATAAATTTGACAGCTTCGAGTTCAATTCGGCAACCGAAATATAGAGATTGGCAGCATCTGGTAGCTGAAGAAGGTGGGAAATTCGATAGTTTTTAAAGTGGTTTTATCTGTAAATTTGAATAGATATAAGAAATACAAATTAAAGATTTTAAAATTATATCAAAAGTTATATAAACAAGGTGCGACTCATGGACTCAAATAGTTATCGAGAGAGTATGTTAAATCGAAATATGTACTTGGAATTTATGAAACACGTGTAGTCACTTTCATATTGAAAAGATTCGTTGGTTCATATGGATCTTTAATGAGATGGAATTCAGAGAATTTAAAAACAAAATAAAAAGAAAATGCAATGATTTCAAACCTCTCCCGATGACCAAACTTGCGAGCGTTTTATAGACGTGGGAAAGGGATGAAGAGTTTCCGTTTGTGACTTTTCTCTATTGGATTTTGTTGAATACAAAGTCTGAAAATAAAAATTCGAGTGAATATTTAATACTGCACTTTGTCTAAGCAAGAAGCTCCGCATCTTGATATTCATACAAAAATAGTTTTATGAGAAATTTACCTAAATAGAACTAAAACATAATGACTTTCCCAATATAGGACCATATGTTTTTGTTTCTCAATGTAGGACCTTTAGTCATTATGAAATAGTCATTATTCAAGTAAATGACCATCATTACTGGACATTATTCCTCCCACTAGATCATTATTAAGTCCTATTTAGGGAATAAAAAAGTTTAAGTCTTATATTAGGAAAGTTATTATGTTTTAGACCTATTTAGTGCAAATTTCACTAGTTTTATTAGATTTATTATATAAAATATTTTCAAAACATTATTTTATCTAATTAATATACAATGTACGGAGTATATTTTATTTAATCATTGATTAAAAGTTAAAAAAGATTAACTAGAAAAAATCAAAACTAAATAAACTCCAAAACAGGGCTAGTATGAAGTAAAGTACTCGAGTACAATAAAAATGTAGGGTGAAGCACCAAACGAGTAGTAAAATATATGACATATCTTCAAAATTTAAGAGTTGAAGCATAAACTCTCCTAAGTAGAAGTAATTAACTTAAATAATTTAATGGCTTAAGGAGCGAAATACAAGTAAAACATTGGCCAAGTACCAAAAAAAGTTATATTCATATTAGAACTATGAAATTAAATACATTTTATAAATTAAAAACATTCGAAATTAGCTACAGCCCCTGTCGCACATGTCACTGTCGCTACCCCTTCCGCCATCCCTGTCACTCCATAGACACAATCTCATGTTGTCATCGCTATTAAATGCAGCCACCATCTACATTGTTGCTGCCACCAACCCCGCCCTGGTCGGCACTATCACCGTCATCCCCACCATGATCTGCCGCTCTCATCCCCATTTGTTGCGGATGCCGCCTCCATCGCCCCCATTTGCTGCTGTCAATGTCGCAATTTACTACCAATATTGGGATCAAGACTGCCATATTATCGCCATCGTAGTGCCATGATGTCACTACTAAAGGAAAAAGCTTTGAATACAATGCCAACCTAAAAGCATAATGTCAAAGACGATAATGCATATATACTCACAAACATGTCATTGCATAATGTCAAACATTTCAATATAAAATTTCAAAAAGAAATTGAAATGTCAAGATTGCCAACATACAATGTCAAGTTCCTAATCACTTTCCCCAAAATTTGCTGAAATTGAGTGCAAAATTTAAACACGACTAATAGAAAAATAATCAAACAAAAATATTAAAAGAAAAACAATCTAATGCAAAAATGAAAAGAAAAAATCTAACCAAAATCAATGACTAATCAAGATGCATTTTTTTGGAGAAAAAAAGGATGAATGCAATTAGTTGGAAGTATTTCTTACTTGTACGATGCAGTATCAGTTAGAGAGCAGTTGATGTACTGCACTTGGGGTGAATTTGACGGAGGCATCGCTGCAAAATGGTGAGGGTGGTGGGCAAAAATGAGAGAGAGGCATGGTGGGGTGGCGTTGAGGAAATGGAGTGAGAAAGATGAGATAAATTAGAGATTTAATACTATTTATGAAATTTTCTTTATTGCTTAATTAATTACTCCTATTTAGAGAAGTTTAAGCTTGAGCTTTTATTTTGGTAATATAATACTCCGTATATGTTTTATTCCTATTTAAGGGGTTTTGTTAAGAGGAAATTACCTAAATAGCACTAAAACATAATGACTTTCCCTAAATAGCACTACATATGTTTTTCTTCCCAATGTAGCACTTTTAGTCATTATGCATTAGTCATTATACAAGCAAAATTTCGCCATTACTGGACATTATGGACATTATAAGTGCTATTTAGAGAATAAAACAGTTTAAGTGTTATTTAGGGAAATGACTTAAGTTTTAGTGCTATTTAGTGCAAATATTTCTTTTGTTAAACATGTACCCTGTATAATATAGAAGTAATGGTTGAAATAGATTTGAAAGAGTGGGTAATTAAAACATTGTAAGGAAACTAAAATACGTTTTAGCTTTCTAAATTACAGCTTATCCAATTCTCCACAAATATAAGTACGGACACTCAATGTGAGGTCAACTCATTGCACACAACCATAATTACAATGTACCAGTACGTCAAATATATACACTCCCTCCGTCCTCCTAAGATGTTCTCATTTTAACTTTTGGTGATTTTAAGAAGAGTTGAAAAAATGTGAAAGTTTATCATAATACCCTTAATGAAAATGAGTAGAGTGTATTAAATGAGGTGGGTGAGATGTAATAAATAAAGTGGGGGTAGTTGTGGTATTTTAATTGTTAAAAAATGAAATGAGAATATCTATTGTGGACAAAGAAAAAGGGCTATTAGGAAGATCTACGGGGACGGAGGGAGTAATACGTAAATATGTATGTTCGTGTATAATACGTTAAGATTTTATAAAATACGGTTACTATGCATAATAAACGTCCGGCATGCGTATACGGATACGTACGCGTTTTAAACGTTTTCTATTTTTAAAATACGTCTTACGTAGTATTACATATTTATATATTCTCATATATATGTCAAATTTACACATATTTATTGATTGATAGTTATCAATTTATATTAGGGTAAATAAACAAAATACCAAAATCTTTTAAATGAAATATTTACAATAGATTTTTTCAAATTAGAATCTCTATTTATTTAACATATTTATTTGAAAAAATATATACTCCCTTTATTAGGAAAAATATCTTTATTTGAAATTCACGTATGTAGTTTAAGAAATGTTAAAAATAAAAACTTTATAGTTTGAATATATTTAGAAAAACAAATAAGAGTTGTTAGTGACTCGTTCCTTTCTAAAAAGAAAATTATTTTTTGAGACAGACAAAAATGAAAAGAGTAAAATCTTTTTTGAACTTGACAAAAAAATATAAAATTCTTTATAGAATGTAGATAATATATATATATATTCAAATTGATTGAGTATTGTATGTATAACTGATATGAAGTATTATTCGTATTTTGTTTAAGTATTTTTTTAAACAAATTAATACTTGTTGTACAAAAAAATTTATAATGAAATATTCAATTCATACGTACTATATGTAATTATATGTATTGTATCAAATATACGAGTATTTTAAAGTATTTTTGAAAATCATACAAATACATGAGTATAATACGCGTATTATACGTACGCAAGTATAATACATGTATTATACGCGTATTAACTAACTAGGCACACAACAAGCACTCATTTCTAGTCAATTAACTTCACAAATTTTTTAAAATATTGAAAAAATATAAATAATCTGTATTTTATAAGAAAAAAATGAATGATTGAAATTTATTTAAAAGAGAACAAAATTTGTCACCATATTTATTTTAGTGTGACTTTAAAATGTTCATATTTTGGGCGCAACAAGCAAGTTGGAGCCCAAATAAGAGTAAATTAAACCTACAAAACTTGTCCAATTCCATTCATTTTTAGGGAACATAAACCCAAACCCAGAGAGGATAAACTTAGAGGCATCCGAAGTCGGTGTAACAAGTGTACACTAACTTCTAATGTATCTGTTTTTATCAAATCTTACCTAGAGAACACAATAAAAAATAAAAAAAATAAAACCCAATATTAATACACTCAATATTTAATACTACACCATTAAAATAAGAATAAAAAACCAGATTTAACAAACCAATCCTTCCCTCATCTTCATGATCTACACTCAAGATTTAATATTTTTTCTAAAATTAGTACTACTACAAATAATACCAATAATAATTAAGATGATACAGAACAAGAACATATTTATGGAATAATAATTATATATAGAGTAGCCTAAAATGGAAATTGAAATTCTTGGTCTTCATCAACAAGATTTGATTAGATTTTCTTTTTCTTGTGAATCTAAGGTTGTTTTCCGAGGGTGTGTTTGTTGTTATGCATCCAAACCTTGAAAACATGCCGGCGAACGCCGTAGTCGCGGCAGAGCTGCTGCACCGCCGCCTCGTCGTCCTTCTGAATCCGCCACCCCAATCTCTCCGCCACCTCGAACATTTTGTCCTTCTGCTCCTGGCTGAACTTGGTCCTGAACCTCTTCTTCGACCCCCCTCCGCCGCCGCCGCCGCCGTTCTGGGTCGAAATGTCCATGGCGTCATCCGCCGTGGTCTCCTCTCTGTATCCGCCGCCGGAAGTGGAGGGCAGGGCTAGCGGCGGCGGGGGCGGGGGCGGGGGCGGGGGAAGGTGGTTGAGGTACCCGGAGGGGTGGCGCTGGTGGGGGTACCCGAAGTGGACCGGTGCCACGGCGGCGGCGGCGGCGGGGGAGAGCTCTGTCTCCTTGCGGTGGAAATTGCGGTGGCAGTTGCAGGCGGCGCACTTGAGGGCGTCGAGGCTGCCGTCCTCTCCGGCGGGGATGAACTCGCCGCAGCCGTCCACGGCGTGCCCGCCGATGCCCACCGCGTGGTTCTTGAGGCACTCCCTGTACCTCGGCTTCCTCATCTGAAGAGGCGGTTCCATGAGCGCAAAACCGCCGCCGCCGGGCACGGCGGCGCCGGGAACGAAAGAAAGAATTTTGGGCGGAGCTGGTTTGAAATTCCCAAGAGATTCATAGCTGCTAGGCCCCATGGCAATGTCTTCTTCTCTCTTTTTCTCTCCTTGATTCTCAAACTCCATAGCTAATTTAACAGAGCTTTAATTTAGTATATATTTTTTTTTAATTTAAAGAATTGTTTGGGAGGTTCTGTAACTTTTTTTACCAGAGAATTTTGATCCAAATATATTTTGGCCAAATTAATTACTATATTCACTAAATAATCTAACCTCGCATCTATATATATATAATATGTTACCCTTCTCTTGTGTTACCTTAACCTCGACAATGCATTCACCGGCAACAAGTAAATGCCCGTCATTTTCACTTGTTTTACCTAGTACTTTGTACTTTCATTTCCAAAGTCCAAAAGTATTACTCCCACCATTCCTATTTAACTGATCGTTTCGTTTTAAGTATGTCAAATATTTGACTAAGTATAGATAAAAATATTTAATCAACTAAAATATAAAAATTACACCAAATTATTGTATCAAATAATACTCTAAATCTATTATTTTTAATATTTTTTTGCTAATATATTGTACTTCTTCCGCCCCCCTGTATTTGTCCACATTTGACTTTTGGAACTGTTCATCTAAGCACTTTGACTCATCAAATTCTCTCAATGTGTAAGCCTAAATATAGTCATGTGTGATCTTGTTTGATTTTTCTTAACATATAGATTATTAATATATAATTTTTTAATATACAAATTACAAGATAAAATGGATTAAAGAAGTGCATTGGATGGTGTACAAAAATGAAAGTAGACAAATAGAGAGGGACGGAAGGAGTAAGAGGTATTATCGATGAAACTTTAAGTTCGAAAAACGATTCGGATTGTTAAATAAGAATGGAGGGAGTACGGAGTCTTCACATTCATTTCTCAACAACTTTAGTGTTTAAATTTAACATTTTTGAAAAGTAAAAGGATGTTACTGACATTTACCGTATGTAAAAAAGAATAGAAAAAGTTTTTCTAGACAGATCGAAAAACAAAGTAAGAAAAACATTTTAGAATGGAGGAAGTATTCAAGAACAATGTTCAGAATAAGGGATTCTTGATTCTTCTCTCTCCAAAATGATGTTTACAGCTATACATAGTTTGACTTTAAAAAATAAAAATATCATTGCTAAAAATGTTTAGTAAAAATGACATTGTACATGTAGTTAAATTTTATCATGAAGAGAGAAATTATATGGAGAATTTACTTAAATAGCACTAAAACATAATGACTTTCCCTAAATAACACTACATGCGTTTTTCTTCCCAATGTAGCACTTTTAGTCATTATGCATTAGTCATTATTTAAGTAAATTTTCTTCATCACTGGACATTATGGATATTATTAACTGCTATTTAGAAAATAAAACAGTTTAAGTGTTATTTAGAGAAATGACTTAAGCTTTAGTGCTATTTAGTGTAAATATTTCAAATTATAACTTAAGTCACGTCGTATTCATTTTTATACAAGAATATCAAAGAATCAACTCAGATTAATCAAGCGCTCAAGCTTGTGGTTCAAAACAATCTCTATTCAAACTATACACATTACATATTGATCAAAAACGTTCCTAATGCTTCCGCAAGTCATGTAGGCTGAGGATCATCGTGTGAAGAGGATTACAATCAACATCAAGAACTTAATCTTCAAATTTTAAAGATCGTGATATCCAAAAGATGAACATGCACTGAATAGAATTCGTACATAGTATGGATTAGAATTTCTCGATTGGAGGTTTGTCATACAAATTACGAGAATGTATCATAGCATGTTGCATATGATCGGTGTAACCCGCACCTAGTGATTTAGACTTTGTCCTGTTTGATTGTAATTGTAAAGTTAAATGTTGAGAGTAACTCGAATAAATTGAAAGAACATAGGAAAAACTGGGAGGAGTTGAGAAATGTTAAAAATTAAAACGTTAAAAAAATCACCCGATTAAATGATCACCCAAATAAATACGGAGTATATAAGAAAATTAGTTTTGGATATAAAAAAATTCATCTTTGTTTGTATTTGAGGTGTTATGTTATAAATTTAGATATATAATATTAGGAGTATTGTGTATAATCATCAGATATAAATACATTTTTTAAGTCATTGTTAGAAGAAACTGGAGTAACCTGAAAAAAATTGGAAGTAGTTAGAGAAAACTAGGAGTTGGATGAAGTTAATTTTTTCAATCGAAAAGAAGATAGCCTTACTAGAAAGATGTTACCCAGATGGAGAGTAAATCCAGATTCGACTTTCCACAATGTACTCGGTCACATTGAGATTATAAATTAATTTAATTTGCTTTGTACTTCTTACCTGATAACAATTTAGATTCTGAATTAATAATGGGAAGACCCTTTGAGTTAATTAAGGTTAGTTTTTTCTTTCTCTCCATCCCAAATTAAGTTGCATGTTTACTATTCATAGAGTCAAATTTTATTCATCTTTTTATCTATTTTGATTAGTCATTTAATAAAATAATATAGTCATGTCACCACTAGTTTTACAGATCTTTTGTTGTAGTTTTTAAATATGTAATTTTTTAATTATATACCATTTTTCATATATAATGGTTTAAAAATAACTTCTGTCAAATATCGTAAACCGATACAGACGATTTAAATTGAGAGTGAGAAAATATTAAATAGTGAGTGTTTGGTATTATAGACTTTTGGAAAAAAACTGCATCAAATAGGAAAAAGTGTGAAGTGCATTGAAATTTCATGTTCAACAAAATTGATTTGTCCATTGAGTAAAATGATAAATATCTTACTCTTTTTATACATTGCGTTCTATATATATGCATTTTTTTACAAAAAAGTTGATAGTTGAGCCTTTTTCGGACTAAAAAAATGTGAAAAACTATTTAATGAGATGGATAGAGTAATTGGTAAAAAATTAGCGATTCATTTTCATATTTCTATTTTTATTACTTGTTTGCTCTTAAAATCTTTTAGTAATAGCCATAAATATTAATCCAAAAAATGACTCAAAGGGTTTATGACCGCCACATCCCACTTTTTCAAAAGCTACTCAAAGAGCATCTAAAATTTATACTAAGGGTCCGTTTGATATATGAAATTGATGGAATTGGAATTGAATTGAAATTGAAATTCCATGAGATTCAATTCAATAGGATTGAATTCTGCCAATTCCAATTCATTTTTTGTACTATCAATTCCAAATCCACATAATTTTTGTGATACCAAACACCACAATTGGAATTGAAGTCCTCAATTCCAATTCCATAATTTGAATTTCATGTACCAAACAGGACCTAAGGTTTTGTTTGGTATACGGAATTGGTGGAAATGGAATTGAAATTCCATGAGATTCAATTCCATAGGATTAAATTCTGTCAATTCTAATTCATTTTTTGCACTATCAATTCCAAATCTACATAATTTTTGTGATACCAAACACCAGAATTGGAATTGAAGTCCTCAATTCCAATTCCATAATTTGAATTTCATTTACCAAACAGGACCTAAGTGATCCATTTCACGCTCGATTCATCTATTTTTATTTATGATTGCAACGTCCCACTTTCTCAGATCCATCTATTTTTATTTCTTCAACTCCGTTATAAGCTCGATTCTTCTTCTTCTTCGTTAAGGGTTAATATGGGTCATTCAATTCCTGATGTTCAATTAACGGAATCGCTTCTTCCTCCGGTGGGTTTGACGAAAGTGACCCTGACAATCACTTACAACAAATTTTAGATACCCTTTGAATATTTTTTGAAAAAGTGAGACTTCGGCAGTCATAAACAAAAAAAATTAGGGGTACCCATGAGACACTTTTTAAATATTATTCAATCAAGAACGGCTAAAAAAATAAAAGCACCAAAAAATACAAATCAATTTTTTTTTTGACAAGATACAAATCAGTTTAAGAAAGAAAGAAACAAAACAATCCAATGATTACTCTCTCGCGCATGGAAGTGCCCAGATTAGATTGGAAATGACTTCCCCCTTCAAATTTTTTAAATGTTTGAAATGTTTTCGGTTCTGAATATTTGGCCAACTGTATTTTTAAAATACTTTCTTCATTCTAAAATAATAAATAATAGGTGTGAGCATGGTACAATATGGTACGGTATTTAGCTCGTACCGATACCGTAACAAATATTTTGATTCGGTATGGGATTTTACTCCGTACCGATCCCGATCCCGAAATATCGGTTCGGTATGGTTTGGTGTCGGTTTCGGTACAAATCGGGATGAAGATACATACATACTTTACACGTTACAAAATTTAACAATATCCTTTTATTTTTGAAAATTAAAAGTGAATTTAAATAAAAAACATGAAAAATTTAAAAAAAAAGATTATTTAAATGCAAGAGATGCGTATCAAAAACTTAGTTTATATTTCACAAACTAAAAAATGAATAACAACAAAGGAGTATTTTGAATCTTTGTGAATACTTTTATGCTCATATACAATAATTAAAACTCAAATAAAATTATAATTTACACATAATAAAACTTGAACCAATTTTTTTTTAAAAAATTATAATTTAGTGAAGGAATATATAAAAATATTACTCCGGGGTATTATTTTTATAATATTTTAGTATATATGTTCGGTACGGGATTTTCGGTATGGGACGTCACCTCGTACCGTTCCCGAATACCGTACCGACCATTCGGTTCGGTTCCTTCTCGGTACTTTTTCGGTTCGGTATTCTCGAGTGTTTCGGGAAATTTCGGTATCGGTTCGGTACTTGCTCACCCCTATAAAATAATCACCTCACTTTAAAAACATATAATATTTTTTTATTAATAAATTTATAAACTAGTGTAGAAACAAAAAATATAAATTAATATTTCAAAATTACGGACTATATCTTAAAGGTTTTACTCGTATAAAACAAGGTCAGATATTATAAAAATATTTTTATACAATCAAAAAATCAATGAAACAAACAGATAAGAGTGCTAGCTTCTTTAGTGCACTTTGGATGCATATCATTTCTGTAGACCTTCTTTTTGTGAGGTGATTATTAAAAAAGTGAGGTGATTATTAAAAAAACATCTCCTTTTTGAGAATTAATCGTCATAATTTTCCTTTTAGTTTGCGTTCCTATATAATTATCAATGAATTTTTTTGTTTTAGTACTCTGTAATTTTTTATCAAAATCCCGGAAGTCAAGTGAAAAAGATTAATTCTGGATAGAATAAAATTCAAAATATATAATGATACAAATATTATTTGATAATTTTTATATTTTAGTTCAATTTATATACTTATATATTTCACTATTCACATAGTTAAACTTTATTTACTTTCTTGGCGTATTTTCGTTGCCCATTTGATAAAATAAATTAATCATGTCATTTCTAATTTTGTAAATCTTTTCATGTAGTTTTTAAATATATAATTTTTATTTTTTAATTTCATATAACTTTTTATATAAAATATTTTAAAAAAAAAATTCAATAACACAACATAACACACAACGAAAATATTACTCCCTTCGTCCCAAAATATTTGTCACACTTGCTTTTTCAGCAGCCGCGGAAATTTTTGTTTATTTCTACGTTTTCATTGGTTATTTCATATAATAAAATATCATTGACACCTCTTGTTTTGAAGAACTTTTCATGTAATTTTTTAATATGTAAATTTTATTTTTTATTTCTATGTAAATAAAATGAATCGAAAAAAACTTAATATTTTACGTCAATAATAGAAATGTGAGAAATATTTAAAGACGAAAGTAGTATTATTTTTGGGAGGGAGTATTTGTTAGGGAAAATGAAGGAGAGCAATATTAGGATTTAGGAGCAATTATCCATTTATCCAATCTCGTGCCAAAAACGGACGGGGGGCGGGCTACAGCCGGTGAAAACGGTAAGTTTTTATCGGTGGCGTGTTTTGACCATTGCTTTCACCGCAAGGTAAGAAAAAAGGTGCCCCTCCTGCCCCTGCAAAAGAAAAGTTAAATTATTCGTAACAGTAGTGTGTGTGGGTGCCACATCAGATAATACTGTATTAACGGTCGCCCTTACCGCCCCACGCGCTCCGTCACCGTCTCCGCAAGCGTTCACGGCGTTCCACTTATGCAACCGCTGCCCGTGGCTTTCGCCATTTATTTCATTGAAATCACTCTAAATTACAAAATATGACCTCCCTATTTTTATTTCCGAAACAAGAATTTGTACTGTGTTAATGTGAATGTAATGTGACACTGTACATGTAGATGTTAGTTTACTTTTTGCTAATGTACAATGATCACGTATGGTAATGTAAATACATTTTAACTTCTATTTTAAAAATAAAAACATAAAAGTCCTATAACAATTTGAATATTAATTTCTATATGTAAACATAGAAATGTTTTATAAAATTTTAATATTTCAAAGATACGTATGTTTCAAAAGGAAACTATTGATATTATATTTATATCGAAACATAATGCATTTTTTTCGCATATCCAAATCAAATTTTACAAACCTTGAACCATAAAAGTAAGTACAAATGAGAAAATTTCCTCCCCTGATACCCATTGATATCGACAATCTACCGTACCCGATCGGCCACCGCTAGGATGTAAACAAATCAAATATTTTAAATTCGATTCGTGATTCGTATTCAAATATGATGATTCGAATTCACGTTATTCAAATACAAATTCAAATATTAGTTTTGATTCGAATATTAAACAAATACAAATACAAATAGAGGTGTATTCGATTCGGATGATATTCGAATATTCGAATATATTTATATACACAGACCATGTTTTCAACATCAGTAATCAAGCAAACTAGTATAATATAAATTGCATTTAAATTACTAAGATTTCATGATATTAACATAATAAAAAAATTTAAAGCATGCAATTTTTAGTAGTTATATTTTACTCCCTCCGTTTGGAAAAAATGTTCCTCTTTTGACTTTGTGTAAAAATAAGAAAGTATTAAATTGTAGTTGACTTCCAATTTTGCCCTTGATGTGATAAGTAAAAGTAAGATGTGATGGATAGATTATTAGAGATAAAATATGATGTGATAGGTAGGGTATGAAAAAGTAAGGGTAAAAGTGGTTTTTTAATAGAAAGTGGAAGTGTTTTGTTGGAAGGGAAAAAAATGAAAGAGGAAGTGTTTTTGATAACGGAGGGAGTATAAAATATAATTTGTATAAGACAAAGACGTATTAATATTTTTAGATATGGTATAAGAAAAAAATTAAGTTAAATTATTCAAAATCGACATATAAATTACGAAGTATAATTATTCAAATATTCGTTTAGGATTCGTTAAATATTCGAATATTAATCAAATACAAATACAAATCTTATTTTTAATTCGTTTTATATTCGTATTTGAATTCATATTCGAAAAAATTATTCAAATACAAATTCAAACATTATGATATTCGCTTCGATTCAGTTCGTTTACAACCCTAGCCACCGCCCCCCAACTCTCATTAGCCATTTCCCGCAGTCGGTTATCCCTACCTGTTAACAATTTCTATCATCTCTCAAAATGTTCTTACATTAAATTTCAGAATATATATTGGGCTTGTTTGAGAATAACGTTAGAGATTAGCGTTAGCGTTTTGAAAAAGCTATCTACGGGCAACGTTTAGCGTTTTCAAAGTAATCTGCACCGTTAAAATTTTATCCAAAACGCTTACGCTAATCTCTAACATTATTCCAAAGCAGACCCATTATATTAACTTTTCAAAACTCACTTCTCCTAAAGCGTGAATTAAACCCGTCCATGAATTGAACCCCATATATTTGATATTTCAATCACAACTTTTGAAACTCCCAATTATGTGCCTGATTGAGTTCATTACATTATATGGATTAGCACATTAACCACTTTCCTGCCATCTGTAGCATAATAACAGGAATTGATAAATGATAACTACAAGAACTCATTTTTTTCCTTGTTTATGTAAGTTTTTATTTTTTTGAAAAAAAATATTTGAAGTAAAAATGGACTTTCTTTAATTTGGCATGTGAGTGTGGCAGGAGAGAAAAAAAATGTTGCTTTGGGTTTGAGGTAATTTGGGGGATTGCATATACTTACAAAACAAGTAATGGCCCCATTGCTAGGGTTGGACTTATAGAACACAATAAATGCAATGGAGTAAAAGAGAGATATATTAAATCATCACTTGCTAAAAATAGGCTAGCAATTTCAAAGGCTTTTCTCCACTAACATCATGCTTGCATTCAAATGGCAAAACCTTCTTCCAAACTTTGCTTTGGCTCAACATCCTCATTTAAAGATAGGCTAGCATGTCCCCTCACTCACATGTTGCCCAATATTCCATCTTCCATTAATTTCAACTTCTTCATTATTTGTCACTCAGTGACCGTCCAACCGATTCTGAAAGGGTTCTCGAGAGAGGGTTTATCTTCTTTTATCGACTTCTTTTTTTGTGGTGAAAGGTTATTGTTGTGTGTTATCGATTAATAAGTATTTGGCGCATTGAAGAAAACTCATAAGCCCGAGGTTGATGGCACATTGTTAAAGATTCAGGAGTAGACCTCGATCCATGACATGGCCATGGGCTCGGGCTGGGTCATCATATGTAGACATACATAGTTGGGGCGGGGGGGGGGGGGGGGGGGGGAGGATGGCTTTTGGTCTCCGCATCTTAAGCCGTCCTCCTGGAGCGGCCCAACAATGCCTTTGTTTGAAGGTCGGGCTTTCCACACATGCACATAGATACCACTTTGGATCTGTTGATTTGAATTAGAAAAAATTCCCTGCTAAAATTTTCAATTTATTCCAATTTTTTCTAATTCCTTACCGTTTTTTTCAACAACGACTAAAAAAAGTATTTACGTATTCTTAGAGCTTGTTTGGGAGTGATTAACTTCTGGATAAAGTGATTTTCACAAAAGCTGAAAGCAAAAGCACCTCATACTTGCTTCTCCAAAATGGTGTTCTGTGTATAAAATAGTAGTGGTGAAAAGCAGAAGCTGACATACCAAACAGAATAAAATCACTCCCACTCAAAGCAGAAGCTAAATTACTAAAAGCAGCGCACTGCCAAACACTCTCTTACTTGAAATCAGTCACAATCTCCATCTCTAAAATCTGAACATAAACACCAAAAATGTGTGTATGCGCATCATATATAAACACCAAACAATGTCAAATTTTGTTCTAAAGTAATGTCATTCCACTACAAATTAAAATACTTCTTCCATCCCGAAATAGATTGCAATCATTTTTTTTTCTCTTCTCGATAACTTTTGTTTATTTGTGCATTTTCATTAACTAGTTGATAAAATAAAATATTCCTATCATCTCTCATTTTGTAGAACTTTTGATGTATTTTCTGATATATCATTTTTATTTTTTTAATGTACCAATTTGTAAATAAAATAATTTCAAAAGACGAGAGATTTTGTCTCGTAACTCCTAATTTTTAATCAAATTAGGTACCGAGGGAGTATATTGGTATAAAAAAATTTAATTTCTTAATTGAATGAAAGGTTAAAAAAAATTGATAAAATGATTTTTCTTATTTGTGACTCATGGAGTTATAATGCATGGGCAGTGGGTCACGTGGCAACAACTTTGCAGAATGAACAAAATAATTGTGGGAATAAGCATAGCATTAAGGTAAGCAACCTTATCTCTTTATACGGGAGCTTGTTTCCCGGAGTCAAACCAATGACCAAACGGGTCACGTGACAACCATTCTTAGTTCATACGGAGAGTATTTTAAACAAAGAAAGAATAGGTGGAAGTATGGAACCGGTGCTCTTATATCTCGACCCGACAGGATTGTAAGGAATAAATCACAGTTTAATTTTAGATTGATGTTCAGAAAGATTGTCGTGTACTTGTTGATGTGTACAACGAATTGTCACATTACATAAGACTTTTAGTGGCGTTGTCAGAAACCGATCCTGAAACCTCGAACTTAACACTGTGTCTCCATGACCATGTGAGCTAGCTATATATGTGGGTTCCAGACTTTGGACGATAATTTTTTTATACTCGTTGGTCCATTGCATAGCAACCCCACCACAAGAAATCTCAACCTCTAGCTTGAACTTAGGATTAGTGTACACCGTTTGCCCTACTCATTTGGCCATACCTCAATTGGGGTTAGGATTTTTTTTGAGTGCGGGTATTAATGATACTTGTAAAAGCATAATCAAATTCTCAAACTCATAAATATGTGAAAATAAGTTCATTCTGTGAGTATGATGACTCAAACTCAACTTCCTTACAAAAAGAGAATTTTAAGTGCGGAGTGATTGTCATCGAACCACTCCTGCTGGTGGGAGAATTTTAGAGAGGAGATCGGACCATCCCCACTGGGACTCTTTAGTCTTGAGAGAGGGAGGGGGAGTTTTAAGAGTTGCTTCTCTAAATTTTATCATTAACTATTAAACACAGAGATTTAAAAAGATACTACCAAATTACATTTGACCCGTTATAAAAAGTTAAACTATCAAGAAGGGGTAACTAAAAGAAAAGATCATCTATGGAAGCATATATTGGTGTAGTGACAAGAAAGTCACCCCACGTGAAGCTTTACAACAGCCAAACTTCAAGCCCCATTCTTGTATTTAAGAGGTTGGGATAATTAAATTAAACACATACTACATTGACGAGTATGTGAGCTACTAGAAAAAATACAATGACCGTTCTGAAGTGTTTGTTTTACTTTAAACTTTTTGTACTTAAAATTGATAAAATTTGATCATAAATTGAATAAAATTTATATTGTACTCCGTATTAGATATTGGTACACAAAATAATTTTAAGAAATCTATTTGAAAAATATCTTCAAAATATTTTTTTAATCTAATTAATATACCATATACAAAGTAAGTTTTTATTTAATTGTATGTCAAAAACTGATCTTAGTTCACTGTAAAAAGTCTAAATCGAACAACCTCTCCGAGACCTAAGGGAATGCTATTTTAGAAAAACTTATATGTAGTACGTTATACTCCTTTTTATTTGATGAAATGTCTAAGATATTGATCCATTTATCATCAAACTGAACACCTCATCAAATTATCAAAACAGCATATAGGTATGGCCGGCAAACATGAACGAAGGGTGGCCGATTGACGAATTCAAACAACACATAGAATGCCAAAAAAAGGTATCCTTCGCGATTACTATAGTCAATCGGCTAAAGGAGAGAGAGATGGGGGTGCATAGATTGGACGGGGAAGTTAGTGAGAATAAGAATCATCAATTTTTCGAACAAAACGCCGTAAAGACCTAAACTAGAACTCATGTCATAATATGACATTGGTAACAAATATTCAATGAACCGCACCGTGATACTCTCGATAGTTTAATCTAAATGGATTTTTAGGTTTTTCAATAGGGCATCTTCAAAATAAGAGAGAAACCAAGACAAATTAGAACTTACTATCCTTGCCATAATTTAATGGAACGTTTTGTATTAAATTGATCTACAACCAAATGGTATAGAAACCAAACATGCAAGGTTAAACAAAACTTTACACCAAAAACATAACACAGTATAATTAAGACTCAACAGATGTTCACAGTAATACTCTTATAAAAAAAGAAGAAAAGATGTTTCCTAACCAAAACTTCATTTAGAGAAAGAAGCAATGTAAGATTAATGTCTTTTTAAAACATTGCAAATAATAATAATAACAATAATAATATTGATAATAATAATAATAACAACAACAACAATAATAATAACAATAACAATACTAATAACAACAATAATACTAATAACAACAGTGATGGCATACTACTGCAGATTGCAAAATGCTCATTCAATTATCAGTCTATCACAGTTCAGAGCAATAATAGAGAATCCAACTTTACTTCTCTAATAACACCAGCAAATGATCCTATACTTTACTTCAATTTAGAAAGGCATGTATGTTTTATTATTTCTTCTTTAAACTTCACAGATCTTATATGACAACAACAAAAAATCGACCTGGCATGATAACCGGGTTTGCAAAATCGCGCTTTTGTAGGACGGGTTGATTCATCACACGAATTGCAAGTTGTGCGCTTCCAAAGCATCTTGCAAGCACTGAACTGACCCGTTGTAGTTGAGAAAGCCCATGAACCAAAACTCATGGGTGTCCACTGATATGACCTGGATATATTTTTCTGAAGGATTCGTTCTGCTTGATGAAGGATTAACAGCCTTTAGCTGATGCAAAGGGATAACTACCTATACACATTGTGCAGATATATATATATATGTGAGATCTAAAGAATGCATAAATACAACAACCATGTACACCTTATCTTATCCCTACTCGAAAGTAGAGAGACTATTTCCAAAGGACTCCAGCTCAAACATTGAAGAATAGACAAAGTAGGTGTTTCTCTATGCTTATAAGTTGGTCAAACTGCTTATAACATGATTTTAACTAATAAGTCAACTGATGACGTGTTTCTCCGTAGTTATAAGCTAGAAAAAATAAGTAGGTCTTACTTATTTTTAAGCTAGTTTTTTTGTTTCTTCGTTTTGACCAGATTATTTACAAAACTATCCCTTATTTATGATGAATAACTCCTAATGACTTATATATCATTCAAGTCATTTTATCTACACAAAAAAAATATTTAACCAATAAGCAACTTATAAGTTAAACACTTCTTATCATCGATAAGTCAATAAACACCAACACATAAATACCCCCAAAGTAAACAATAACACTAACAAAGTAAGAGCACCAAGACACTAGCAACTAGGCCCAAGGTACATGCTAAAGATAAAAACGCAGCAGCAAAAATTGCAAACTAAGACTTAAGTCTACCCAACTACTCTAATCCTAGATCTTCAAGTGTTCCTATCTAAAGTCATATCTTCGGTGAGATCTTGAAGTCCTAGATCATATCTCAATGCATGAATACAGTTGTCCCAAAAAGAATAACAAATACAGCAAATATATCATTATGAAATTGCATTGCCCTTCCGTTCTTTTCTTTAACAGTTGCTTTGGTGGTAAAATTATGTTATCAAGATAGCATTAATGGCTTAATTTTCACCATTACTCTTCTACATTCTCAGTATTTCAAGCCCTAATTCGGGTTGGATATGAGAAATACTTTGTATTTACACTATTGATTTATTCTTCCATTTAGATGGTAGGAAAGAAATTGAAACTGAAAAAATCATATAGAAATACACTATTTATAGATATTATTGCCTAAGGCCATGTTCTCTTCACCTGATCTGATTGGTTCTAATCTGATTGGAATAAGTTCCGATCTGATCTGAATGTAGTTATATTTAAAGTTATTTCTGATCTGATCTGGTTTATCTGATTCCAATCAGAATAAGTAATAAGTAAAAAATAAATTGGAGAGAACATGGCCTAAGACTAACAAATAGAGATAAAAAAAGTAAATACTAGCTATCCCCTTTGAAATCCCCAACTGAACAAAACCAGAAGCATTAATAGGATATCATTGGGCTATTACATCGGTGTGTGGGGGGGTGTGCGTGTGTGTGGGTGTGCGTGTGTGTATTGCCTTAACTTTGAAGAAGTTATTGCTCCGTATTTCTTAATATGGGTGCAAACACGTATAAAGACAGTTAAATAAAATAGAGCAGATAAAGTAGCATAATATTGGATACCTAAAACTTACCACCTAGCACTCTTGGAATTCATAAGTATTTGTAGGACAAAACGCATGAAAGTTGAAGCGAATACCATAAGCTACTACTCCCTCTATCCCACAATGAAGTTTACACTTCCCTTTTTCGCCAATCCCAACAAAACATTTCTCTGTTTTTCTTTTAGGAACAAAAATATGTGGCACAAAAATTACTTTCTTCTAAACATATTCCATCAACATTTTCACTCTTCAACACATTCCTTGAACTCCGTAAAGTCAACCCATAAACTTCATTTTGGGATGGATGGAACATAGTTTTAATCTTTCCACTTTCCTCTTTGATGAGTCCCTAAATAATCTCTTTATTTCGTTTTATGAAAGAATTGAGGTTTATATTGATTATTCATTTATTAACAAATCTCAACCACAGTTTTATTTTACTAAACAATTGAAATGAGTAAATAAGGACAGCAACAACGACAACAACCCAGTTGAATCCCGCAACAACAAAGTCGGGGGAGGTGTGTACTTAGACCTTACCCCAACTAAGAGTAGAGAGGTTGTTTCCCAGTTGAGTAAATAAGGACACAGAGAGTAATTAATGCTCCATACAAATGAACTTGTAAGATCAGAAAATCAAAATTGACCATTATGTAGCCTGGTGAATATTCATAAGTTGTTCATCCGCTTGAAGAAGCAACTCCCAGTTGGTACAATCGCTAATAAAGAAAAATGTTTTATGGAGATAAGGACAGAAAGGCTGGATATTAGTTTCCAGTTAAGAGATGAAGAATGATTAACAGTTGACTAAACAATTGTATTTACATATTACAGCTCCCTACTCTAGTGGGATCTACCTGGGTTGTTGCTGTTGTATATTACAGCTTATACTATGGGGGAGCTTGGCAATGACCTTTTTGGAGATTTTCTTTTTTCTTTTCTTTTCTTTTCTTTTTTTGTGGAAAAAAAAAACCTTTTGGACTAAAGGAGCTGTTTGACTTAGGTCAAGCAGCTATTAGAAGTGTTTAATAAAGAGCTTTTTGAGAGAGATTTATAGTCTCAAAAGCATGTTTTCAAGCTTTTTGAAGCAGCTGTTTTTCATGTTTGGTTTAGTAGCATGTTACTAAACTGGGCTTATGTTTTATAAATACACATAACCATGCTTGGAAGTCTATATACCAAATACCAATGGGCAAAGGGGTAGAAGGAAACATGTATACCTTATAATAGCTCCATTCTGTCTTGTCACCGGCTTTGTATGAAAGAGGATTATCACTACAAAATGCAAGCTTTGCAGAAGAGACATACAAAACCCCCATCACTGGACCAGCTGATGTTGACAAGTAACAAGCAAATGAATCCTGAAGTTGCTCCTCGGGAACCGTCTCAAATGTTTGACGAAATATTTTCTCATATCCGCCTTCAGCTAAAACTTTTGTCCCTTGTGCAAGTCTCCCCAAAGCAGCATCAGCAAAACTAGGCCCAGTTTTCACTATAAAAAACAATTAAAAAGGCTATATATTTTTTCATAAAAATATTCTGGTTACACAAATATTGAGATAAAACAACAAACATGGTAGGACAATAGCAAATTTAAAGTATTACTCACCCATGACAATAATATTAGAGGCTTACAGCATTGACAGAACAAGAGATGATACAAAGCAAAAACGACACCAACATATATTTAGCTCTGATCACACCACAAAAACAAGGAAAGCTGATATAATTCTCGGCTCATATTAGATACAGCAACAACATTACCCCAGTGCCTCAAAGGCTCCCGCCCATTGCGGGGTAGAGGGGTTGGATGTACGCAATCTGACCCCTATGTTTAAAACATAGAGCGGCGGTTTCCGGATGACCCATGATGAGCGTCGAAAGCTGCATTGACTAACTGCTACTTAGAGCGGCTCATATTAGATAGTAGCCTCAAAAGGCAAAAAGAGAAGGCCAAGAGGGGAGATAATGCCAAGCTAAATATTTCTGATGTCACTATATTCAAAAAAATTAAAGAAAAGATAAATGATCTCTGTAGAACTGTTTTATTGATTATTCACACCATTGTAACTTTCTAAGATGGATACACTAACCTGCCTAATAGTCCAAGGGGGTGCTGTGGTGGGTGTACGTACACACTACCCTACCTAAGATGCATAATTGGTATACTTCCACCGTCCCAGAATAAAATTCTCATTTGCTTTTTCATGAAGTTTAACAACAATAACAACAAAACCTTACTCGCAAGTAACTTGGGGTCGGCTACATAAATCAATAAGAGAATCAAGATCGTCATCCACATTAGTATGCTCTCTCCATTTCTTTGTCCATTGCCATACTCTTGTCCACATTCAAATAAGTCAAATCACCTCCTCCCATGTTGTTTTGGGTTTTCCCCTTCCTCTTTAGCAAAACTCACTTGTCCATCCTTCAATTCTCTCGACTAGTGCATCACTAGGTCTTCTTTGCAGATTGTACATGACTACATGTCTAAACCAGTGCAATTGATACTCTCCCAATTTGTCTTCAATCGATGTCACTTCTACCTTATTTTGCCCTCGTTTCTTATTCTATCTATTCTAGTGTGTCCCGCGAATCCACCGTAACATTCACATTATGTTTCCTTCGTCTTCAAAACATGACATCCCATAGAATCCCAACATCATGTACCACCCAATAGAGCTGGTCAAATCATTGTTCTTTAAAAGTGGTAGAACTTCCCTTCAGCTTCAAAGGTATATCATGACCACAAAAAATCCAGCTGCATTCTTCCACTTCAACCAACCCACCTTTACGTGATGTTCAACATCTCCCTCCAACTCCATATTTTTTTATAGAACCCAAATATCTGAAACAATTACTCAACAGAATATCTTGACCTGCTAAAGTCACCTAACTCTGAACCATGTTTCTGTCAGTACCAAACATGCATTCCAAATATTCCTTTTTACTTATACTCAACTTTAAATTAGACTCTAGCATCTTACTTCACATTTCTAAGTTCTAACTTCTCATTGACATCCTAATTTCTCATTGACATCCGCTCTAGTTTCATCTATCAAAATAATATCACCATAAACAGCATACACCAAGGGACCTCATCTTCAATACTCTTAATTAGCTCATCGATAACCATCACAAAGAGGTATGGGCATAATGCTGACCTTGATGTACTCGATAGTAATAGGAAACTCCCTTCTCATTATTATACTACTTACATTTGTGCCTGCTCCATCATACATGTCTTTCGCAAAGCTTATATACTTTTTGGAAATTCCTTGCTTTGTCAACACCCGCCATTATACTTCTCGAAGATTGAAATG
Organism: Cuscuta australis; assembly: GCA_003260385.1. Lineage (NCBI taxonomy): Eukaryota > Viridiplantae > Streptophyta > Magnoliopsida > Solanales > Convolvulaceae > Cuscuta > Cuscuta australis. The sequence goes on from NQVE01000028.1 coordinate 736,017, forward strand.
GAGAGTACGCATAAAGTTTCCATTAAGAGGAATAGTAACTTTATTTTAGGATGCCCCCCAAAAAAGGGAACTTTATTAGGGATGGCAAAAGAATTATCTAGACAACCAGCAAATGCAAGGCAAGAAATACATAGGTTTAAGTTGATGAATCAGGCAATTAGGCCCTCAATTGTTAATGAAGATGTATGATTGACCTCAAACATGATCCTGACCACTGGTTATAAAGTGTAATTGTGTAAAAAATGTTATTGACCTGTTGTGATATAAAATAGTGTAAAGATTTTCAAAAATCCTAGTAACCAATAGCCAACTAAAATTGCAACGGAGGTGTAAATAGGAGGGGAAACAACATTACTTCTCATTAATATCCTAATAAAATAAGAGTTTGATTGCTTATCTACATATACTGATATTTTCTCATTACTATCCTATTAAAATACTCCCTCGTTCCCAAAAAAGATTCCTCGTTTCCTTTTTGGTACATCCCAAAAAAGCCTTCTCTTTCCTTTTATGGAAAACATTGAATGGCTCACAATCATTCTCTCTCTTATGCATCACTTTCAACCACACATTTTCACTTTCCTAAAACTTTGTGCCAAGTCAAATTGTGAGCCTTTTCTTGGGACGGTGGGAGTAAGAAACAACATAAGAGCCCAACACCATAATTGTTGCAAAAAGTTTGATCGGTTTGAGGTCATCAATTGGCCAAGACAGAAAGTGTTGTGGCAAATAATCTAAACAAGCAGACACATGAGGGTTTCAGATAAGGGTGAGCACTTCAGTTTGGTTTGACCAAACCGCCAAACCAAATTCAGCGCAAGTTTTGTACTAATATTTTCCCCAAACCAAAACTGGCTATACAAAACCTGAATAAAAATACATTGAACCTCAATAAAACACTAATAAACCAAAAACCAAACTGAAACCAGAGCAAACAAAATATAGATTTAATCTGGACTATATATATCATCAATCTGTTCTAAGCCGGAACAAACTGAACCCAAAAGAATGAACCCAAACCAAAATGCATGCACCTAGTGTAACTATGTTATGGATAAAGCTCAGATGGCTATGCTGGAGATTAACTGAATCAAGTCTTGGGGTGGAAGATTGTTAAGACATTGACAATACTGATACGCCTGATAGTTGAATAATATAATTGATGCATTATGAACACAAAGAGAAGTTTCTGAAAGATGAAAAGAATGCTAAGAAGGTGAAGCAACTGAAACCATTCAGGTGGTAGATGAACAGATTTTGAATCTGCTATAATCCCCCGCCTAGATGACATGGCACATGAAGTGGTGGAAAAGACATTGCAACGGATTTGTCAAGATTTCTATTGGCCAGGAATGTGAAAGATGGTTCGTGAGGCCATCCGCACTGCCAGATATGTCAGTGCACAAAATGGGCAGCCTTGCAACCAGCTGGCTTTTTGAACCCCTTGCCAATCCCAACTTCTGTCTGGGCGGACACTCAAATGGATTTTGTCAAAATCTTGCCACGATTCAGTGGCAATACAGCTATGTTGGTAGTGGTCGACTGGTTCTCTGAGTATGCTCACTTTGTGCCACTCAGTCATCTGTTCATCACCCCATCTATACCGGTCTATTCTGCGATGAGATAGTTCTCTTGCATGGCCTCCCAGAGTCCATTGTTTCTGATTGCGACAAGCTTTTCTTTAGCGTCTTCTGTAAGGAGTTGTTCCACTAATGTGGAACTAAATTGGCCTTCACAGTGACTTGTCATCCACAGTCTCATGGGCAAACCAAGGTAGTCAACAGGACTCCCGTAATGAACTCATGGTGTGTAACGGGTAATTTTCCGTCACATTGGGGGAAGTGGACAGTGGTGGAGCACGGTAACAACACTTTCTTTCACTCTTCGCTGAGTGGCATGGCATTCTGCCTGATTTACGGCCGTGCACCTCCCTTTCGCTATACTGCACTGGTGGCTCGATGCGGGTTGATGCCATTGATCAGGACCTGCAGGACTGTGATTTCATATCGCAAGCAGCCAAAGAGAAGTTATTGGCAGCTCAGTCACGCATGAAAAGTGTCTATGGCCAACACCATCGGGATGTCAAGTTTCAGGAAAAGAAGATTGGGTATCGTTAAAGTTGCAACTGTATTGCCAGTTCCCGTTGGCCGAAATGAATACCACAAGCTCTTACCATAATTCTTTGGTCCATTTCGTGTGTTTACCGCCAGATAGTTGCATCCATAACACTTATCATGTCTCTCTACTTGACCACACTGGGAACTCCACCAGCTGCATTGCTGCAAGGGGTTCCCTCCCAACCTCCTGCCAGTCCAGGAGAGCAAAGTCCTGTCAACTCCAGAGGCCATTGTGAAAACTCGTATGCACAGAGGTGCCAAAGTTGTTCTTAATCCGTTGGGAAGGGAGCAGTGATTCGGAAGCTACATGGGAACCTCCCGAGACCATGCAGGAGGCGTATCCCAATCCCGTGTTTGAGCTTGCAGACAAGCTCAATATCGAGGGGGAGAGTGGTGTTACCGCTCCCATTGTGTGTATCCAGAACCACCGCAGGAAGCCCAGCAACACTGATGGATATTAGTAGTCAATAGTCATATTGTCTAAGTATCTATTATAACATTCCTTTATTACTATTACATTTTCATACACTGTTATGATTCCTATTCTGTTTCCTAGTCATATAATGATAGCACTCTTCATGTAAGGCTATGCCTATTTATATTCCGCAATATTGTCAATAAACTCTTTATCATTGAGAGATCCTAATTGAGAACTTGTCAGGGACAATTTCCTTCCTCTCTTAGCCATGGGCAAAAAGGAACTACCCTACGTCTTCTTCTTCCTTCATCAGCCGACTGGGAGCACTGTCTCTTAGCAGCAGCATTTACAGTGAACCACAGAAACAACATTTCTTTCCTGATCGCCTTCCTCAACTCTTATATGATCTGCTCCTACTTTTCTCAAACTCTCCACCACTAATATCTCACACCTTACACCCGGGGCATTAATGCTCATGCCTAAATCACCTTAAACTCGATTCACGCACCTTATTCTCCCGGATATCTTCACTTCTAGCCTGATCCATTTTGGTGTCCACCTAAGCATCGTCTTCTCTAATACTCTCAAATTCTTCACTGTGTATGGACTTAAATGGCCAACGATTCTATCTCATTTTAGCATAGTTGGGTTGATCACAAGTCTATACAAAAGTCACGTGTCTCCTATGTGTGATTGTATCATGCCTTGGGGAGCTAGAACACCATTGTGTTTGGGCCCTCAAAAACTATTGTGTGATCGAAAATGAAAAAGAAAAAATGGCTAAAATTACTTAACATTCCAAAGTGACAATCACTACAGCTGAAAATCCCCTCCCACACCCCCACACCTCAATCATTATTGAATAACTCTATCGTTTTTTATGAGGCGCCACACACATAAATTGGCAAGGATTTTGAAAGTAATATCGGATGTGAAGTGTACATTCATGCAATTATCGGCTTCTTGCAAATAAAAAATAACATACGGTGCTGCCATGTGTTCCCCGCAAGATCCTCAGCCTTCTTCGTTGCTTCACCTACCTTCTTCCTCCATCTTCCCAAGACATCTTTAACATTATCCATTGTATCTGAAATCAATAGCTCGATATCAATGCTAATTCCATTATGAACACAAAATTTCTCCATCAAATGAAGCCATTCACACAATCATATTAAAGCCATCAATTGTACAGAAATACTATTCATTCTCGATTCAAATTAGATCAATGCAACAAGTTGCAACGATAAGAGCTTGAATGTGAAGTCATACCCTTTAAGCAATTGTGTATGAATTAAAAAGGTACTCTGTAATTAGATACACTTGTGAAAGTCACAGTTCAATAGAAAATGTTTCAAAAGAGATACAAGGAATTTGTATGCAATGGAACATCATGTTTATCGTGCTATTGAGAGAAAGAGAGAGGGAGAAGGACGGACTTCTGAAATTGGAGGAAGATGGATTATCATTTCCAGAAGCTGAAGAATAACCGACATAAGGATTTGAACGGAGGTCGTCGGAAGACATCGTCCGCGGTATCGGAGATTCCGTCACCAATTCCTGGCTCCACCTCACCGACTTCTTCGATCTATTCAAACCGTTCGCCGACTTTCCCCTCTCAATCTCTTTATAGTTCTCCTCTAAAGCCCTCGAATCGTCGAGAAGCGGCCCCGCTTCACCGATTGAATCCGGATTCAGAACCCGATCCGGCTCCTGCCCCGAACCCTTCGGCTCCGCCTCCGCCTTCTCCGGCGCGGCTACAGTCTTTTCTTCTCCTCCGCCGCCAGACTGGTCCATCAACCTTCCTGAGAGATTCGTATGAAACGCGGATTGCGGCGGCGGCGGCGCGTGAAAGTTTCCTCAGCGGTGTGATAACGATTTCGAGGTTGAAATTCGTAACATTTGACTCTCTGACGGTGAATCGTCGGAGTCGATGGGGTAACCGGTTAAAGCGTGAAGACCATATACGGTGGGAGGTGAGATGGTGACCGGCGAATTTAACGCGCGAATGGAGCTGTTTTGGGTCGTAGTCTGTGGACTTTGGTAGTTGGAAGAAAATGAGGCGCCTAACCTTTGACTATGGTGAAATTGGGGGAAAGGTAAAAGAAAGTAGCATGCTACATTTACTCTCAAATTTGTACACTATTTATGCACTAAAGGTATGCACCAACATTTAAATAGTTCACGCTGATATAAAGTGTTGATGCGTTAATAAAAATTAGCATTACACCAACAAAAAATGTTGGTGCATTCTTGCGGTGTACAAAATGAAATACAAACTTTGGGTACAAATAGCTTTACCCTAAAAGAAAATCCCACTTATCAAATTTGGCCAATAAAAATGAGCCTTTATGTATGATTTTTTATTCTAAAAAGGGGGTGGGGGACTTCAATAGGAATTTTGTGATTATAAATTTAGGTTTATTTATTCTTATTTTTTTAACATTAATAAGTGTCTTAAAAAATAGTAACCAAGCTCATAGAGTTCACTATGATGGTATGTTGATAGTATTCTAACTATTAGAGAATGTTCGTCTCTAATTTATGATATTAGTAGAAAATCTCACTACTCATTCATTCACTTTTCATTGCTTTCAAGTAACAGTCATTATTCTAGTGTATGTTGATGGCATTGTAACTATTAGAGGATGTCCGTCTTTGATTTATGAAATTACTGAAGCTATGCACTAGACTTTCGTCAGAATGAATGATTTGGGCCATCTAATTTTTTTCATCGACATTGCAGATCAATGTGCCAATGATTTTATTTTTCTTCATCAAACAAGATATATTGTCGATCTTCTCACACAGGCATGGAGGACAAATTGCAAACCTACATAAGTGGCAGTTTGGACGACTCTAGCATCATCCACACTATTATCAAATCATACTCTTTTTTAGTTTTTCGTAACATTGTTGGTTGCGTGCACTATCTAGTTGTTACTTATTTAGATATACGACACTATACAACTAATCAGATGTCTTAGACCATGCACAACCTCATTTGACTAAAATACCAATCAGATGTTTTAGAAAGGGTATCTCGACCCCTCTCTTTACTTTTATAATGATGTTTGGACCAATGAAAAAGGTGATCAGAAATTCAATGTTGGTTTCCTTCTCATGTCCTAACCTCATTTCTTGGTGTACAAAGAAGCAAACTTGTGTTTCTCGATCCTCCACTAAGACTGAGTATCGCATTATGGTCGTGGGAGTGGTAGAAGCTATGTGGCTAGACTATGATATTGGTTGCCTCTGTATTCCACCCCATAACCATTATCTATTGTGAATTTGAATCAACTATCTCACCAAAAATTATACTCCGGAGTATTCTCCAGTATCATATGAAGCATGTTTGATTCAGATTGTCACTTTGTACGAGGCAAAATCATGACTAGAACCCTACATGACCACTCATCACGCACCTTTTATATAGCTACTTACAGATTTAAAAAAACTGCTCCCGTCGATTTCATTTAAGTATATGTGCTCCAAATTGCTCATCTACACCGTTGATTAGTTTGTGGAGAGACAATAGGGGATATACTTTATTTTACTTACTTTCCATATTATGTTATCATTCTTGTATTTATATATTAGAGTTAAGAATCTCTTTATATAAATACTGGTGGAATATAACCTTCTACTTTATTCGATAAAATCAATAATTATCAAGTATCAGAGAAATTTGAAATAATGGTTTTTAATCATTATTGACGGTAGTGGCCAAAAACATGGACGACGATGGTCGTAGCCCTTGGCTAGAGTAGTCAATGGTTGAAGAAGATAACAAACAAGACTAATCTCTTTGTTGATACATCCCAAATTCAAAATAAATCAAAACATTCTCTTTAGAAGGGTTTTGATATTTAGATACATCATTTCCAAAATATGTCTAGACTTCACGTTAGAATATAAAAAACATTTCATAAGAGTTGGAAAAGAACTACGCATGCATGAGTGTGTCTTAGAATCAATACACAAAAATCATTATGATCTTTAGAGATATCAAAATCAATATAGTTTTTTTACTAAGCATGCTCTAAACATGTGGTGCATAATACTTACTATATATGGTTTGTATTTTGCATTTGGAAATTGAATGTCTTAATGAATACTACCTATAATGGAATTATAGTTCATTTGAATTGACTTGTTTTCACAATTTATCTTATATTACACTACTTCGATTACCTCATTTGCATCAGTTTCATAGAAAGTCGATGTAAATGGGATAATAAATTTCTCTAACCGGAGGTATTTGAACCGGTTATTAGCAATAACCGATTCAAAAGCCTTTTGAATCGACTATTACTAATAACCAATTCAAATACTTCTCGTCTTTTAAATCGGTTATTAGTGATAACCGATTCAAAAGGCTTTTTAGTGTGTTATTGTTAATAACCGATTTAAATGACTTGATAAAAATAAGCCACTGGAGCCTTATCTCTTTACGCGGTTTTATTTTTTCTTCGTTGCTACCATCCCTCGTCATTGTCGTCCTCACCGTAGTCTCCTGTACGCCGTCGCCTCCTCTCCTCGTCGCTTGTTCGCCTTTGCCGTCGTCGTCATCCTACTTCGGCGTGTCTCTCCAAGCTTACCGTCCTTCAAACCCTAAACCTACCATCCTTCCTCCAAGAACACCATCATATTCTCGCATTGGCATCCCATCACCGATGCCAGCTACCTAACGTCGCCGACGCTATCTCCAATATTCCCTAGTGCCGTCACCACCACCGCCGCTGCCACCACCTTCAATTCGCTATTCTTAGGTATTTTTCAATTTTTCACTTTAAATCTTAAATTATACTATTATTTATTTGTATATTTTTGTAACAATTGATTATTTGATGCTATATCATAATTTATTTTAATATTTTTTCTCTAAATCCTAAATATAATTTTAATTGTTTGTATATTCTTGTATTAATAGAATATGTGATGTTATAAATTGTTTAATGTATATTCTTGTATTAATAGAATATGTGATGCCATGTTGTTTAATTTATTTAGTCTTTATTTACTTGTTTGATGTTACCCGGAACATACATTGTATATTATTTATTTGTTGGAGCTGAGCTACTAATTTGAGATTCTTTTATCTAAAAATAACATATATCGACTGACCTAAATACTCGTTTAAAATTTACTCTGGGGGAAGGCTTTTTGAATCGATTGTTTGGGAACTACAGATTAAAAAAGGTCTCCTCAAGACTGACACCAATTATGAGGAGGACTTTTTGAATCGGTTATACAACCAATTGCATTGCTACATTTTGCATCGGTTCACAACCAATTTAAAATGTTAAAAATATCTGATTTAAAAAGTTTTTTTCTGTAGTAATGATATACAATAATCATGTCACATTATGTTTTGCAAAACTTATCATATAATTTCTTTGATATATATAACTTTTATTTTTATAAAATATCGTAAATTGCAATAGATATTTTAAATTGGGCCGAAGTGAATAACATTAAGCTTGAAGAAATTCACAACTCTATCAACAAACGTGACTCACATGTTGATAAAGTCCATTAATGTAACCAAACTTTTCAAACTCAAAATCACTAGCTTGGGAAAAATGTTACCGTACCTTTGAAAGACGGACAATTAGAATCATACAAAGGCCTTAAATAAGATTCGACTTTGATATTGACCATTTGGTCAATAATTCCAATAACCAAAATACGTGTGTTTGTATACTCCATTCATTTCTCTATTTTTAGTATTTCACTTCTCTTCTAAGCTTGTAATCTTTTTTATTGAAATGGTTGATTTAGATAGTACTTCTTTCTTCCCAAATTTTTTTATTTTAGTACGGTTTTTAAGTTAATTTTGACCATAAATTGACTGAACTCATTTTTTTAAAAACAAAATACTTCGACTCTAAAGTGCGAAATTCAAAGCAACCACGTATCACGTATGCACGTGAAAAAAGACTATCTTGAATGTATAACCACACAAAGTTGAATATATACTACCTATGTTAGTCCAGTTTCGCTATTTTTTCTAGCAAAACTAAATGAACTTTAAGTTTTAATTGCTCTTAATTGTATTACATATTAGTATAATACTGAATTCTATCTAGCTAATAAAATCATTTTTGTATTAATGTATGCGGAGTACTCCAGTTCCATGAATTCCATCTCTGAAATTTGTTCTCCTTTCTTTTTTTCTCATCCCACAAACTTCTTCCTCTTTATATTAATTAAAAAATCACGTTTACACTAACTAAATCTTACTTTGTCAATCATATCATGTTTTTTTACTAATATTCTATACATCGTATCTTACTTTTACCGATCACGTATTTTTAGAAAATTAACACAAAAATGTCTCTACCTCAAATTCTTTAAAAGTTAATAAAGGAAGAACTTTAAGAGACGGATGGAGTATTGGGCCTGTTTGAGAATAGCATTATAAATTAGCGTTAGCGTTTTAGATAAAATTTTAACGGTGCAGGTTATTTTGAAAATGTTAACGCTAAACAATGCCCGTAGATAATCTTTTCAAAACGCAAACGATGTTCCCAAACAGACCCATTATAATTTTTATTTAATTTAAGCTCAAAATTTATATTGCTTAACTTAAAAAACTCAAACTAGATAATTACACGGGAGTCTGTGGTTGAATTGGTTGGTGACAAGTTTGCTAGAAATAGTAGGATTGTGTCTTTTAATTCTTAATATCCCCTTAAATGGCTTAGATTAATTATGGTATTAGCCACTCATATATGAGGTCAACAACGTTGGACCATTAGATGGCATGCAGCTGTTGTCGTTATCCATTCCTACGCAGTGGGCCCCGCCATCCACCAAGTTGTCATGTGTGACTACTGACCTTTAAAGAGAAAAACAAATTTCAAAATCTGTGATTTTTCATTTTTTCCGACCCATTTTAATTGTTTTTTGTACTTATTATCCTCCGTATATAGTACCAGTGGAAAGAAAATCTTTACTCTTTACTGAAAAAATTGTCTGATCATGCCAAATTATTGCACTATTCAATTACAAATTAAATATAATTTTATATAACCAAATATTATAAAAATATGATATTTCAAACATATATTTTAAAATAAACTTAATTTTTTACAATTTTATTTAATTTACATTATATTTAAATATTTTATTATTATAACTGTGACAATATTTTAGAGACATAAAAGAATATTATTTGGTGGGTGTATGTTTCGAGTTTTGGCTGGTGCAGAAATTGATGGCCTTGAATTGGGCTATGGGCTGGGACCAAACTGGAGCCCATAATAGAGGCCTGATGGACCAAGTCCGTTATTTGTACAAAATTAATTCTCATATTTAGGATCTACCAGTATTTCATTGGTACAAAATATTTTTCAAAAAAAACAAAATCTTATTACTCTCTTCGTCCTAAAATGATCATCCTTGTTCGGTGCAAGAGATTTGACTGAAATTATTTCAAATTTAATATATTTGATTTTATGTGTAAAACTAAAAAATGAAAATTATATATTTAAAAACTACATCAAAAAGTATACAAAATAAGAGATAATATGACTATATTTTTTATCAAATAACTAATAAAAGTAAGTTAAGACAGTGATTAAAATGTTGCTATGTGAATAGAGACTGAGAAGATCATTTTAGGGCGGGAATATATTTTATGTTGTTTTGTAAAATTAATTATTTTTCAAAAAAATATTAACCACTTTTAATATTTAAATATTAATATTTAAAAAAACATTTTGAGACAATTTAAAAATAATTTAGCACTATTGAGGAGGCCAGGAAGTGTAGAGCGGGATGAAGGGAGTGCAAGGGCAGGTGGTGGGGTGCAAGAGATCTTTAACTAATTTTATCATGTACTCGTAGTTAGGGCACCGGAAATACTCCTCATGCCCTGGGGCGTTACAGCCACTTTAACGCCCAGGGGGCGTTAAACACCGCTCCCATGAGGCTTCATCGTGGCGTTAAGACTCCCGCGTCATTTGTTTGACGCAATTTCTCCGCCTTTATAACGGCGAAATTAGTCGTTGGAAGCAAAAAAAGAAAGAATTCATTAATTTTTTTTTATAAATTTTAAATTCCATCTTCTCACACCCTTCAATTTCCAATTCTCATCAATCTTCTTCACATTTTCTTCAATTCTCCAACTCTCTTTTCAACATGAATCCTTCCGGCTCCAGCTTCTTCCCTGACGATCTCGAGATAAGACAAAAAGAGATCAAGACCAAATATAATTTATCTTAGTTTTTTTATTAATGTATCTTTTTTTGTTATTGTCACTTTCTTTTTTTAATTTAATGAATGTAATTTTTTTAAATTATTGTCGCTTCAATTTCTTTAAATTTAATGAATGTAATTTTTTAATTATTCTTGTTTCAATATAATTAAATAATAAATTAATTAAAACTTATTAATTTAAATTTAGAAGATGTATATTTTAAAATATAAAAATGAAGGTTTGAAGCCCCTGTTTGAAGTCCTAGGGCTTCAAACCATTTCCACTGAATCTGTGAGGTAAGTTAAAGCTAACGTGGCAGAGAGAGAAATTTTGAAGCTCCAGTTTAAAGCCTCGGGGCTTCACGGGTATTTCCAGTGCTCTTAGACTAAAGGTATCCAATTTTGATTCTAAAATCATCGGTTTTGAATTCTTAATTAATATGGAAAAATCTTGATTGGTGTGGGTCAGCTAATGGTGGGGAGGGGATGAAGGTCAGGCCCGTTTCGTTTTTTTTTTTGAAAAATCATACTCCGTACTTTGCAACGTCGCCTTCTTTTTAGAAATTAGAAAGGTTTTCTAGATTTTGTTGTTTATTCTGATTCTCACTGGACAAACAAAAGAGATGATCACCGTTCTACTACTGGCTATCTTATTACAATTAGGTTGGAAGTCATCCTTCAAATTTGTGAATTTACTATGATAATTAGTCCATTGTCTGCGTTACAAAGAATCATGTTTTATACGATCGTATGAAGCATGTTGATTTGAATTGTCACTTAATGTAAGATGAAGTCATAAGATACATTGTCTACACATCATGTCTTGTCTTCTGAGCAACTTGCGAACATTTTGACAAAATTGGTTCTACTTACTCTATTCGAGTACTTATGCTCCAAGCTGCCTCTCCTAGCTATTGATCAGCTTGCGGGAGATGATCTGAATACAATCCTAATGATATTTTAGCAGTTTTCTTATTCTCTATAATACTATGTTTACTCTCCTATCATATATAGAACTCTACACGTAATCTCTATATGTACTCCTTAGAACTCGATTATTTAATAATACCAATATAATTATTATCAAATTGTATCAAGTTTATACTTAAGAGATTGGGAAGTACGTACTCATATTTTACTTTTCTCAAAATATTCTCCGAAATGAGTTTATAACAAATATGAAGAAGGGACCATGATAGGGTAACACCACATGGGTGCACCCATTTTTTGCACAGACAAACATAGACGATAATTGTCTGTGCGACACAGACAATTATCATCTGCGTTTGTCTGTGTGAAGCATGAGTGCACCAATAGTAACACCCATATGGTGGCACCCTAGCATTTTCGATGAAGAGGAGGAGAAAGGGAAAGTGATAGGTTGGTGTGAAAAGAATATACTCCGCCGATGCATCCACACCACGCCACTAGGAGGGAAGGACACCTCACAAGACGGACTTGTGTTTGTGTTGGGGTTTGGTTGAACAGTGTGAAACAGTGACAAAAGGGGACACCCATCCCACAGCTCACACCCCCACACGTGATGTCTCTCTGTCCTATGTCCCCCCTCCTAAAGTTCTTTCTTTTTCAATCCTTTCATATGGTGTACTAAAAAAATAAGATGAACCCCACCTCTGGTGTCTTGAGTGGCGATCACGTGAGATGAGATAAATTAAGTTTTTAAGTCATATATTGTTTTTTGGATAAAAAAAATTATCTTTCATCTTTTTCATAGGGATGGACGTGGTTCGTGACAACCGTAACACTAGCGGAGTCTACTACGGACCGCTCTTATTTAATGGTTCGGTATTAGTATGGGATGAATCCTAGCTAACACCATTCGGTACCATTCCGTTTTGAAATAGAATAGTATAAGAAATATTTGCACTAAATAACATTAAAACTTAAGTCATTTCTCTAAATAGCACTTAAATTGTTTTACTTCCTAAATAGCACTTAATAATGTCCAGAATGACCAGTGATGATAAACATTTACTTGAATAATGACTAATGAATAATGACTAAAAGTGTTACATTGGGAAAAAACACATGTAATGCTATCTAGGGAAAATAATTATGTTTTAGTGCTATTTATGTAAATTCCTCATAGTATAATACCATACACATGTTCAAACTGTGCCAAAAAATTAAACATCCATTATTCAAAAATATTAAAATAAAAGTATAATTTTGTATAAAAATGCACAACTTTGTTAAAAAGGCATTGATTTCAAATTTAAATGGATCATAAATATAAAGAATAAAATACGAGTCAAAATTTCAAAAATAGATTTTTTTTCAATTCATACAATATCAGACTTTTAATAACTCCAAAAAGTAATGTTCATAGTTGAAATAAATATAAGGAAAAATTCACATGAATACTCCGAGAATTTTGTGATTTTACGCTAATACTCCAAAATTACATAATTTACACCACCACTCTCAGAAATTACTCAATTTTACACTAATACTCCAGGCTGCAAATATATGGGTTTTAAAAGGTTACTGAATAATTATTAAGTATGATTTGATAATTAATTACAAAAATAGAAAATTCCTTGAATGTGTAATAATTTCCCCCTCCATGACGATTTAAAATAAAAATGTGTTAAAACTGTAAAATAAAGTGTTTATATTTTAATCAGATAAATTATAAATAATTTTCAGATAAAATATTAGATAATTTTAAAGTTGATATAGCGCCAAATTTATATTTTAAATATTTTTTCAACGAATATAAAATTAATTATGAAATATCTAAATCAAAATTCTTTATTTTCCCTGAAATATTATTATTTTTCTTTTTTATCTCTCTGTAGCTACCAATACACACTTAGTAGTTTAAAGTATCCATTTAAAATGCAACATATTCTATATAATTGGTAGCTCGGAGTATTAGTATAAAATTGATCTGAGTAATTTCTGAAAGTAGTGTGTAAATTATTAAATTTTGGAGTATTAATGTAAAATCATAAATATCTTAGAGTATTCGTGTAGATTTTTTCTTAAATATAATAGAAACAATAATAATGAAAGAATGTTAAAAAAGAATAATACAACATGACGTACTTCATATATGGTCAGATGAAGTAAACAAATAAGTATTTGATATATTCTGTAAATAAGTATTTATAATAATATAAAATACATTGTTCATGATTACTGTTCATCTTAAGGCATCCACCTGGCCAGTCTTCAAGCCTTCTGTGGATCAAGTCACAATCTTACCCGTCTGACCACCCGACGTCTACCCAGTCAGATTACTAGGAACGACGTTGAGGTTAAGCTCGGTCAAACGTACCTTGGTACCTCCCGGGCGCATGCAAACCTGCCGGGTGGTACCAGTGGGTTATACCCATCAATATTAATATTTAATATTATTTTTATTTATTTTGAGGTCAAAGTTGACCAATTTTGACCGTAAAAAAGTTAAAATGGACAAATATTCAGAGACACAAGGAGTATCTATTATGAAAAAAAGAGAGTTTAATTTAGAAAGGAAAAATGCTAGCGTGCCTTCAAATGATTGCTATCAGGAGTGCACTCGCACTTCGCACCGATGATTATCATGTGTGCCATCTGTGTGAAGCATGAATGCACCCTGGTAACAACTATTTGGGCACCCTAGCATGAACTTTAGGAAGGAAGAGAGATGTCGGTGGGCGTTGCGCAGTTGGCAAGACAATGATGCCAAAAAGGAAATTAAAGATACGAGTTTGATTCTTCACAACTGCGCTGGGAAGTAATTATGGTAAGCATATGATCTATACAAGTACTAAATGCAAACATTACTCTTTGCACTAATCTGTGATTAAAATTCAATTTATTTTCTCTCATTTTTGATTTTTTTAAAGAAAGGAAGAGAGATGAAGAGTGAGTATATAGATTCTTTGATGTACACAAAGTACATGTTGCCATGAATGTTTGCACCATGAGCCCAACTCAGAATCACACGCCATTGAAGTCAAATCGGCAGGAAAAGCTGTGGTGGGACGACGTGCGGTAAAAATAAATACTCCCGCAGTCCCCAATTTGATTACAAATTGCGAGTTATAGAATAAAATTTTATACTTTTTGAAATCACTTTATTTACAAATTGGTATATCAATAACATATAAAAATTACATATTAAAAAACTACGTTAAAAGTTCTACAAAATAAGAGGTGACAAAAATATTTTATTTCATCAAATACTTAATAAAATCACGTAAACAAACAAAAGTTATTGAGAGGAGAGAGAAAAAAAATTATAATCTATTTAGGGAGGGTGAGAGTAAATAAAAATTGCATGGAATTCACCGCCATTCACATTTAACCCAATTTGCACGTTACCTCACACCCGGACAAAACCCCTACTCCCCCACTCAAATTTATTTTCTTTTTTTTACCTTTGGGGATATTTGTTTACCTTTGATATTTTATACTCCTTACGTCTTTAGTATTTTGTTTAGTTTTAATTTTTTTCAGTCAAAATTGAAATTATGATCTTAGATTAAACTAAAATAATATTAAATATTAATATAAAAATAATTTTATCATATTTATTATATCAAATATTTTTAAAATATTATTTTGCCTAATTAATATACAATATATATTTTATTTATATAATTGTTGACATATTATTAAATATAAATGACATGATATATTAATTTATTACTCTCTTCGTCCTAAATTTGATTACAATTTTTTTCACTTTCATCTCGATAACTTTTGTTTGTTTACGCGATTTCAATAAATATTTGATCAAATAAAATATTTTTTTCACTTCTTGTTTTGTAGAATTTTTGACGTAGTTTTTTAATATGTAATTTTTATTTTTTATTGACTTACTAATTTGTAAATAAAATAACTTTAAAAGGTGAGATATATATTTCTCGTCGTAAACCCAATTTGTAATTAAATTGGGGACGGAAAGAGTATTAAAATATTTAGATAATATTTCATAAGATTATTGTGTATTAATTTTAACTACAAAAAATTGAAACTGAATAAATATTTTGAGACGAGGTAAAACTACAAAGTAAAATTACCTTTCATGCCACAAAAGAAATAAAAGAGAAAAAGAGGTTGAACAGTGGGTTTAGCTGTAACGTTACCTTCTCGGGTGATGGTCCATTTGGCCGTTTCTCGAACGTTTTTTTTTTAATTTTTTCCCTCCTTCCAAATTTTAATCTTTACTCACCCTATCACAAAATTAATTTCTCATTTTAATTTATGAGATTTTATTAATTTTTTTAATTTAGTTTATTTTATCAGAATAGAGAATTTTAGAGATAAAATTTATACTGCCTCTATCTCATAAAGATTTATGTTCTTTATTTTTAAAAAATTCTATAATTTTTGTTTAAACTAATGTTTTTATTAATTATTTGATAAAATAAATTATTACTCTCACATCTTTTTTTGTACATCTTTTGGTATGATGTTTAAATAAGTAAATTTTATTTTTTATTTTTATACTAATATTTGAATAAAATGAATTGAAAAAATTGGAATTTTATTTCATTTTGCGTAAAGTGTAATTCATTTAGGACGGAGAAAATATATCTAAAAAAACATCAAAAGTTCTACAAAGTTAGAGTTGACATGAATATGTTAATTTATCCAATGAGCAACAAAATAGACCAACAAAATGAATAAAGTTTAATCCCGTGAATTGTGAAATGAGAAGATAATTTTAGCATGAACGAAGTAATTTGTTTGTTCACGTAATATTTCTCTTCCTTCTAATGAAACAAAAAAGATAAAAAAAGATAAAATTAGGAGTAAAAGCATAAAGGAAGTATCAAACTAAAAGTTCTATGTTTGAATCTTTCTGGTTCGCATTACGATATTTCACCAACTTTATTTTTAATTTAATTTATTACGGAGTATATTGTAAGTGCAAAGTTAAAAAATAAAGATTATATATTACTCTATAAACAACTACCTCAAAGAATATACAAAATTAGAGGTGCATGATTATATTATATTATCAAATGAGTAACGAAAATAAGGAAACAAATTACATAAAATTTGATATTGTGAATAACAAACGTAAAAATTCAAAGGGATTCCTGCTATTACTGGAAAAAACTCCTACAAATTAAAGGGTGCTTCACCAATATGATTTGCAGTAGTGCCTACACACCTAAAGCAGGCTATATATGGCTTGTGGGGGATTTTCATAAGGTTCCTTGGAGTAACCTGGTATGGAACAAATTCTCCATCCCAAAACACAAATTCATTATTTGGTTAATGTATAGGGACAAATTGCAAACGAAGAAAAGAATAAGCAGATTCCTCCCTGTTGATCCTCAATGCCATCATTGCAACCAGGAGGAAGAAGATAGTCATCATCTGTTCTGTAGATGTTCTTTTACCAAAGAGACTTAGCAACTGATCTCTACATGGGCTCAATTTGACTTCCAGGCCAAGTCCATTCAAGAGGTTATCCAACGAATTACCAACATCTCCCCAGCTAAAAGAAGATTGAAGATAGCTGCCATCTTTGCAGCTTGTGTATACAACATTTGGAAAGCTATAAATGAAGTTTTTCACAAGAACCTCCCTACTACACTTGGAGCAGTCAGCCAAAGAATTCACACTCATATGACCATCTTTCTCAACTCTAAAGGAATCATTATGGAATAGCCCTATATTTTATAACCTAACTAGTTTATAATTATTAGTAGGGTTGTGTTTTGTTTCTAAACATGATGATGTACGTATATTTTCCTTGAGGAGTGAAATATATCTTGCTTTCGGTTCAAAAAATTCAAGTGAGAAAGAGGAAGTAATTGATAAAACCCCCAAACTTCCTAGCAAATTTTATGGTGCACACCATAGGCTTACATATAAACAAAATAAGCATTTCGTTACTACTTAAATAATCATCTATTTTTAAAAAAAATACGTGAGAAGGTTTACAAATAAAATATGCATCCAAGGTGCACAAAAGAAATACTCGACTTCTTAACCTATTGCACCCCACCACAATGAGTGCTTTTTTAGAGCACCTTGACTGCATATCATTTTTGTGGGCATTCTCATATAAAGAATTTTTTTTTAATTTTTACGGAGTATTAAAAAATTAATGCTTAGTCGACTAGTAAAAAAATATTTATTTTACTTTTATGTAATTTCACGGTGGATCTTAAATTTGCCATAGAATTTGTCCACGATAATTATCGTTCTCTCATCCCAAACACGTGGAGTGCAGGGGTAGAAGGAATTGTTTGTATATATCATGTTCACATGAGTGTAAATGTCCAATGTTATATTATAATATTTTTTTATGAATGTCAAAAATAATACTTTGATAAATTAAGGTATATAAGTACTATAATGGATGCAAATATTAATTTAATTTCTAATATACTCTCTCCCCCACAAAAGTTTGTAGGGATTTACTAGGTGATTTTTAATTGAACTTAAATACTCGGACGGAAGTAACGTAGTATATAAAATTCTAAAAAAAATAAGAGACTAATCATGAATATACTTATGTTTTATAAAATGAGCAATGATAATACATAAATAGACAACGTTTTTGTGAAACCAAAATCTTTAGGTTTGGGTGGGAGGCATTAAATTAAGCCATAGTTTAAATTTTGTTGAGAGTAAAATTTATCGATCACTGATACATGCAATGACTTAATGTTTAAAAATTTTGATTTTTGCAATGATTCAACTTCAGTTTCACCGTTAGTTCACACAAAATAAGAACATTAAGATATTAGAGCAACATAAAATGCGAGTCTAATAAAATTTCCTTCTAGATCTGCCACTAATTGTCGCGAGTAAGTTCGTGGCTATACAAGATGGTCTTCATATTTAAGGAACTTGATTTGCAATCTTTTAAAAATATAGAGAAACATAAACTGAGATTCTGATGTGCTTTTAGATTTTGTTGTTAAACTAGTCAGTTTTTAAATCAAAATTAAGCACACCTAAACACTTAAGTAGCCAATGTCCAAGCCTTTGTGGGTAGGGGGAGTACTATGGTGCCATTGATTCCTTCTGTTCCAAAATAAACTTCTTTCTTTTTTTAATAATATAAGGAGTATTTCAAAGATTTAAACAAAAATACTTAATCACTAATTTCCGTGAAAAAATTGTGTAGAATTTAATTTCAAGTATAGCTGGCAAATCGGTCGGTCAGGTCAGATTGGGTTCGGGTCTATTCGAGTTCGTGTTGAGAATTGTATGTTCATGACCGAGTATCATCGAGTTTGGGTTGGCCCAACTGGTTATGACTTTGGGTAAGATAGTTATGCAATATCATTAAAATTTTGTCTGAAAATATAAATTTATATGCTAAAACGAGTAGTAAAGTGTATGATTTTGAAATTTTTTTACTTTAGCGGGTCGGTCAGGTCGGGTTCGGTCAGGTTTGACCCATTTTTAGCGGGTCATTTCGGGTTCGGTTATCAAAATCTTTGTTCAAAACCCAGTGTTTTCAAATTAGGTTTAGAGTCAAAAACAGGTCAGATCATTTTTTGTCAGGTCTAATATTTTCAAGTAGAGTCGTTGCCATTATACCTCATTAATTTTAGAATATGGACAAAACCTTACATATACTACCGTAGAGATGAGCAAAAGGACCGATGCGGTCAAACTAGATCGATCTTTGGAAAAGACTACTACAATAAAGGACTGGATCGGACTGGTCTTTTTAAAAAACCGATCCTAACTAGTCCAGTCTTCTTATCAAAATCAAAGACCAAATAAGACCAATAGTCCAATCTAGTCCGGTCGGTAGTCCAATCTGGTCTGGTCTCTAGTCCCAACATATTGGGTCAAGATTGCAGTTTGCGATGTTGTGACAGGGTTACCAAGTAGTCCATCAACTCTTTTCGTGTTGGTCGAGATTGCATGTTGGACTTCGCTCGCTGAATCGCTGATTCTCTTGCGACATCTCTAGAGACTAGCTTTACTGCTTTAAGACAAAATCTTATGACGTTTGAGTTTATCTTGAAACTCTAAGAAAATACTTAGGGGACATGGGAATCCAGAAGTATTAATCATTTCTAATTTGTATTAGTACTCTATATTATTGTTTTAAGATTTTTATACGTACTACTCCGTATATATTAATCCCTACATACTTCGTAATTTACAAGTAATATAATTAGACTCTAGTGGACTAGTTTTTTGGATTGGTCATAGTCTTAAGACCAATCTTTTACTAGTCATGGACCAGTTCAGGTCTTTAACACGTCTTTGACTAGAGATGTAAACAAATCAAATATTGTATATTTGATTCGTGATTCGTATTCGAATATGATGATTTGAATATGCGTTATTCAAATACAAATTCGAATACTAGTTTTGATTCGAATATTAAACAAATACAAATACAAATAGAGGTATATTCGATTTAGATGATATTCGAATATTCACTTAAGTATATATACACAGACCATGTTTTTCAACATGAGTAATCAAGCAAACTATTATAATATAAAATACATTTAAATTACTAAGATTTCATGATATTAACATAATACAAAAATTTAACGCATGAAATTTTTAATAGTTATATTTTCTAAAATATAATTTTTGTAAGACACAGATGTATTAATATTTTTAGATATGGTATAAGAAATATTGTAAGTTAAATTATTCAAAATCGACATATAAATTACGGAGTATGATTATTTAAAGAGAAATTTACTTAAATAGGACTAAAACATAATGACTTTTCCAATATAGGACTACATGTTTTTATTTCCCAATCTAGGACTTTTGGTCATTATCAAGTAGTCATTATTCAACTAAATGTTCATGATTATAGGACATTATTCTTTCCACTAGGTCATTATTAAGTCCTATTTATGAAATAAAAAAGTTTAAGTCCTACATTAGGAAAGTCATTATGTTTTAGTCATATTTAGTGCAAATTTCACTTATTTAAATATTCGTTTTCGATTTGTAAACTATTCGAATATTAATCAAATACAAATACAAATCTTATTTTTAATTCCTTTTATATTCATATTCAAAAAAGTTAATCAAATACAAATTCAAATCTTTTAAGTCCAAATCTTAGTCAATCTTTTAAGTCTAAATCTTAGTCAATTTTTTCGATCTCAATGCTCTTCTCTATACTACCATTATAACAAAGTCAATGAAACTAAAAAGAACCAAAATATGTAATGCGAGAGACTTAACTCGAGTTAGATCCTAACCCACCATTTGACCACCATGTTCCCTCTTATTTAAAGTGGTTTTCATCGGCCCAGGCCAGCGCAGCTGCCTCTGCTTAAACTCCTCTCACTCTCTTCTTTCCCCTTCCCTTTCTTTCTTCTGAACAATTAGCCGCAGAAATCTAAAATTAAAAAGCGAAAAATCAAACTTTCATACGAAGAAGAAGGAGAAATTGAAATCTTTATCTTCTAACATTTTGCAGACGGCCATGAAAAGACCGATCGGAAGCTCCGATTCATTCTCCGGCGGCGGTTCAGCATTAGGTTAACCCGAGTTAAAAAATTCTCTAAATTTTCGTCCGAATAGCGCTCCCCCAAACGAGGCCCTAATAATCCGTGAATCTGTTGTTCCAATTTTTGTTTTTTGATTTCCTGGGCATGCAGATGTGTACGCGGCAGGGGAGTTCCGGTCGATGATGGAGGGAATGGAGGAGGAGGAATTGGGGTGCGCGGAGGAATCCGGCGGGCACGGCGGCGGAGAGAAGAAGCGGAGGCTGGCGGTGCACCAGGTGAAGGCTCTGGAGAAGCATTTCGAGGTGGAGAACAAGCTGGAGCCGGAGCGGAAGGTGAAGCTGGCCATGGAGCTCGGGCTTCAGCCGCGGCAGGTGGCGATTTGGTTCCAGAACCGCCGCGCGCGGTGGAAGACGAAGCAGATGGAGAGAGACTACGGCGTCCTCAAAGCCAATTATGATTCTCTCAAGCACCAATTCGAATCTCTCCAGAACGACAATGAAGATTTGCTTGAGCAGGTAAAAAAATACTGATTTTAATTCTAACATTTTTAAATCTCAGAAAATTAAAACTAAAATTGCCAAAATGATTATAATATTCAAAAATTTCTGTCATTATCTTTTTATTAAAGAATATTTTTTATAGTCTAGATTATCTCTCTTTTCTTTTTATATTTATATAATTCAAAATCACATGACTTCTTTTTTTGAATATTTTTCTTAAAAATCCATCAACTTTTATGCTCCTTTCGTCTTAAAATTAAAATTATTGTTTGAATTTTGTGTCTCTTTAATAAGAAATTAAATATAATACATTATTAAATAAATATTTGTTATTATACATTAAAATTTGATATATCAAAATTATATATAAAATAAATTTAATTATTTAATTAACATTACAATTAAATACCGATTACACCGTTTTCAGAATTTTATATCTTAAACTGATTGAATTATACTAAATTTACATTATAATTACTACTAGGAGAATACTATTTGCACAATTTGTAATTTTTAAATTATTACATCTTCTCTGTTCTAATTTTAATCTCTTTTAATTAATCATAAAATCTAAATTATATTGTAAATTTAGAATATAAAACAATTTTAGGTTTTTTTTAATTAAATCCAACAAAAAAGAGTACCAATATACAATGTACTACTAAGGAAAATGACGAAAGGGCCCCTTAAATTTGTTATATTTTCCTAAAATTGACTTTGCAGATTAGGGAGCTGAAAGAAGAGCTAAACGTGGAAGAAGGAGAGAGAAAAGTGTCGGTGAAGGAAGAAGCGATAGAATCTGTCGGCGACGAGCAGTGGGCCCACCACTCCAACCCGCCGGCCATTTCGACGGCGGACGAAACGGGACTCCAGTTCCACCACTTCCACGACGCCGGAGCGGCCTCGATTTTCTCCGAGTTCAAAGACTGGTCGTCGGACAGCGACTCCAGCGCGATCCTCAACGAGGAGAACAGCCCCAACGCCACCGTCTCTCCGGCGTTCATGGCGCCGCCGCCGTCGTATCGGTCGACGGCCTCCTTCCCGTTCTCGGAGATTCCGAGGACCATCCTGCCGGATTCGTACGATTCGTGCACGATTCTGCTCGCCGACGAGAAAGCTCCGACGTTACAGTGGTGCTGCCCGGAGGATTGGGACTGGGAAGATGACACCTGAGCCCGAGAATTCCGGGAGGACGTGATGGGAAATTAAGGGAAACCGATGGGGAGGTTTTGTAATTAACGTGAAATCAAGGATCAATGTTTAGCAACTTGATTTAATTATCGACCAATTCCCCAAGTAGATTGTGATAGAGTTTATTGTTCATCGGCCTGATGTTTACCATAATACTAAATTCGCCCCACATTTCTCGGACAAATAAAATTTTAGGCCCGATTGGGACTTTTCCCTTCACTCCTTCAGCTGAGGAATTAGAATTTCTGGGAAATATTACTATATAATCATAGTTAGAAAGAAATTGTAAATTTCTAAATTTTCTTTTTGGCGGTAATTCCTACCTAAAAATAAATTTTTAACTTTTTCATTTTTTTCGGTTTGTGGATTATTAAACTCATCCCTTTTTGGCAAATGGTTGTGGTTGAGTAACATAATTCTGAAATGGGAACTCACAAGTTTGAACCTTGACTAGTTGATTTTTTTGATTCAAAAATATGTACTTCCTCCGTCCCATAAAGTGTTACCCATTTTGACTAAAGTTGAAATTAAGGGAGTGATAATTTTGTGTTGACTTTCCAAAATTACCCTTGATGTGATGAGTAAAAATAGGATGTGATGTGTAGATTATTAGGAAAAAAGTATGATGTGATAGGTATAGTTTGAAAAAGTAAGGGGTAAAAGTGGTTTTTTAATGGAAATGGATAAGGGATTGTGAGACGCAATTTTTTTGAAACGTGTAAATCTTTTTGGGACGGAGTGAGTAACATATTAGTATAAAAATGATTTTGCTTAGATTTATCCTCTTTAGAATTTTCAAAATATTACTATATTGTATTACGGAGAAATATGTAATACAAATTGGAGTAATTGATAACCATCTGACCGGCTATGAAGCGCTCTCATGGACGAGATTCGTCGTCCTTTTTTGGTTTACACTGATTTTGAGTGTCATATTATATTATGAATAAATTTCTAAAACTATCCTTTATAATAAGGTCTTTTTCCAAAGTTATCCTCAATAAGCAATAATTAAGTATATTTTGAAATTGATAATTTCTAAACAAATGTTTCTCCGAATTGGAGTCAATGAGCCTACCTAACGGTGGGTCCATCCTCTAGGAGTCACCCATTTAATTTGAAAGAACCATTTTGAGAACTTATTCGTAATTTAAATGATGAAAAAATATCAAAATACCCTTTGTTTAATTGTCATTTAATAAACATTTTTACAGAGGGCTATTTAAGAAATATATCTCAATCACAATAATAGACTACATTGATAATTACTCCTTATTAAGAATTAATTTGAAAAATAATTTATTAGAAAGAATCGTTTTAAAAATTTACTCTTATAACAATACATACTGAGTATATTATTAGATTCTCATTAGATTTTAAAATGGGTTCTACTTGTTCTACTTCTTAGCTCCGAAGTCCGAACCCATAGCTATGTTAGAATTGTCAATTTGCTACAGTGGCATTGTGGCTTTTCTTCTTTGGAATTTTCGTTCTAATGTTTTATCTACGGAGTAGTTTAATTTTTAAAGTTATAAATGTTTTAATTTTGTTATCAATTAAATAAAAATTTCATAACATATGAGCAATAAATGATTTAACTAGATATATATTATAAAATATCTAAAAACGTTGAATACGATATGATCTGCGTCTCTATTTTGTGAGACTGTACTCAGATTATTTTTACTGTTTATGATGATTAAATTTTTTAATTTTGTTTCAAAAAATAATTATCTAATTTAATTGACAAATGTGGAAGAGGAAAATAAATTAAGGGAGAGAAAAAACATCATTTAAAGAACACACAGTCTTGATGTTGTTGCTATCGATGGGGACAAATAAGTGAAATAACTTTCCAGATTTTTTTTGTTATTTTATTGCACCCTTTAAATTTGAGGTGCTTAAGACTTTATAAGAGTGCAACTTGTTGCAATTTGAACCTAATTTTAGGTGGCATTTAATTGGCTTTCAGATTATAATTCCATGCAGTGTGATCTTCAATTCGTTGTTTTTGGCCTAAAAAGGTATTGTTTCAGTGAGGTGTAATGTTTTATTATTAACAAATCCAATTAAGCAACAATTTAAAATGACATGATAATCTTTCATAATTTTGTTGTGAAAATATCTTTTATACATACCTTATGATAATTAATTCGAGTAAGTGTTCCAATTATACCCAAATCATATTGCCTCCTCCGTCATAGAATATTTGTTCATTTGGAATGTTTTAAGTCAAACTGAATGAATTTTAGCTAATATTATTATATCGAATTTACATTAGATTAATATAATAAAATAAATTTCTAATAATTTTTCCAAGTTAATTCAAGTGAAATCTTTGTTATACAAATTATTCACCAATTTTTCCAAGTTAATTCAAGTGAAATCTTTGTTGTGGCGTGAAATCTTTGTTGTACAAATTATTCACCAATGTAAAAGGATGGACTCGTGTCATAGTAGAATCTAATTGCAAGGAGGTCGATCGTCGACCACCTTGTTAGCTATTGTTTTTTTTAATTATATTATTGATGATTGTGAATATCTTTGTACCATGTATGGGAGATCACAAGGTTCTTAAGACATTGGGAACCAATGTCATGGGATGACTCGGGGTGCTCCGATGCCCCGTTTGTAAAATTGACAGTTCCTACCCCCCTTACTCTCTCGGTAAACCTCCCCACCCCGCCCCGACCCAAACACGCCCCCCGCCCCCACTAATTGCACCTACAAGTTGATTTTGACTTTGAAGTCAAATAGGAACCGTCAATTTTATTAACGGGGCACCGGAGTACCCCGGGTCATCCCATGACATTGGGTCTCAATGTCATGGAAACCTTGCCTGTAAAAATTAACAAGAGGGAAAATATTTCTGTATATTGAATTGGCTTGTGCTTACAAAGGTCTAACCCTCTTTATATAGGAAGAGAGTAAAACATATAAGTAAACTTTTATTCCTATCATATTTCTATTCCTACTATAACAAGAACTAAGCAAACTAGTAAAGATACTAAACTGAATCCCAAAGGGATTCAATTTCCTTCTTTGATACGGCTTCCTTCTTCTGTCGCCAACACCCCCCCTCAAGCTGGAGCATGGAGTTGAACATGCCCAGCTTGGACATCAAAAGATCGAACAAAGCTCGAGGAAGCCGCTTTCATCATTGTCCAAGTGTCATGCAGACACTTCAGTTTTTTTTCAACGGAGACGCCAAGCTTTTCGAATCCGCCGAATAATCAGTCGAGTAAAGGAACGTCATTCTTTTCGAACCTTCACCGTTTACGAACAAACAGGGGGAACACCATTCTTTTCGAACACCCTGAACGCCGATTTTTTTTACCTCCCGCAAAGGAAAGAGTTGCCCATCTCTATAGAACAACCCTTGTTGGACAACTTTTTCAAAATTGATGGTTGGGCGGGATTCCTTGACAGCAATGTTCTTCGTTGAATGTGTTCATGATATTCTTTAGTGAGGGAGAACAATCAAAGAAAATAAAAAAATTATAATATCCCGCCGGTAGGCATTATTGTGTATGCCTACCGGCAGGGGACAGAGCGTGTTTGAGGTCTTAAAAATTCAAAACCTGCTCCGATACCATGTAGAAATTAAGAAGAGAGAATATAGTTTGTATATTGAATTGACTTGTGCTTACAAAGGTCTAACCCTCTTTATATAGGAAGAGAGTAAAGCATATAAGTAAACTTTTATTCCTACCATATTTCTATTCCTACTATAACAAGAACTAAGCAAACTAGTAAAGATACTAAACTGAACCCAAAGGGATTCAATTTCCTTCTTTGATCTGGCTTCCTTCTTCTATCGCCAACATTGCCCATGGGAGGTACCTTAGTTTTCATTTTTGACGTTCCTTACCCAATCAGGTAGTACATATGTTGGCACGAGCTACTCATTCTATAGAGAGCACAACAGAATGTGTTGTTTCATCCTCCGATGAGTATAATTCATGGGGAATTTACTCAAATAGCATTAAAACATAATGACTTTTTCTAAATAGCACCACTAGTGTTTTTCTTCCCAATGTAGCACTTTTAGTCTTTATACATTAGTCATTATTCAAGTAAATATTTGCCATCACTGGACATTATTAAGTGTTATTTAGGAAATAAAACAGTTTAAGTGCTATTTAAAAAATGACTTAAGTTTCAGTGCTTTTTAATGCAACACTTTGGTTTCCATGACATTGGAAACCAATGTCATGGGATGACCCGGGGGTACTCCGTTGTCCCGTTCGTAAAATTGACGGTTCCTATCCCCCCTAACCCCCTGGTAAATCCCTCCACCCCGTCCCGACCAGAAGACGTTTGAGTAACCATGTATTTGTGTATCCAATGTGTGATGTATTATTTTTCTCAATTTTTTTTTAGATATTTTGATTTTCTATTAGTATGTTAAAGTATAAAACACATGTATATCAAAAATATATGTGTAGACGCACAAATACGTGTGTATGTGTAGTATGTGCTATGTAATTAGACATGCAAATACGTATTTTTAGCATACACTTTTCGTAGAATGGTATAAATTACAAAATAAGAAAAACACTACTTAGTGACTATTTTTAATTGAATAAATATATTAGAGTATTTTTATTTGCTCCTATGTATACCTGATTTACAAAAGATATGCGATAGATGAAGATACAATTTTGATTTTTAACATCGGCCAAGAATCTTATCCGAATTTGATATCCGATAAAAATAAATGGATACGAATCTAGTAATGAGACATCTCATTCCATTAACATCCGTTTAAACCCCTAATAATACCTTGATATCCGCTTGAAAATCAGCGAGAAGCACTACTACCCGAGGGCGGCCGGTAGCGGTGAGCAAGTACTGAACTGATATCAAAATTTCTCAAAAAACCGAGATTACCAAATTGAAAAATACCAAACTGATAAAATTCCAAAAAAGAATTGTACCATACCGAACCAAATTTTCAATCTTGTGTTTGGGACCGGTACGAGAGAACTTCCCATACAGAAAAACTTTGAACCAAACATATAAACAAATATGTTATAAAAATAATAGAAATAATCATAAATAAGACTAAAATATAGCGAAAGTACCAAAATAAGACTTTCATGTTTTTATTCCCGAAATAAGAGTTCACACTGTAGTAATCTAGATGTAATGTGTCACTATACTCGTGCACATTAGCATAATTTTTGGTAATGTACATAACCACGTTTGGTAATGTAAATGCATTTTAAATTTTATTTCAGGATCAAAAATATGGAAGTCCTATTTTGGTATATTTTCAATGTTTTACTCCTACTTTAGTCTTTTCCCTAAAAATAACAATTTTTTATATTTCTTAACTAAAAATAAATTGATTTTGTATTTCTTGCATTTACTTATTAAATTTTTTACTCCCTCCGTCCCATGAAACATGTGATGCTTTGCTTTTTTAAGAGATTTAAGGGAGTATATTTTGGTATTGAATTTCCAAAAATGTCCTTTGATGCGATGAGTAAAAGTAGGATTTGATGAGTAGATTATTAGTAAAAAAGTATGATGTGATAGGTAGGGTATGAAAAAGTAAGGGGTAAAAGTGACTTTTTAATAGAAATGAGAAGTGTTTTACGGGACTGATGAAAAAAGAAAGGAGAAAGGTTTTATGGGACGGAGGGAGTATTTTTTATCTTTCTTTATTTGAATGTACTTTCAATTCTTTTTTAGTTTTTTTTGTATATTTTAAAGTGTAAACTAAATAAGTATATATATTCATTCCAATAATCACTGAAACCAAAACTAAATTACAACGAACCGTTACTTTGAGATTGGAATCACTACGATGTAATATCGAACCGAAATTGAGAGGATATGGGTAGGAATACACTTACCATACCCACCACGTCCATAGAGTCCGAGGCCATAACAATCTTTAGAAACGAGCTGAACCCTAAATCTCTCAGAAGACCCGAAGTCAAGCGCGCCGCTCCGTTTCGGACCCGACCTTCTCTCTAGTCGCCGACGCCATTACTCCGTCCGGCGGGCATCTCCTCCTTCGATTTCTCCAAAGGTTTGCACTGTGCGCGACTTATACACCTTTCAATTGCATATTTATTTGCCTGTGGTTAGGAAAAATATGTCTGCCGGCGAAGCCATTTCCACTCTAAGCAAGAGAACAGGACTGCCTCGTAAGCGCTTTTACCGAGCCAGGGCTCATAGCAATCCTCTGAGCGATTCACATTTCCCTGTCCCAATTTGCCCCTCTCAAGTTGATTATGCATCTCATTATCCAGTATTATCTGCTGGGAACTCGAAAAAGATCGAATTTGCAGATGTAGGGTGTGGATTTGGCGGCCTTTTGATTTCCCTTTCGCCCCTCTTTCCCCAAACCCTAATGATTGGGATGGAATTGAGGGACAAGGTGACAGAGTATGTGAAGGAGCGGATTGTCGCGTTGAGGGCTAATAATCCGGGGCAATTCGGGAACATTTCGGTCGTAAGAACGAATTCGATGAAGTACATTCCGAATTTCTTTGAAAAAGGGCAGCTTAGGAAGATGTTCTTCTTGTTCCCTGACCCACACTTTAAGGAGAAGAACCATAGGCGGCGAGTGATTAGCCCTAATTTGTTGGATGAGTATGCTTATGCTCTTGCTGTTGGGGGTGTGATCTATACCGTCACGGACGTGGAGGAGCTGGGGGAGTGGATGAAGTCTTGTTTGGAAGATCACCCATTGTTTGAAGCTCTTTCTTGTGAAGAGCTTGAAGGCGATCCCGCTGTCAAGCTACTGATTACTGCAACTGAGGAAGGTCAGAAGGTTGCCCGGAATGGCGGGGAGACCTTTCAAGCTGTTTATAGGCGCATTGCTACGGTTTGACGTGTTCTTGCATTGGAGTTTTGGGTATTCATCTGAACTTTGTTGTTGTCTTATTAAGGGTTGGTTATTGAGTTGGGATGGAGGTGATTTGAGGGTTTGGGAGGGTTGAGTATTTATATCTTGATGTGTATTTTGAGATATTTTTAGAAAATTTTGTAAGGTTGACATAAAATGTGATTGTTTAACATTCCAATATCTTATTTTCTTTTATGAGGCATTCTAATGATCAACATATAGAGTGTAGCACTTTCTCAAATAGCCTTCAAAATTCTCTGTTCAAGTTGCCTTGCACACTTCATCTTTAGCTACCATAATTTGGAAGATGTTGCGGAATGTAATCGTTTGTTTAGTACCTCCCAGAGTAGTATTTGTTCAATCTTATGATCTCTATCTCTTAAACGCTGGGTGAAGCTCGAACCTTGGATGTGGAGAAGCCTTATTGGTTTCCTTGCCACTACGCCAACATGCTTCGATTGATTGTTATTTTAATTTGTTCGCTTGATTTATTACTTCTTACCTTGTAGGGTTGTAATGTTTTGTCTATTTTTATTGAATGCCTAGTACTTTTAGGGGTCATTGTTGTTCTTGGAAGGTGATGAATGCCATGGAAAACCTCACATGATGCCCATAGATAAGGGCTTTTGCCTTCTGTAAAACAAGAGTAATATACCACTTTGCACCCCACACAAATAGATGACATATTTTGTTGAGTAGTACAACTTGCTTAAAAGTTTGCAAAGATACTTTAAAAAGCAATGTTTTTGCAAGTCATTATTAAAGATTTAAAGTAATACAATGCGGTTGGAGTGCTTAGAGCATTTACAACAATAACAAATCCGCCCTCCTTCGACTCCTGCCACATTAGCATTTTAATAACTTTTCTACCCTGTCCCAAAATCCTGTAATGATATTATCCTGAAAACTTGCCTCTCCTTTTTTTACATTATTCATCATTTTTAATCATAACTTTTTTTTGAAAACATCAAATACAAATAGTTAAAATAAAAATGCTAAGATTGACATTCTTTATTAAAAACAACATCGATATAAAAGATAAAATACACGACCTCATCATCTGTCGGAGGAAAATCCATTTTTTGAGAGATGAAGAGAAATAAGGCGAAGATTTGTTGAATTCATAGGGATGAAAGAAAAATATAAAAAAATAAAAAAATTCCAGCGCAGCGGACCGCCTGCAATGGGTGGCCGCCGCGATTTCATCCGCAAAAGCTGTGCCGCGATTAGGGCGGGGAGCCCGGCATGCGGCGCGCCGGATGAGTTGCAGCGGCGGGCGAGCCAATTTCTCCATGGGATTCCGTACCGTGCGGCACGACGCATTTGGCATGGATGTAAATGCCCTTACCCCAATGTTTTGAAATGGTATGGACCAGGGGATTGTTTTGTACTAAATGTATACCCAACATTGCCCATACGGCCATGCCACATTGAAAAAATATCACTATTATTTTGGAATGGGTTTTAAGTAGTTAAAAGAGACGACGGGTCGTCAACTGGAAACCCCACGGAGACTGAGGTTTCCAACGGGAGTATACGAGAGAGATGGGGGGGGGGGGGCATTTTAGTCTTTACACTTAGTTTTAATATTAGTTTTTTTTGTTTTTTTAAAGGACCAATCGTGCAACATTTTTAATTATTCAGTAGTATTTGGTGCACTTTGTTTAGAGTTTGGGAAAATCCGGTGACTTTTGCCATTTGATTAGTTGTACTGTGTGACCTTGAGTTCTTGTTAGTGTATGATTTCCATTGTGATTTGTGATATTTGATTTTTTTGAATGCAATTTATTTTAAAGGTAATGTAAAATTTAAAAACAATTTTTGTTATTCTGTGCAAAATACGGAGTAAATTTAAAAATTAAATAAAAAATCAAATAAATAAGATGTGATTTGCTCATTTTATTTTATCAAACGATGAATAAAAATATAAACGATTATATGGAAAAAAGATTTAATTGACTTTTGGAACAAGGAACCATAATATTATTTCGGGATTTGTTATGAGTTTAGTTTGTTTAACACTTTAACTTGACATGTGCACTTCCATAGTTCCATTGATGAACCATTTGGCCCACAAATTTTTATCTAACCCTACCAAAAATAAATACTAAAAAATGCATTCTTAAGAAAAAAGGATGAACCCCATCTTCAGAGTCCCCAGTATCGGTCGTTCGATCACTAGAAAAGATATAAATTGGATTTTAATCACAGATTAGTGACAAATAAAAGAACGTATACCCGAAAGTTGCAGAAGCTTTATGTTTAATGCACTCCCTTCGTCCCAAATTATAATACATGTTCACTATTCACATGGTCAAACTTCATTCACTTTCTTTCACTATTTTCGTTAGCAATTTGATAAAATAAAGTACTATCGTCACTACTAGTTTTGTAGATCTTTTGATATAGTATTTTAATAAGTAATTTTTAGTTTTTAATTATATACCATTTGTCATATAAAACGATTTTAAAATCATTTCAGTCAAACATTATAAACCGAAACAGATGTTATAAAATGGGACGGAGGGAGTATTTGTCTTTTTAGCGCAAAAACTAGAAACCGGGCTCGAATTTTACCCCTATAATATGTTTTACCTTGCTAACTGCGTAACGTCCACCTAGGAAAAAGTATGTGATCGACATGAGAATATTAAAAATGAGTTGTTCTTAAAAGGCGTGCGACACGATTGGATTCACAGATCTTAAATTGTTGCGGTTGGAAAGCTGCCTCTTTTGCCTTATCATCCCTCCCTTTATACTTTAACTTGTTCTCTTCCTTTTTGGGCTCATGGAAAAATGTTAACCTCTATTTTAATGTATTCACATGCCCCCCTCACCAATAATCACCAAACAAATTTTTATTTTTTCCTCGAAAACCCATAGGGTATACATTTTAGATGACAAATAAGAAATGTGAAATGAAACACTATTTCTGTTCCAAAATATTTGTTCAATTTAGACTTTTTGTAGTAAAAATTTATGAGAAATTAAATCTATTTTTTTACTGTTTTAAATTATGTAAATATAAAAAATCTCCCGAAGCACTGCCCCCAACCCCGTGTTATTTTGATCATCAGCCCCCAACAACTCGGTTCCCTGGATCCGCCACGGATATTGAAGTCGGAATTCACTTTTAATTTGTCTGATTAAAAGTTTAACTCCATTTATTTCCCATTCTCCAACATAGTTTTTTCATTATTCTCTGAAGACCAAAAGATAGTATGAATCATTAATTTTACGAATAGGACCTCAATTTGCCCATGTACATTATGACCCTCTAGTGTCATTATAAAAGGGATCCAATGATATTTCGAAATTATAAATGACATTATGGACCAAATGTACTTTCACTCTAATTCTAGCCTAAGGATGTACTCCATCATAGTAATGTTTTTGCAATCCCAATGATGAATTCGTGCGTTACTTTTTCTTTAATGTTTTTTAACTTTTAAGATAGAATAATTTGTTTATTATCACCGAAATTTATCCAAAATAAAACCAACTCAATCGTTTTAAACCCGAACTAATATTTTCTCGAACTGATATGCACCGCACCAGAATCTATTATTGCCTATGCCCTGTATTTTTTGTCTGAGTCTAACTTCGAAGTTTAAGAAAAATGTTGAAAAAACTAAAGCGAGTTGTTGAAATGCGTTTAAAAGGGGAAAAATCCAGACCACATATACTTTACTTTATTCAAAAAGTAAATAAGTGAGATAACTTTTTGGGAGGGAGGTGCTACATATGAATCGTAACCGATTAGAACAAAAAAAATATAAAAGTCCAAATTAAGTATGAATCAGAATAGAACAAAGTCCGACATGGTTATACGGAGTAACATATTGAACTTGAAATAGAACCGAAATCGATTAACTCATTGCCAAATTTAATGAATTTGTTTTCTATAAAATGGTTATTTTATTTTTAAAACATTTCCACACTAGTGAAATTGATAATGATGGTGGTAAGAAAGCAAGGTGGGCCCCCTAGGAATCCTTGAGTTGGGCCCCCAACCAAATGAATGGAAAAGGGACGTTTGGATGTCCCTATCAGCTGGAGGACACAATTTTGTGCATTTCTTATGGGCCAGTGTGTACTGTCTCTGACAGAGGGCCCATTGAAAAAACACACACAAAGGCCGATTGACAGTGTGGCCCAAACACCCACAAGCCTTCATTCACGTGCTTTTTAAGCGGTTGTCCAACACTCCACTACTCTTTTTGTCCCAAATTAGAGCACTAGAAATATCGGATCCGAACCCGACCTGATCGAACTGATAATGTAAGAGTCTTTCAAAATGATATGCTCTCTAGTGAAATTGAATGTTATAAAAATAATATTATAATTACATATATTTTTCTTACTACTCATTTTTAGACTATAAGTTCATATTTTTTGGACAAAATTTTAATAATATTGTAATTATCTTACTTTTTCTAGAAATTATGCATTTTTTAAATCGTTGAACTGATTTTTTTAAAACAAAATTATTTCAGAATTTAAAATAAAATAAAATAATAAATTGAATACATATTTTTTGATATTTTAATTTTATTTAATGCGAAATAAAAGTATAAATATGAATATAAAAATTTTAAAAATCAAAATCATAACCCGTTAGTTTGACCTGAATCCAATGACACTGGATCATGAATATACAATTTTGAACCCGAATCAACCCAAATTTAAAATAACCCGAATTTGAAATAATCAAACTTGAACCTGACTGGACCGATCGATTTACCAGCTCTTTCCATATGTAATATACACATGTAGGGACATACAAATGTGTGTAGCATGAAATTTCTTTTGAAAATATAGATCTAATATAGAAAAAATGTACTTCTTAGTACAAAGATAAGAAAAATATGGCCAAATTGTAATTGAATATGACTATTAAAAGTATCCATATACTCATACTTCAATTTGAATTCAAAAAAATTAGAATTGAATACAAATTTATCCGATATCTAACCAATATCCAACCATTTATTCCAAAATATACAAATAGGATATCTTTTTAAGCAAATTTTAAATTTGATACTCTCTTCGTTCCCAATTTGATTATAAATGGGGGTTTACGAGAAGAAATATTTCATTTTTTGAAATCATTTTACTTACAAATTGGTATATCGATAAGAAATAAAAATTACGGAGTACATATTAAAAAACTACATATAAAGTTCTACAAAACAAAACGTGACAAGAATATTTTATTTTATCAAATACTTAATGAAATTGCGTAAACAAAAAAAATTATCGAGAGGAGAAAAGAAAAAAAAGTATAATTAAATCAGGGGCGGAGTGAGTATTTGATAAAATTAAATGGATGTGATTTTCTCAATATGATAATGTGACATAGGATTTGTGTACCTCTTATTTTATGCTACTCCGTAGTGTCGCAACGTTTAAGGGGTACCCTTAGCAAAAGGTTAAAAATCATTCACGAGAAGGGAAAGAGGTCAGGTCAGAGGTGATGGGTTTTGGAAAGGAGAGTAACGTGCGTTTGGGTCTTTTCATTGTTTGGTTCTTCAAAAGGAAAAATGATTCATTATTCCAATGGAATATTTTCTCTTTCTTTGGCTAAGTCCTCCAAAAATGTGAAGAGGTCTCGGGACGTAGCTCAGCTGGTCAAATCGGTACGATCAACGACCTCAAATTCGAACAATGAAAAACGATGACAATACCAAACATGTACTTTTAGTTCAATTCTTCCGCGTACTAGAGACATATCTTACTCTTCTTTTTTACTAGACTAAAATTATAACTCAATATAACCTATCCCAGCCTGCTGCGGAGCTGATACTGAGAGGATCATGACTACTGCTGTTAGAGTGTCATCCCACATCGGAAATTCAATAGCAAAATAATAGGTATATAAGCTCTTGAGTTGAACTAATTAATCGATTGGTTCAATCTTTTAATGTGGTTCAGCCCAAGTGTCCTATTGCCCAATTCAGTTGTCGTTATCTCATCCTAAATTTTATCAATTGCACGCATTAGAGACAAATCTTATTTCAAGAGGGGATTGACGAATGCAGAGTTTTGGCACTTCATTGGAATTTCAAAAAATAATAATAGTTTTATTACCAATTCTTTTTAATTCTCCCTCGGTCCTTGAATGTTTAGAGCTTGTTTGGAGTCATTAACTTCTAGATAAAGTAATTTTCACAAAAGCTGAAAGCAAAAGCACCTCATACTTGCTTCTCCAAAACGGTGTTCTGTGTATAAAATTGTGGTGATGAAAAGCAGAAGCTGACATGCCAAACAGAATAAAATTACTTCCAGTCAAAGCAGAAGCTAAATTACTAATAGTAGCGCACTGCCAAACACCCTCTTAACACATTTCAAAAAATGAGGCAAAATATTAAAATTTTTTAAATTCATTTTATTAGAATATTGGTATAGAATTAAAAAAAAAAAAAATTTACATACATTAAAACTACATGAAATTTTTTTAAAATAAGAGGTGTTAAAAATATTTTACCCGCCCCCACCATAAAAATGTTAGGCCCTCATTAACCTTTCTCAATCTTAAGAAATTACAAGGCCAAATTATTTTAACACTTTTGTTTAATCTGTTTATGTACTCCGATCCCTCCATGCCAGCCATTTGAGTAACTTTTTGAATTTTTTTAAATCCATTTTATTCTAAAGAATGATCCACAAATAAAAAATAAAACTTACATATTTCAAAACTACGTTAAAAGTTCTGCAAAACAAGTGGTGACAATAATATTTTATTTTATCAAATAATCAATGAAATTCAAAAAATGAATAAAAGTTCCCGTTATTTTTTAAATAATGGAGTATTGCTTGCCATTTTGGGAGAGAGAGAGTATAACTTCTAAATTTAAAAGTGTTTATTTACTTAGTTTTCAATTATTTGTAGTAAAAAAATCAAAGGCACTGCCCTCGTAAATTGGCAAGGGTTTGACCGACACTAGCGATTAATATCGAGCAAATTAGCTACGGCCCCGACTCTAAAGCAAGTTTGAAGCAAAGCTTGCCTTTGTGTCGGCTTTTACCCTTTTGTGAGAGTTGTTGAGCCCCACGCTAAATCAACATATTCTAGTAGTGGCGCGATCCTTAAGTTTTCTGGAACCATCGCTGCTTACTTCTTATTGAGTATTTTAAGCTAAAAGAGTAATATTACTCCTTTGAGACCTCTTGCATCTAAAATGTCGGATGGAGGGCAACCACAATAGTACATTTGAACAACCGTGCCCTATCCATAGCATTTTTCATTCGTGTCTCAAAAAACTCTTACATTTAATTTTTTTTTATTACTCCCTCCGTCCCACAAAACACTAGGAAGCAAGGTCGTGATCTGTCCGCCATAAACACAGGGACATCCGCACGAGTCCGGTGATTCAGTTACCGGCTCAAACTCAGCAACACCATTAAGCCAAAGAGTTACACTATGTTTGGTTCAAGAATTTGAAAGGGGAAAGAAAAGAAAATGAAGCAGATGGAAAACACATTTTCTTATTTGATTAGAGAAGTAAAGAAAGAAAAAGAAAATGAAAAGACAAAATATACTAAGAGAAAGAAAAACAAAATTCTCTTATTTTCATGGGGAAATTGAGAGAAAAACATTTTCTTTTCTTTTCCTTTCAAATTCCTTGAACCAAACATAGTGTCAAGGAATTAGTCTCCGAATGCGAATCCAAAGTCCTTTGTGCTCATGAAATTCCGACGGCAAGTTTGGATTTTTGGTGTGGTTATTGGTTAGTGCATATGTTCGAACTCTACGAAGAAGGATTTTCATGTTCAGTCATTCGTCCATCCACTTTTGATTAATGTTTTGATGACATTGTATTTGGTTGTTTGACTTGTTTGGTATGTTCAATACCAACCTGCCGTATGTACGGTATGTCTATTCGTGGGGGTCGATCTCTCAATCCGGCAACATTCTTTCCATTTGTTTGTCGTCCTGCGTGGAAGACATTCTGTTTGTTTGTTCAAGTTATTCATTCGTGATTCTCATTCTCAACTTGAGTGAAAGTGTTATGATATGATTTAGGGTTTGATAGTAACAAACAAAAGTAATGGACTCGTAATTACGTCAAGATCATGGTCCTATAATTATTATAAATAATGAATTTATGTTTAGTGAAATGATCGAGTTCAATTCTAATTATAAAATTCTACAGTAAGTTTCAAAAAAAATTAAAGTGCCAAATCCGAAGTTAAAAAAATAGTTATCTAAGCTTTGGTGAAAAATGCTTCCACACAATAATTTACACTTTGAAGTTATAATGCATAATGTAAAGTTGATTTGCATAAGCACCCCATATTGAAGTGAATTTAGAGTAGAAATTGAATAATTTTGTCCGTAGTATTGGTGAATAGAATAAGTATGCTTGATAACAAACTCCACTCTTATGGGGAAAAGTTTTTAAATTAACATTAACGAGTTAATTTTTTTAATAGTACATACTTAAAACACTAAAACTAAAATTATTATTAAACAATTTTTTTAAAATTTTTAAAATCAAACATTGAAACTGTTGTCAAACAAAATTTAATGTCTCCAAATATTGGAAGTGTGAGATTTCTCATTTTTGTGGCGTCCTTTGGGCCACTAGCGTTCTTTACAATCTTAAGTCCAATATAACGAAGCAAAGCCTGCCCACACGTCCGAATTGCTCTTTTCGATACCAGACCGGCCCAAATTTTCGAACATGCACACAACATTATAATTAATTAATTAATTACAAGAACTTGAACTTTTGTTTATTTGTGTGTTTTAATTGATCATTTGAAAAGATAAAATATTCTTGTCAGTTTTTTTTATATAATTTTTAAAATAAGTTTACATATCAATTTAAAAACTAAAATATAGAACTTTTTTATTTTTATACTCATCTTTAAATAAAATGAATTTAAAAATCTAAAATTTCACTTCATTATTGTACGCAAAGTACAAACCAATTTGGAGATGGAGGGAGTAACATATACATCCCCCATCCTTTTTATTTTTTTTACAATTTGACTAGGTAAATTTTGCAATTTTGACAATAAATTGTAGAAAAAATATATTACTTATTTAGTTATACAGAGTATTAAATTTTTAGAATACTAGTTTATTTAAAAATATATTCTCTTCGTCCCATAAATTACTCACAGATTCTTTATTTGGATGTCCTAAAAAATAGCTCATACTTATTTTATTTCTTATTTTAAAAATGAATATGTGGCTACCAATATTTTTTCTCTTCTGAACAAATTATAACCCCACATCTTTTACTTTTTAACAGCTTTTCAAAACTCCATAAATTTAAAACTCATATAATTCGATAATAATTAGTCTTATTCGGTAACAAGGATTACATCACTATATATAGAATAGATGGAGAACTCTAGCCAAAGTAAAAAAATAAAGAATTATACTTACAATAAAATAATAATAATAATAATAATAATAATAATAACAATAATCTATTTTCTATCATCCCGATTATTCCTGATAAATAAAAACATATTTATTGAGTTGAGGTTGCTCCTTATTTTTTACAAAGGAATGTCCACCAAAACATACAATAACTTATTTAATACTCTTTTTTCCTATCACTTCAAAAATATTTAGTTGTAGCATTAGAAAGACTTCCAATATAAGTTTTTTTTTAAAAAAAATTTACGGTGAATAAATTTCATCATACTACCTTCCTAACCTTCGTCCCTGAATATTTATTCAATTTTAACTCTTTGTAATCAACTATTTTCAACCTTTGACATATAATAAAATCAAATTAAGAATATACGGTATATTAACTAGATAGAATAATGTTTTGAAAATAGTTTATAAAATAAATCTAATAATTCCTTTTATCAATATGAAATATCATTTTTATTTTTTTCGAATGAATATAATTTTAATTAGTTTTTTGTCGAGTTTACCCTGGGCCGGCTCTGACATTTTATGGGCCTTAGGCCAATTAAAAATTTTGGCTTCTCTTATAATTATTTTTTAAAATGAGCAATATCACTTGATTAATTAAATGACTGATTGTGTCATATTATTATTTTACTTTATATATTTATTTAAAATTGAAAGCTTAAAACCCTGAAATTATTATTTTTTTACAATAATATATTACTAGTACTATTGGAGAAAATATAATTATGGGGCCCTTATGGAATATGCCCTAGGCGGAAGCCCCCTATGTCTACTCTCAAGGCCGGCCCTGAGTTTACCAAATTTTAGATAAAAAAAGTCAAAAATTGATAAATATTCAAAAAATGAGATTACTAGGTACACTATCAAGGAGGACATGTTTCTTGGACCTCAACCTATGCACTTGTCATCTTGGGCCTCTTTTACACTCATTTGCCAAATATTGGAACATAGATCGTTTTGGCTTGGGCCTAAGAGATGGGACCTATAGCTCTTTGTTTTGGGCCTAACTCACTAGACTTGAGGACTCGACGTCCATTGGATAACATAATAGTCCATCCGTCCCAAATCAAATCTCTATTTTTTTATGATGTTTGATTAAAATTATTTTAATTTTAATTTATTTAAGAGTTGGGGATTAGAAAATGGAAATTACTGATTTAGAAACTAGATCAAAAGTTGTACGATGCGAGACATGACTCATTGTCTATTTTTAATTCTTTTCAATGTTTTATTCCTACTTTAGTCTTTTTCCCCAAGAACATTCCCAATTTCCCCAAGAACTGATTTAACTTCTGTTTTGGGAATAAAAACATGA
Source organism: Cuscuta australis (assembly GCA_003260385.1). Lineage (NCBI taxonomy): Eukaryota > Viridiplantae > Streptophyta > Magnoliopsida > Solanales > Convolvulaceae > Cuscuta > Cuscuta australis. The sequence goes on from NQVE01000028.1 coordinate 776,458, forward strand.
AACTTCTATTTTGGTAAATCAGTACATGTCTCGCATCGTACAACTTTTGATAAATCAGTACGATGAAACTTCCGGGACGGAGGGAGTATTAAAAAATTACTTTTACCCCTTACTTTTTCACACCTAACTTATCACATCATACCTTTTTACTAATAATCTATTCATCACATCCTACTTTTACTCATCACATCAAGAGTATTTTTGGAAAGTCAACATCAAAACATCTCTCCCTAATTAATTTCTCCAAAAGTCAACAAGGGAACGTCTTTAAGGAGCGGAGGGAGTGTTATTTTTATTTAGAATTGATGTCAAAGTTTACCAATTTTGACAAAAAAAGCCAAAAGTGAACAAATACTCATGAACGGAGAGAGTAAAACATACTACATCCGTCCCAAAATAAATTAGACTCTCTGAACCAGTACGAAACCCCGTGATTTTTAAAATAGTTTAATCCGCAAATGGGTATAGAAATAAAAAACAAAATTTACATATTTAAAAACACATCAAAAGTTCTACAAAACAAGAAGTGATAAGAATATTTTGTTTTATCAAATGATCGATTAAAACATTCAAACAAACAAAAATTATCAATAAGTTGTAAGTCCTGTAATAATAAAGAAGTAAATTATTTTGGAACGCGGGAAGTATTAAGCAACATATGTATAAGCACATGCAACAGTAAAAACCGCGTTCAAATTGCAGTTCCATAGAATAGTCGCCCTAGCTAGGCTCCGTTTGGCATCAGCGTTAGAGATTATTAGCGTTAGCATTTTGGAAAGCTTATCGTCTAACAGTAACTTTTAGCGTTAACATTTTCAAAGTTAATCTACAGCATTATATTTTTATCCAAAACGGTAACTCTAATCGAAAACTTTATTCCCATACAAGGTGATCTTGACTGGTCCAACCCTCAAAGTTAACATTTTCAAAGTTAATCTACAGCTAGATTAATGTTCTAAAACTATTTAGAGAAGATCCTATCATATTCTGTTTGACTGGTCCAGCCCTCATCCTCCTCGATGAGCAGGGCCAGCCCCAAAAAATGAAATAATAAAATTGGTCCGGTCAAAAATTTACATTTGAGTCCTATTTTAGTTTTTTAGAATACTTATTCTTTAACATTAATGTCGAATTTAAAAATATGGAACCTTAAAATTTTAGAGCCATGTGCGGTTGGTCACTTTGCACACCTCCGAGCCACCCATGCCTCTTTATGAATTACGTCGTAGCTAGTGACTGGGCCTATGACATATATATGAAGTGTTTCTATGTGCTAGTGATTGTTGACTTATTGCAACTTATAAATTGCTTATACATCAAATATTTTTTGTAGAAGTTAAATGACTTAAACGATAGATAAATTATTTGTAAATTTTCATAGATATATTACATTGTCATCACTTTTTTATCATATTGGCAACATAAACTCTTATACCACACTCCCATTATACACTCATTTCAGTTTTAAAAAATTTAGGACTTCTATTTTAGTATTTTCATACTTTTTTACGTCTATCCAGGGTGATTTCTTTAATATCTGGCACAATCCTAAGTTTTTTTTTATATAAATATATGTTTTTTTAAGAATATGTTTGTTTGCTTATGTGAGAAGGTAGGTCTTTGAGGGCATTTATAATGATCCCAAATTCGCCCCGCCCCAACTTTTGCCATATCATCATTATTACACTAACTTTTGCGCCCTGCTACAAAATCTTGCAATGATATGATATCCCGTCGTAAATTTACCTCTATTTTTTTTACACTATTCATCTTTTTTAATTATAATTAAAAAAACAAAATAAATATAATTAAAATAAAATGTTAAGATTGACAATCTTTATTAAAAATAACATCAATATAAAAGATAAAATACACCAAAACATAATTAAAATTAAAAACGAAAATCATAAACAAAAAGACAAAAATATTAAAATTAATGCTACAATGAGAAATGAGATTGGATGGATTGAAGTCGAAAATTTGTTGAATTTATAGGGTTGAAATTAAAGAAGAAAAAATAAAATAAAAAAATTCTGAGGCTCCGTACTACCTGCAGCGAGCGGGCGGCCACCGCGAAAAATAGCCGCGGCTTTGTGCTGCAGTTGGGGCAAGCGCCGCGACGTGCAGCGCGGCAGAAGTGTTGCAGCTGAGGGCGAGCGGCGATTCTTAAATTTAAGCAAATGACAAAATCGATACGCTATCTAACTTCTTCGAGCACTACAAGAATCTACAATTTCTGCGACAAAAAAATCCGTCGCAGATTTTTGAAATCTGTAGCGGAATTCATATTAGCGACGACTTTGCGACCAAAGGCCTCCGTCGCAGATTTGCCGTCGCCGGATCGATATCTGCGACGGGAAAGCAATGCCGTCGCAGAGTTAGCGACGAAAACTGTGACGGAAATGGATGGTAAAAAATGCAAACAAACTGCGACGGCCGAGTGTTCCGTCGCAGATCTGCGACGGTAATTGCGACAGCATATTGGCAGCTCGGAATATTTTAATCTGCGACGGAAATGATGCCCATCGCTGATCCCTCGCTGTTATCTGGCTTTTGGACAGGCAGTAGCTGGTTTTTTCCCTAGACAGCAGCTCTTAAAAATACAGATATTGTTAAATACCAAATGGGGGACCCATTCACAAGGAAGGGAGTTCACACGGGGTAGAACAACAAAGAACATATCCTCAATAAAACCACAATCAAATTTTAAATATAAGTGTCAAACGAAATCCACATCATAAAGTGGAACAAATACAAATATTCAAGTTAATGTTATTCATGCATAAAACCCATCAAAGTCAAAGTTTTGGCATTCAAACATTCTAACAAATAGCCTCTGGTTGCCCTGACCCCCCCGCTCCGTCATCGTCTCGAGGAGAATTGTTATTACCATGCAACTTTTTTAGATCTTCTTGGATTGTTGTGAACTTCGAGGCTAGGACTTCAAACTGTTCTTGGAGGCGTCTGTTTTGTTCTTTCAGGATATCCATTTCACTTTTCTTGGTCGCAGAAGAGCTAGAGCGGCGACGGGTGGATGACTTCAACTTTCTCATCCTACGCTCGTAGTCACCAACTCCTAGCACGTGATTCTTCATATTGTGGCCCTGGACTAGTGAGTACCAAATTTATTTTGTACGAGTAGAAGCTGACAGAGGACGCGGCTGGCGGAGGCCGGTGGTGGCGGAAGAGGGCTGGACGACGAGGGAGCTCGAGGACGAGGGCGGAGATGCGGAGGCGGACCTTGGGAGGAGGAGGCCGGCTACGTGCGGCGGTGGAGGAGGCGGAGATGGGGTGCGGAAGCTTCGGCGACGAAGGGAGGCGTGGGTCCCGGCGTCAGTAGGTTAGGGTTGGGTTGTGTTTGTGTTGTTGTCCCGTAAGGGAAGAACAACCTATTTTAACTCATACCTGCGACAGACTACATTCTGTCGCTGACTTCCGTCGCAGGTGTGCGACGCACTACCACATCTCGTCGCTGATATTTGTGGCGGAAGAAATGTTTAATTTCGCGCTGAAATTCTGCGACAGGTAAGATCGGTCCGTTGC
>NQVE01000028.1:782500-1162500 GCA_003260385.1 Cuscuta australis
GCGATGGAAATCAGTCTGTCACAATTACCGTCGCAAATATTGATTTTAAAAAATTGACGGTCAAACCTTTGCGAAAGAAGAGCGTAGCCGTCGCAGATTTGTGACGGAAATTCCAACTCCATCGCAGATGCCGTCAAATTTTAAAATTCAATTTTTTTGTCGCAAATTCTGTCGCAATTTGTGACGGAATTAATCCGTCGCAGATATTCCGTCGCAAATTGAACCAAATCTTGTAGTGGTGGGGGTCACCGGTGGTCATGGGCGATCAAAAGTGTAAAGCTCACCAATAGTTAATACAAAGCTCACCAACTGTCAATGCAAAGCACACCAAGGAACAATGCAAAGTTCACCACTTTTTTTAAATAAAAAAATGTTAAAAAAATAGCACCACCACTCAACCACCGCTCAACCACCGGTCCACGGCGACAGTGGGAGTCATCAGTGGTGGCCATTGGTCATGGGCGGTCAAAGTGTAAAGCTCACCAACTGTCAATCCAAAGCTCACCAAATGTCAATGGAAAGCTCACTGAGGAGCAATGCAAAGCTCACTACTTTTTTTAAAAAGCTAATGGGCGGTCAAAAGTGTAAAGCTCACCAACAGTCAATGCAAAGCTCACCAACTGTCAATGCAGAGCACAGCAAAAAACAATGCAAAGCTCACCACTTTTTTTAAATAAAAAAAGTTAAAAAAAAATAGCACCACCACTCAACCACCGGTCCACGGGGACAGTGGGGGTCATCGGTGGTGGCCATTGGTCATGGGCGGTTAAAGTGTAAAGCTCATCAACTGTCAATGGAAAGCTCACCAAGGAACAATGCAAAGCTCACCACTTTTTTTAAAAAAAAGCTAATAAAATAGCACTATCAGTCAACCACCGGTCCACAGCAGTAGTCTGCAACGGTTGGAAGTCAGCACTACCTCCCTTTGTGTTTTTTTCGAAGTCATTTTAAACTTTAAAGTGTGGTGAGCTTCGTGGACATATTCGGTGAGCTTTGCATTGACAGTCATGGAACTTTGTTGTTGGGCTTTGTGAGCATTTAACCATCAAATTTTGAAAAAAAAATTAAAGTGTTGGAAAATCATGGTGAGCTTTGCAGTGGACAGTGATGAGTTTTGCAGTGATCAGTGATGAGCTTTGTAGTGATCAGTGGTGAGCTCCAACGTCATCTGACTGGAACATGTTATCTTACTATAAGGTGTCATCTTACCGGAGTCAATCCCATATATATATATATATATATATATATATATATATATATATATATATATATATATATATATATATATATATATATATATATATATATATATATATAATATATATATATATATATATATATATATATATATATATATATATATATATATATATATTAAAAAATAATTTTTCTAAAAGCCTAGTTCAAAAGCTACTCCCCTTGGCTTTTTGGTATTTCGGATCAAAAAGTCAAGTGAAAAAATCATTAACCAAACAATGGTTTTGGCGGTTCGATAAGTCAAACAAGCCAAAGTCAGTCAAAGTTTTTTGTCAAACGCTATCCGAAAAGCTATTTTTCAAACACAACCTATATCTATTCATAATTATTCTAATCATCACATCTTATAATACGGAGTACATTTCAATAAAGTAAAGGAAAATTTAGAAAATAGCACTAAAATTACACATTTTTTAGATTCTAACTTTTTCTAAAGCTGAAAATTTTCATAAGACAGAGATGATGTAGTAGATTTCATAACTTCAAATATATATTTTCAAATGTCTAGCTACAAAGCTACTTCAAGATAAAAATTGATAAAAAAAATATACAAAGTTATAAATTGATACTACCTTCGTCCCATTTTATAACGCCTGTTTCAGTTTACGATGTTTGACTGAAATTATTTTCAAACCATTTTATATGACAAATGGTATAGAATTAAAAAATAAAAATTACATATTAAAAAACTACATCAAAAGATCTACAAAACTAGTAGTAACAATAATATTTTATTTTATCAAATTGCTTACGAAAATAGAGAAAGAGAGTGAATGAAGTTTGACCCTGTGAATAGTAAACAGATATTATAATTTGGGACGGAGGGAGTACAAATTAATAAAGTAGAAAAATTATGATATTTCTTAATGACAAAAGTAATGAGTTACATCTCTATTTATAAAAGACAGAAGAAAATCATGACCTGAATCCTAATAGAAGAATAATTCCACCATAAAAAAAGAATATTTCGTAATTCCGTCGGTTCAAGAAATACATCAAGATAAAGAAGCAAAAAGGAAAAATCTTTGAATGGGCTTATAAATTCTGAGTTTACGCTCATTCAAGGAATACATCTACACTATGTTTTGTTCAAAGAATTTGGTAGGAAAACAAAAGGAATTTATTTTCTCTCATTTTCCTCATTAAAATGGGAAAAGTTTAGTTTTCTTTCCTCTTAGTACATTTTTTATTCTTATTTTCATTTTCTTCCATTTTTCTTTTCTTTTTCTCTCTAACCAAACAAGAAAAATATTTTTTTCTCATTTTTTCTTTTCCTTTCCTTCTCAAATTATTGGAACCAAGCATAGAGCTAGATAAAGAAGAAAATAAATTTTAAATTAATTTATGATTTATATAGAGTTAATTCCCATTCGTGTGTGTGCGCGCAAAATGACTTTCTTAATTTCATTTTTTATAACCATAAACTCCGGGGCTAAATTACCCCTTTATTAAACACACTTTAGACTTTATTATAGGAAACATGTCATTTTCAACATTTTATTTGGAAATTTTCCAAAAAAGAAAAACAAAAAGGGAAAAAGGAAAAACACGCGTGGGTTCCGTTACAACTATATATATATATATATATATATATATATATATATATATATATATATATATATATATATATATATATATATATATATATATATATATATATATAAATAATTCTCCGGCCGAAACGATCCATCCTCGAAACCCCAATCGTCCAAATCAAATCGCCCCTTTCCCAAATCTGTTCCCTATATAATTAGATTCAACTCCCGGAGAGAATTGATCGGAGGAAATAATGGTTATGGCGGCGGCGGCGGCGTGGAGCGAGGCGGGGACGGGATGCAGGAAGCACGGGAACAGGAAACAAGTGCCGGGAGTGTGCTCCAGCTGTCTGAGAGAACGGCTCGCCGAGATTCCCGGCGCGGAATTCGCGGATCCAAATAGCGGCGGCGACGACGACAGCTCCTGCTCCTCCGGTTCCTCCTCCGGTTGGATTTCGCCGCGCGGCCATCGGCGGATCCCCTGTGACGGTCGCTCGTCCTTCGCCCTCAGCGCGACCGCCGGAGACGGAGGCAGAGGCCGCGCGTTCTTGAAGAAGAGCAATTCGATCGCGTTCGTTGCCGGAGGATGCGGCGGCGGGGGGAGGAAGAAGGAGAAAGAAGGGTTCTGGTCGAAGCTCATCCGTTCGACGGGGAAAAAGACAAGGAGGGTATTCTTGCTTTAGTTCAATTGTTTAGATGCAGGGGGGGTACAGCAGTCATTTTCTTCTGAAGAACAGAGAAATGGATTTGTATGATGACCAATTGTGTTTATTCTTCCTCATTGGGAACAAAGTTAGTTTGCAATCTATCTCTTGCCCTAATCTATCCCATAGGTCTATATACTCTTATTAAAAATGTATTAACCCCTTCTATAAAATAATTCATATTTTGATTTTCAAGAGAAATAAGGAATATATTTGTGATTGACTTTCCAATTTTATTCTTGGTATGATGCGTAAAAGTAATATATAATGGATGTAAAAGTATGATGTGATAAAGTTTTTTAGTAGAAAGTATAAATGTTTTAGAGAAAACAAAAAAATGAAAGAAAATTTTACACTAATTGAATAATTTGAATTGGTGTAAAATTATTACACCAATTCAATTGAGGCACATCCGTTAAATCTTCAAACCTTACTCGACACCCTCGTATCTCTCCAATTACACCATCTAATTTTTTGTTAATTTTATGGTCAATTTTTCATTTAAAATTTGGTTGATGCAATTGGAGGAGGTGCGAACATAAGTAAAGGATTGACTGGGTATGGAAGGTTTACGAAAGAGTTAAAGGTATGAACAATCAATTTTACGATCGTAACACCGCAGATGTCTCAATCAAATTGATATAACAATCTTATACTCCCTTCGTCCAAAAATATTCTTTCCGTGTTGATTTGGCACGCTTATTAAAGAATAGTAAAAAAATGTAAAATTTTCAAAAATGCACATACTATAAACTTTTAAATCTCCTTTTATTATTAAAAAAGTACTAAAAAATAGATATGTGATAAAATAGAAGGGTATTATTGGTATTTATCCTTAAAAAGTACTCCCTCCATCCCCCTAAGATGTTCTCATTTTGACTTTCGGTGGTTTTTAAGGAGAGTTGAAAAAAGGTGAAAGTTTACCATAATACCCTTAATGAAAAATGGATGGAGTGTATTAAATGAGGTGAGTGAGGTGTAATAAATAAAGTAAGTGGCAGTAGTTGTGGTATTTTAATTGTTAAAAAATGAAATGAGAAGATCTATTGTGGACAAAGAAAAAAGGCTATTGGAAAGATCTATGGGGGACGGAGGGAGTATAATAAAAAAGGAAATGGAAAGAATATTTCTGGACAAACCAAAAAGAAAAGTGGGAAGAATATTTTCGGACGAAGGGAGTACTAATTTAATTGGTGTAAGATTACTCCCTCCAAAATCGAAATTGAAGAGATTGGGGGGGGGGGGGGGGCGCAAATTATGCCGTACATCCGGCTGTATGGGAAGAACAGTACAATTGGCAATTAATTAGGGCGAACGCCAAACTGGGACCTGCTGCAAGAATGGCCGAATGGATCGACCATGAAGGAGAAGGAGGCTGCGCGACCGATCGGCGATTACGAGGCTGCGCGATGAAGGTCCAATCGGCGATTCACGATGAAGATGGAGGTTGTTTGGAAGTCGGATCGACAATTGGAAGTCGGATCGACAAGATGAAGGTCTGATCAGCGACACCTGCTTGGATATGCGAAATCTGATCAATTCGGCTTCAGTTGCTCGCTATTCCAGTTGCTCCCGATCTTCTCTTCCACTTACCAGATTTCAACCATTATATGAATGGTAAGTTGTTTAAGATTGAGTACTAGGTTATATGGAAATGAGTATTACTGTGTTTTAAAATGAATATTATGTTATTCGTAAATGAATATTGAATAAATTTGTGAAAATGAGTACGACGTTATTTCTGAATGAGTACTGCATTACTTCAAAATGAGTACCATATTTTTTAAATGAACCATTATGCTTGTGCGAGAATGAGTACTACTTACTTCGAAATGAGTACTACATGGATGTACCTATATCTAGGTACATCCGGATATATCATATACGAACTCTGGGCGGGGGGGGGGGGGGGATAATCTTACACCAAATGAATACTTGAAAGATTGTTACATCAATTCAAGTGAGACACATACGGTATTTCGATTGTAAAACTGATTGTTCATATCCTAATAAATCTCTCCAATTGTCCTTTACGCACTCTCTCCAATTGTACCATCTAAATTCTTGTTAGTTTTATAATAAAATGCAGAATGTTATAATTATGATTCTTCTAAATGAAATGTAAGACTAATTTTTTTAATAGACACATGCCTAAATTAATATAGCATCTCTAAGAATATGAGCAACAATATAGCATTAGACTTACAAGATAGGTCATATAATTGAACTTTGAATCCTTCAAATACAAATTCTACAAAAGTCTTTATAGATGCAATTATAGTGTGAAAAGCAACTCTTATTGACATAAGACAATACTGTAAATGTGATTACACTACAATTGTGATTGATAATTTATCAATTTCTCCGTACGTTTTATCAATTATTATTCTAGAATTCTAAAGTTTTCTATCTCTACCATTTGTCATGTAAGCTCGAATTATCATGTCTCATCTTATGTTTGATGACATTGGACGGTTAAAGTTTGATTTTACCCCTCACAGGCTTATTGACTAGGATCATGCTAGGGTGCCACCACATGGATGCGACACAGACAATTATCGTCTGTGTTTGTCTGTGCGAAGTATGGGTGCACCCATGGTAGCACCCATGTGGTGGCACCCTAGCATTTTCCTATTGACTATTTGTGTTTTAGCGCACATTATCTCTTCATAAGAGTATATAATTCATTGCTAATACTTTTTAAAACTTTTTATTTAAACATAACAATAAATTTTAAAAGTAAATTAATATATTTAAAAATTAGAATAAATATATAAAATGATACTTTTTACTAAAATGTTTTCCAAAACACTCTTCAATAGATAAGAAAATGTGTGATATTTCATAATTAAGATTTATTTCTTCTGCAGTCCTTCGTAAAAATATTCATTAAATTATTATTAATTGAAGAGCACTTTTAATATTTTTATCATCTAATTGTAGATTAAGTTCAAATTAGCCCTACGAGATTATAGTTAAACATGGCAAAAAGTGATCTCACATGTTTTTGACCCGAAACTCGACCTGAAAAAACTGAGTTTTGAACAAAGGTTTTGATGACCGAACTCGAAGTTGACCGAACCCGAAATGACCCGCTAAAAATGGGTCAAACCCAGTCGAACTCAAACTCGACCTGACCGACCCGCTAAAGTAAGAATTTTTTAAAATTACGCACTTTACTACTCGTTTTTAGTGTATAAATTTATATTTTCAGAGAAAATTTTAATGATATTGCATAATTATCTTATTTTTTTTCAAAACTTAAGCATATTTAAATTCCTTATATTGATTTATATATCTAAAAATTACTTCAGAGTTTAAAATAAAATAATTTTATAGATTTAATATTTTTTTTGATATTTTAAATTTATTTAATAGAAAATGTAAGTATTAATGTGAATTTAAAAATTTAAAAAACTAAATCATAACCTGTTGGGTCGACCCGAACTCGATGACACTGGATCATGAACATACATTTTTCAACCCGAATTGATCCGAACCTAAAATAACCTGAACTTGAAGTGACTAAACCCGAACTCGACCTGACCGACCGATTTACCAGCTCTAATTATAGTTGTAATTTTATTCTAGCTGTCCACCCTGGCATACGCAGTAAAGTGCATATTTAAAATAGGGAGATGCTAGGGGTACACCAAAGGTGTACCCCAAATGTACACCACCTCATTCTTTACCATTCATTTGATTTGGTTTTTATTTTTTATTTTTTTTTTGAATTTTACTTCCCTTTTTATGTGGTTATGGAGGGGGTGAGGTACATTTGGGGTACACCAAAGGTGTACCCCTAGCATTTTCCTTTAGAATAAGGACCGAGCTAGGGGTACACCAATTGGTGTACCCCATATACTCCAACCCACTTCTTTTTCTCTCCCCCTCATCTTTCCATCTCGAGCAATGCTAGGGGTACACCAAATGTGTACCCCAATTGTACACCATATGCTTCTCCACCACACATCTCTATTTGATTTTTATTTTTTTAATTTTTTTTGAATCTTTTGCCAATTATTGTGGACAAGTAGGGGGTGGGGTACACCAATTGGTGTACCACACCAATTGGTGTACCCCATATACCCCAACCCACTTCTTTTTCTCTCCCCCTCATCTTTCCATCTCGAGCAATGCTAGGGGTACACCAAAAGGTGTACCCCTAGCATTTTTCTTCCATCTCACCTCTGTGCATTCTCCCTCTCTCTCATCCCATCTCTCTCTCTCTCTCGCTTTTCTTCTTTATCGGAGATCTTCCTGCCATGACTTCATCTTTCCCGTCCCACCATTTCTTGTCACCGTCCTACAAGCTACGCGCCGTGGGGTCTCTGTCGGCCGTTGCAGCCACTAATTTCTTCTTTACTAATAGCATTGCTGCTGCTCTTTCTCGGTCTCCGCCACATATCTCTTCTTCCATAGTGGAGGAAATTGTCTGTCAAGATCTGGGGCATGGCGGCGAAGGCGTTGTAGGAAGATTTCTTAGAAGATGTGACACCGAATCAGTTCATCGGCGTCCTCGGAGCAATAGATTTTAGTAGAGATGGTGGTGCAATTTTCAGAGTACACAGACAGTAAATGTTTGTTTTAAAACACTTACAGAATTTTAGTGTCTGTGTAACTGAATAGTGGTAATTTTTAACTTTTTTTACAATATAGAGAAGTTGTGAAATGTTCTTTATGTTCAATTACGTGGTATATTTGACGGATTTAATTTTTATACATGTTACACACACAATAAACATCTGTTTCTAATGAATTACAGACATTTATTGTCTATGTGACTGGTGGTGTAAATTATCACGCAAAAATTAAGTGTGAGTAATCGGAAGGGTTGTAGGTGGAATCACCTGTAACCCGGTTTGTTATTAAAGATAATAGGAGTTATTACAAATACAAGCCGTGTAGGTTAATTAAAACATGCCTCACAAATGAGGCTTTTAAGGGTATTTATAATAATCCTAAGCACGTCAAGCACGTCTCTGATTATTCAACCGGTCAGGCAGCTGACCGGCCCACCAGGTGCACTTGAGTAAATCTTCGGGTATTGGCATCTGGTCTCCTCATCCAACCGGTCAAATAACCCGGGCTGAAAAAGACGCGTGCTGTTCGGTGAACCAACCGGGTGGTATCCTTGGGTTATTACCCATCAAGGAGTCCTCCGATTCCCGGCCCTGTGGGGACCATCAGGGGCGGGAAGCACATGCGATCATTTCCTGGAATTTGAACAGCCCAGTCGCTTTTCGGCGGGGAAATCGTCTCGGAAAACCAGCGCCAACCCAAAATATTTGAAATTTGAATTTTGAATTTTGAATTTTCAAAAAACGGTGGTCCAAAGCGGGAGAATCTTCTCGAAGTCGGGTACAGAGCCGCCGATTTAACGTGCCGTTTCGTCTCCCCGAGCGGTTATGATTGCAAATCATTTCAGCCGCCACGTGTCATTTCTTCATTCGCCCGTCTGGGCGGCATCTCTCCTATATAAAGCGTCGTTCTCCTTAGAATTTCCTCACTTGAAAATCTTCAATTCAAAACCTGCCCGGCTGCTTCTACTATTTCCGAGTCCTCCGAGTCTTCTAATCGTCTCCAAGTAAGTTTCTTTCATTCCTTCTCTGAGTCATGTCAGACCGTGAGGATAGTCAGAACCCCTCCGTTCATTCTTATGGTTCTGGCGGCCGGTCTCCCACCTTTGGTTCCTCTTCTTCTTCTTCATCCTCCGACTCTGAGCACCCGGCTACTTCTCCACAGAAGAAGCCGGTTGATGCTTCCACTTGCGCTCTCTCTTCTTCCGCGGCGCAAGTGGTCTCGGTTGCCCAGTCCGGGGACAAGGGCCTCATTCAGCTAGACGATCGGTTGCTCCAAGAGCAACCGTCGTACATGCAGAAACCCAAGTCCATGAACTGCGTAATCTGATGCCTGATGGGTATCAATTGACCTACCGGGCAACGTGGAAGAGCATTATACCTCTCCATGCCGGTACGTCGATTGGGATCCATTACCATTCGATCAAGGACTTGGGTGAGTTCTCTATTCACCCATTCAAAGTCCTTTTCCTTGAGACCTACGGGATCATGCCCGGGCAGCTGGCCCCTAATGGTCACCGTTTGTTAGGCAGCTTTATCAACGTCTGCCGGTTTCTTCGTATTCCTCTTTCTCTTCGCCTCTTTGATTATATGTTCGATGTTCGGCCCGGGTCCAAGGAAACCCTTGGATTCGTGGTGGTGTCTTCCCACCAAGGTCGAGCATTCCTTTGTGGTCTTCCACCCTCCAACAAGAAGTGAAAAGACAAATATGTCTGCGTCAAATTCCCCCCGGGTGCCTTTCCTTTTGCCCAAAACGTCTGGGGGAAAAGAATGAAGCGCCAGGTCAAACCAGCGGAGGCCGATGACCTGGTTGCTTGGGAAGCCACTCTCCGGGCCGGGGATGCCTCCACCCGCGGTCTGTACCATGTTGGGAAGTGGAGCGTCTACCCCGGCCGGGAGACCGACCCCGAACCGGAGATTGTTCTGCCCGGGGTGATCCCCGAAGCCATCCCCATCCGTCGGGCGAGGGGATCCAAAGCCCTGGCCACTACCAATGCCGGTCCTTCATGCCCGGCGAAGAAGAAGAAGGAGGAAGGTCAATCAACCGCCCTTCTCATTTTTCATTTGAATTAATTTGTTCTCAACTGCATTCTTCTAACCGGTTCCTTTTTTTTTTGTTTTAGTGGTGAAGTTTCAATCCAAGTTCGTCGTCCCCCAAATCGTGGTTGAGGAGCCCTCCTCCGCTCAGCCACTCACTCCTCCATCCAACCAACCACTCTTGATGGATGATCTGCCGGCCCAGTCTCACCAAGGGACCAGCCAGCCGATTCACTCGGGGGAGATCTACTTCAACGTAGACACCTTCGAGTTCGACAATCTGATGGGTGAGACTGGGCATACGTCCCAGGCGGGGGTGGGAGACCGGCCCAATGAGGAAAGGGACGCCAAGGAGGAGACTTCTGGGGGGTCCCTTCAACGGAAGAAGCGGAAGACTGAGGAAGTCAACCAGCCTTCCCATCAGGGGGCCCAGTCCTCCGACGCCGGCAAGGGCCGATAGTGCCTCGTTCTCTGGCTCTAATGTCCAGGTCAAACGAGGAGCTCTTCCGAGCATTCCGTGCTGATCTGAATGAGGTAGCCCCTTTTCCTCTCCCACCGCCTACTTACCGTTTTTATACTTTTCTGAGTAATTTTCGATGTCTTTGAAGCAGGTCGGTCGGATCGGGGAGGAGTACTTCGCCCGGCTGGTGAAGTCGATGGATGAGGAGAAGGCCCGGATGGAGGCCATGATGGTCGAATGCCGGAAGGAAGCCCAGGCTGCCCGGGCCAAGGCAGAGAAGATAGAGGCCAAATGGACAGAGCACTGTGCGGTTTACCGCCAGCTCTATGCCAAGCACGATGGTCTCCTCAAGGCTGCGAAAGAGGCCGATGAGCAGGCCCAGGCCAAGATCAATCAGCTAGAGGCCGAAAATGCCCGGTCAGCCGAGGAAATCGCTCGGCTGGAAGATGAGCTGCAGAAAGAGCAATCGGAGCGTGCCGCCCTTGCTGCTGCTTGGGCCACTCAAACGCCTGAGGAGTTTGCTGCTAAGGCGTTGCCTGACCGGGAGACCGCCATCCGCTTCTTCCAAGGCTTGTACAAGTACGAGGTTTCGGCCCGGATCGTCGACGAAATCGGAACGTACGGCTTTGAAAGCGGCCAGTACTCGGAGCGGAAGGCCCTCTATGGCATCCTTCAGCAGAGGATCCAAAGTTTTCAGCCAAAGGCTCTTTCTCTGCCCGAGCTGCACTCCAAGGTGCCTGAACCTCCCTTCCCAGGCATCTGACCCGTCCGGCCCTCCTTCCTCATCTGATTTTCTTTTTTTTTATATGATGTAATGGTCTGCCTCCGGGCAGTTTTGTATTTCATTGACTTATTAATGAAAATATGCTTTATGTTATCATTTCTCATCATTTCTCTTCATCTTGGATTCTTTAACCGTTTAAATTGATAAATAACAGCCCGGCTTTATTTACCCGGCTTAGAATACAATTTTACCCAAGTCTTTTCGAAAGACTAGATAGTCAGCCGGGAAGACTTTAAGGCTGACCTGTTTCCACAATGGCTCAACGCCCCGTGTGGATAGGCAAACCTTGAGTTTTCCTTCAAAACGTCCGGCTTAACTGGCCGGGATGCTCTCCCACTAGTAAAGCCAAATCGTTTTTAACTCCCGTGTCAGTACGGATGAGGTGTTAAATCGGTCAGACCGGTCTTCCTTTTTTTTTTTTTTGAGATGTCCAATTCGATTGGACGTCTAACCGGGTAGATTGGTACGCGACGAATTACCGGTTAATATATGGGGACAATCTTTCCGAAAAGAGCGAACTTTTATTAATGGTCAGGAACCAGTTACACTTTATCTATAAAATTTACGTAAGTGATGAGAGTTCCAGTGTCGCTCGACCCGGCCACCTTCCATAGTCTCCAACTGGTAAGTGCCCGGTCTGACAATTGCTTTTACACGATAGGGCCCTTCCCAGTTACGCGCCAGCTTGCCCCTCTCATTAGGCTTACTAGCATCCCTCCTGCGCAAGACTTCATCATGCACCTGGAAGTATCGCGGTCCTACCCGGTTGTCATGATATCGCTTTACCGACTGCTGATAACCGGCCATCTTAACAGCTGCTATGGTCCTTCGTTCTTCCACCAGATTCAACTCAGCTAGGTGGTCGACATCGTTCTGGCCGGGCTGATACACGGTTTCTCTAAATGTTGGAATTTCCGCTTCAACTGGCAACCGGGCTTCACATCCGTAAGTGAGCACAAATGGAGTTTCTCCGGTTGACCTTCTTGAAGTCACCCCAGCGCCCAGACCGTGTGAGGCAAAGCTTCCAACCATTTATGGCCTTCTTCTCCCAACCTCTTCTTTAGGCCGTCCACTATCGTCCGGTTAGCATTTTCAACTTGGCCATTTCCCTGTGGATAAGCTACTGAGGCCTTGCTGTGCTTGATTCCAAAATTAGCCAAGTACTCAGTGAACCGGGGGTTACGAAACTGCAGACCATTGTCGGTAACAATCATCTTCGGGGCACCAAACCGGGTGATAATGTTTTTCCAAACAAATTTCTCACACTGCCGCACGGTTATGGTAGCCATTGCCTCAGCCTCGACCCATTTAGTGAAGTAATCAATAGCCACCATCACGAACTTCTTCCCGCCTTGGGCGACCGGGAGGGCTCCAATAATGTCAATCCCAAACCGGGCAAATGGTATGACATTAGACGTTGGTTGGTAGTATGTGGCCGGTCTGCTGGGATGTTTGTAAAATACCTGGCACGTCCTACATCTCTGGACATACCGCTCACAATCCCCCACAATGGTCGGCCAGTAGTAGCCAAGCAATATTATCCTTTGAGCCAGGGTGCGAGACATTTGATGGGCCGCACAAACACCCTCATGCACCTCAGCTATTACCCGTTCAGCCTCTGGGTTGGTAAGGCAACGTAAGAGAGGTCCACCGATGGCACGTTTGTACAAGTGACCATCGATTACCTGAAAACGGGGAGCCCGCAGGACCACCTTCCTGGCCCGTTCCTCGTCATCCGGTTTCTGACCGGTCTCCAAATATTGCATGAGATCGTGCCTCCAGTCATCATCTGCTCCGATTGTCCCGGTAGCCGAATTCTGGCCCGGTTGGATAGCCGCGATTTCAAACCGGACTGTACTCGGCACGTCCATGATCTCAATTTTCGCCAACTTCGACACATGCTCTGGGCAGGCTTGTGTCAATTTTGAAAGCATATCTGCATCAGCGTTTTCCGACCGGGGTATCCTAGTCAGACGAAACTCTTCTAATTCCCTTAGAAGCGCTCGGACCAGATCACTATACCGGGCCAGCCGATCCTCTTTTACTTCCATCTCACCATTGACCTGTCCAACCACTAGACTCGAATCGGAACGGATCTTCATCCTTTTTATTCCGAGTGTCCGGGCTAATCTGAGGCCACCGGCCAACGCCTCATACTCCGCCTCATTGTTGGTGAGTTTGAAGTTGAAGATCAAGGCATGGTAGATCTTGAATCCTTCCGGGGTAGTGAAGACTACGCCGGCCCCGCATCCCTTCGGTCCAGAGGCTCCATCAACGGCCATGTCCCACCACGGTTCGACCGTATGGGAGGGTCCGGCTTCGGGCTCTAGACCTGTCAGTTCAACGAGGAAGTCTGCCAAAGCTTGACCCTTAATTGCAGTCCTTGGTTTATATTCTATTTTGAACTGGGTGAGCATCATCGCCCACTTGATCAACCTTCCCGAGGAGGTCGAATTTCGAAGGACCGGTCCAAGTGGCTGATCGGTCAGTACTTCCACGGTGTGAGCTTGGAAGTATGCGGTCAGTTTTTTGGCCGTGATGAAAAGCGCGTATGCCGTTTTCTCAATGGCAGTGTACCGGCTTTCAGCCCCATTTAATGCTTTGCTCACATAGTAAATAGGCCTCTGGCCGTCTTCATTTCTTATCAAAACAGAGCTTACAGCGTTTTGGGAAATGCCTAGGTACAAATACAAAGTCTCACCCGGTTTGGGTTTCGACAAAACAATATCAGAGACTAAGTACTCCTTCAGCTGCTGGAAAGCTTCCTCACACTCCCGGTCCCACTCGAATGTGTTGGCCTTTTTTAACACCTTGAAGAAAGGCAGAGCCCTTTCAGCAGACCGGGAGAGAAAACGGCTCAAGGCTGCTAGCCGACCGGTAAGTCGTTGTACGTCCTTCAGTGAACTGGGCGACCTCATTTCAGTTATGGCCTTAATCTTCTCCGGATTAGGCTCAATACCACGCTTGGTCACCATAAACCCTAGAAACTTGCCGGTCTTTACAGCAAAGACGCATTTCTTGGGATTGAGACGCAAGCTGTACTTAGCCATAATCTCGAAGCAAAGCCTCATGTCAGCCGGGTGATTTGTCGCGCCCGGGATTTTGATCAGCATATCGTCCACGTAAGCTTCCATGGATTTACCGAGGAGTGGCTTAAAAAGCCGGTTCACCATCCTTTGGTAAGTGGCGCCCGAATTCTTTAGTCCAAAGGCCATCACCCGGTAGCAATAAGTGCCTTCTGGAGTCAAGAAGGAAGTCTTCTCCTCGTCCTCCTCAGCCATGAAAATCTGATGGTAGCCTTTGAAAGCGTCCATGAAGCTGAGCAATTCACACCCGGCCGTCTCATCGACCATCTGATCGGGACTGGGCAGCGGGTATGAATCCATGGGCATGCCTTGTTCAGATCCGTGTAATCCACGCACATGCGCCAGGTGTCGCCTTTTGGAGCCAAGACGACGTTAGCCAGCCAGGCCGGGTATTGTACCTCCCGTATGTGCCCGACCGCCAACAAGTCCTTGACTTCTTTCTTCACAAAGTCCCTACGGACGATCGCCAAGTGCCTCTTCTTTTGTTTCACAGGCCGACTCCCTTCCATCACAGCCAAACGATGGCATATGACAGAACGGTCAATGCCCGGCATGTCCGCCACACTCCAAGCGAAAATATCTGCATATTCCCGAAGAACTGAGATGATTTCATCTCGAAGTCCTCCGGGCAGATCTCTTCCGATCCGTACCATTCTTTCTGGGAAGGCTTCTCGGAGAACAATCTGCTCAGTTTCATCGCCCGGCTCTAGCTTCGACCGCTCTTCTTCCTGAGAGACCAAAGTGACTCTCTCAAATGCCTTGGTCATTTTCTTTACGGCCTCCAAGTAGCAATGCCGGGCCTTCTTTTGATCTCCTCTGACCTGTCCTATACCGCCTGGGGTATAGAATTTCATGCAGAGGTGGGCCATGGAGATGACTCCACGGACCTTGTTTATTCCAGGTCGGCCTAGGATGGAGTTATGAACACATTTGATGTTCACTACCACAAACCTCATTACTCAAGTGCACCTGGTGGGCCGGTCAGCTGCCTGACCGGTTGAATAATCAGAGACGTGCTTGACGTGCTTAGGATTATTATAAATACCCTTAAAAGCCTCATTTGTGAGGCATGTTTTAATTAACCTACACGGCTTGTATTTGTAATAACTCCTATTATCTTTAATAACAAACCGGGTTACAGGTGATTCCACCTACAACCCTTCCGATTACTCACACTTAATTTTTGCGTGATAATTTACACCATCAAATTGGCGCCACCCGTGGGACCTATTACAAAAAAGTCATGGCCAGTAATCAGGAAACCGTGATCTCACAAATTTCTACTCCCGCTGAGAATGTCATTTCATTCCCGGGAGGAAGTTCCCAACCGTCAAGCCAGGTTCCTACCCCCATCATCACCATTCCACCACCTATCCCATTCACTTCCCTCGTGAACCCTGTTCCCGTTTTTCCTTCAAATTTCCCCGGACCCCTTGATCCAATGTACATCCAGGCTCTTCAGAATTTTGGACATTTCATGTCCATGTTCCAGCAGCCGGGAGGGTTTTCACTTTTCAATCCGGGATTGTATCCACAATCCTCGCCTCAAACTAACGTCATTCGCCCGATCGTTCCGACAAACCTGATCGGGGAGATGGATAAAGCTGGTCCATCCCGGTCTAGAAGGAGCCGGTCCCGTAGGTCACAGACAAAGGTGACCTCGGACGGGGATGTGCGTTCAGTGCACAGCAAAGACGAGGATTGGGACGTCCCCCAGGCGATCAAGAAGTTGAAGGGAAAGGCAGTACAACCAGAAGGATCTAGGAGGTCGGCCTTTTTGAGACTTGGCCATGATGGCCGAAATCAGAACCGGTCAGCAAAAGAGCGGCTTGGGGTAGAAACCATTCCAGCTAGTGCCTTTAATCGTGCAGGGAGAGGAGCCGGACGACCTGGTCAGACCAGGCGAACGGAGCCATCCCCACGCGATGAGCCCCAGCACAGCCGGGCACCACGAGAGGAAGAAGCCGAAAGCCACCCCAGGCACACGACCCGTTCACACGTTGAGCAACCTCGGGATCGTGTGGGCTGGGTCGAGGCACGTCTGGAGAAACTACAATGCCGGGTAGACCGAGAAGAAAAGAAGAAGGTTCTGCTGAACGAATCTCCGTTCACAGACCGGGTTCATGAAACACCATTTCCAAAGAAGGCGAAACTTGAAGTCCCGAAGTTCACCGGGAAGGAGGACCCGGAAATTCACGTCAAAACCCTCCATCAAAGTGGGCGGATGATGGGTCTTTCCGGGGATGAGAAATGTTTGCTTTTCTTTCAGACCCTCCGCGGCCGAGCCGCCGAGTGGTTTCATAACTTACCGGCCGGTGAAATCGATTCTTTCGATGAACTGGCTGAGGTGTTTCAAGAAAAGTTCAAAGAAAATTGTACCAAGAGGAAAAAGTTTACCTACTTGAGTACAGCCGGGCAGCGAGAGCACGAGGATCTGACAAAATTCCTCACCCGGTGGAAGGATGAGGTTGACAAGGTGGAGGAGATGGACGACAAGACAGCAATGTCCCTCCTTGTATCCGGGCTTCGGTCCGGAGAACTATACAAAGAATTCTGCAGGAGGCCTCCCCAGTCCTATCAAGAGGCCTATAACACGGCCTGGGACTATGCTGACGCTGAAGCCCAGGTGTCATCCAAGAGGGAAGCCGAGCAGGGCCACTCAAAGGGAAAAGTTTCCTTGAAAAACGAAATTACATTGCCCGGTAAGATAAAAGCAGAAGTCATGGAGGTAAAACCGGTTAAAACAGAGAAGAAACTGACAGGCGAGAAACAATGGACGGAGAAGTATTGCTCCTTTCACAAAACTGATTCCCATAACACTGCAGAGTGTAACAGTGTGAAGGGGGTAATAAAGCAGATGATTGAGGCCGGTGAGATTGATCCTGAATATCTGGCCCAGGCTAAGCAAAAGAAGAACCAATGGGTCAGACCAGAAGGACAACCGGCCGAGCAGAATAAAAAGAAGAAAACCGCCGGTAAAGAGCATTTACAGGTCATCTACGGTGGACCGGAAGGGGGAGATTCTGCTTTTCAAAGGAAGAAGTGGGGGCGAGAACTCTACGTGGGGACGGTAGCCCTCAATCCCCGGTCAAAACAAGCAAGACGGGAACCGATCACTTTTACTGACCGGGACCTCCCCGCCACCGGAGAAGATCACAATGACCCCCTGGTTATAACTATGGACATGGGTGGAGTCGATGTCTCCCGGGTACTCGTTGACACGGGAAGTAGTGTCAACGTTTTGTACTTGGATGCATTTGAAAAGCTCAAGCTGTGTCGGACACGGCTTGAGCCCTTAAAGACTCCCCTGTCCGGGTTCACCGGGGACTCTGTTGAAGCTGAAGGGTCAATCCTTCTTACTCGTGAGTTAGGCACAGGAGACCAGGTCGTCCAGAAGCAAATGAGGCTTTTAAGGGTATTTATAATAATCCTAAGCACGTCTCTGATTATTCAACCGGTCAGGCAGCTGACCGGCCCACCAGGTGCACTTGAGTAAATCTTCGGGTATTGGCATATGGTCTCCTCATCCAACCGGTCAAATAACCAGGGCTGAAAAAGACGCGTGCTGTTCGGTGAACCAACCGGGTGGTATCCTTGGGTTATTACCCATCAGTGACCATACATTACTTTATGCATATACTCCCTCCGTCCTAATTCTTTCTTCCCAATTTAACTTTTCCCCATTTTTAATTTTTGGCTTTGACTTCAAATTTTACCCTCCTTAAAAAAGTTTTTTTGAATTTTTTTTACAATCATTCAAAATATAGAGTTAGAAGATAATTAGTGTAAATACATGAGGGTATTAATGTCATTTGTCATCTTTTTTTCTAATGGGAAGGTAATTTTAGGACAGGGAAAAAGGGGAAGTGAGAAGAAAGTTTTAGGACAGAAGGAGTAACTTTTGTTTTTACAATGTAATAATTAAGAAGAAATTGCAAAATATCTGTGTGACCAAATTACAAAATGCACACATTTAGTGTTTATTCAGAATGTAGGACTTAAACTTTTTTATTCCCTAAATAACATTTAATAATGTTTAGTGATGGTGAACATTTATTTGAATACTGACTAATGGATAATGACTAAAATACTACATTGAAAAGTAAAAACATATGATGATTATTTAATTGAGTGATTTTTAACACTTTATTTTTCCAATATTTTTTAACTTCTTCTAATTTTTTTTAACCATTTCTAATTCTTTGCGACTTCTTTTTTAAATTTCTTCTAAAATCTAATTTTATTTTTACAATTCAAACGAATAGAGCCATAGTTGTAACCCATAGTCCATACACCATAGTGGGCTCTTTATTTGATTTGTATAGCCCATATAAACTGTCCAAATCCAAACACGAGTAAATGACCGACCTCTCGTTCCCCTTCCTTCCACTTTGCTAAACCTAGCTGCAGCGCACCCTCTCATTCCCCTCTCCGCCGCAAACCGGCCGACCGGACCACCGTAGGAAGCTTCACACCCCCGGCGGCAATGGTACATATCAACACACTCTTTTCACTGTGATCCGAATCCCGAAATCCATTTCTGATCTCTTTGATTCTTCTTCATTTGCAGACTTTCAAGCGGAGGAACGGAGGCCGCAATAAGCACGGCCGCGGCCATGTCAAGTTCGTTCGTTGCTCCAACTGTGGAAAGTGCTGCCCTAAGGTCTCGTTAACCTCGTTGATTTTATGCAAATTTAGCTGAATTGATTGCCGCTACTGTTCGCTTGTGTCCGCATATCTTCGTGTGTATACTGATCTTTTTCTTAGCTGTATTGCTCTCTTTGTGCGTTTCTTCTGAATTCAATATAATTTTTTTTAATTCTTCCAAAGTAGAGCATTCTTTGGCTTTTTGGGTGTATTTTGGCTTTATTACAGTTTCAGATATTTAATTTCCATAGTTTTGTAGATCAGAGTGATTGTATTGATGCAGGTGTTTGTTTGCTGTTAATCATGAATCCTATGTACATGTTGAGTGCAATATTCTTTTCAAACTGTAGAGGTGTTATTGCAGCATATTAAGACCGGAACAGTTTTTCATTGATTTATTGGTCAATTTATGTGATTTTAACTTGGTACTTGTTCAAGATTATTTGTGTCTAATGGGATTTATTATTGGGGTGGTTTCAGTTTCAGTTGATTATCACCACCTTTTGTGTTGAGGATTAACTTCACTTGTAAGTTATAACCTTCAGGATAAAGCCATCAAGAGGTTTCTTGTAAGAAACATTGTGGAGCAAGCCGCTGTCAGGGATGTCCAGGAAGCTTGTGCCTTTGATGGTATGTTTATGAACGGAATGCAGTACTCAGTTTTCTGAAACTTTCGAGTGCCTTATTTAACAAGGGTTTGTTTATTTGCACAGCATACACTCTTCCCAAGCTCTATTTGAAGGTGCAGTATTGTGTTTCATGTGCAATTCACTCCAAGGTTGTTAGGGTCCGCTCTCGTGTTGATAGAAGGAAGCGTGAGCCTCCAGTGCGCAACATCAACAGACGCCCAATGGTAATTTCACGTTTTTATCCAAACCTTACATTAATTGATGGAAACATTGTAATTGAAAGTGTACGTTTCATTGATGCATCACCTTTGGCTCGCATCCATTTATCTTTTTCTGAAATTTACTCTCATATGCATTCTTTTCTACCTGACTAACAGTTTATAATACCTGGGTCTTGAGACGTAAATGACTTGTTTGCATTTTATCTTTAGTTTTCTCCCAAGAGTTGGTTTGTTTGTAGTAACATTACCAGTATGACATGTGAGACTTCATAACTTTTGACTAAAACCTCATGTCTATCAATGTAAACCAGAACACTTTTAGAATAAGACATACTCTAATCCATGTCATTTTCCTTCCTCTCCATTTATATCTTCCCACTTTCCGTTTTGAATATGTCCTGAATAAAATTTCCCATTTTATTTTAAGGAAAGAGTTATTGGATCACACCACCATGAATTTCAACAAGACACGTTCACCTCTCTTAAACTTTGCGTAAAACGTAAATGGGTAGATTAAATAGGAATGGAAGTAATATGTTAATGGATTCTTGTACAGAGCAGAATGCAACTTACTTCCCATAACTGTCATTCAAATGGGGCACACGGGTTTTTGATTAACTTGTAGTCCAGAGAAAGTCAGAACTAGGAAAAAAAGCAAAGTTTTAAAAAAAGATCAAGGTATTCACATCATAAAACTTGATATTATTTTGGTACTTATTAACAAAAGAAATTTGAGAAGGTAGATTTTTGAACCTCATGGTTGAACTTCTTTGACTTTGCATGAAGAGTGGCATGTAAGATTAAAATCTTGAAGTAAAATATAGGGTGCAAAATTATGGTCACCTAATTCCGAGATGGAAACCTAAGTATGTAATATTTGTGAAAAATACCAAATTTTCTAAGTATATATATATCAAGTAGAATGTCATCACTTCAACATTTCACTTCTGTTGATTAAGAAAAATACCAAATTTTCCAAGTGTATATATATATATATATATATATATATATATATACATCAAGTACAATGCCAGAAACTTCAAATACCACTTCTCTGTCAACCACATTTTTTCTAGTGTTTTTGTTTTCTACACGACGGAGGGAATACAATGGGTGTAGTATCCGTCATATCAACTTATCTTTATCTCCTAGATATACTAATATGGGAGAACCTTTCCATTTCTTAGCGTAAATAGTTTCACAATTGCACTCTATATTTATGGCCCTACTTCGGTAGATGCGCTCTATATTTGACCATTTTCAATATGTTTCAGGACAATGCTGGTCCTAAGCCGCCTGGTCAAGGTGTGCCACGTGCTGCCGGAGCTCCTCCACCTGCTGCTCGTGCCTAAGCTAGCCGCTTCCTTCATGGGTGATATCTTTTTGTTTTCCCTTTGTACCCTTGCCTGTCTTTTTACTCCAATGACTTGTCATGCCAACACCATCTAGCAAAACCTCATGTTTGAAGTTTTCTTTTTTCAAGAAGTTGAAAGGTGAAGGTTATTGTTATTGTCTCATTATTTTATATCAAAAAATTTGCAGTATTTGGTTTCTTGTCCTTCCATTTTTTTCGTTTGGACTTTTTATGCTCCATTAATGGCGATGTTTAAGTATGTACTCCGTATTCTTACATCTTTGTGTACTTGTTTCTTTTGATTCTTTGCGGTTAAATTTGATAAACTTCTTTCTATTGTCCAAATATTGCACTCCCTCCATCTCCACGTAAACTACGTGGGGGGTTTTTAAGAACACTCATAATATTATGAGCCTTCAATAACTTTTATTCATGTCTTCTTTTGTAGAATTCTTTTATGCGTTTTGAATTATATTTGTATTTATTATTTTTATAGAAATTTTTAAATTAAATTATTTTAAAAAAAGATGAAATTTTGCCTTATCCAAAAACCTATTTCCTCCGTCCTTAAATATACTCCACCGTCTCAATTTATAGTGCATGTTTTGGTTTATAATGTTGACTGAAATTACTTTTAAATCATTTTATATGACAAATGAGATATTCAAAAAATAAAAATTACGTATTAAAATACTACATTGAAAGATTTACAAAACTAGTAGTAATAATAGTATTTTATTTTATCAAATTGCTAACAAAAATAGAGAAAGAAAGTAAATAAAGTTTGACTATGTAAATAGTAAACATATACTCCCTCCGTCCCCCTAAGATGTTCTCATTTTGACCTTTGATGGTTTTAAGAAGAGTTGGAAAAAGGAGAAAGTTTAGCATATTACCCTTAATGAAAAATGAGTGGAGTGTATTAAATAAGGTGAGTGAGATGTAATAAATAAAGTAAGTGTGGGTAGTTGTGGTATTTTAATTGTTAGAAAATGAAATGAAAAGATCTATTGTAGACAAAGAAAAAGGGCTATTGAGAAGATCTATAAGGGACGGAGGGAGTACTATAAATTGAGATGGAAGTACTTTTTACCTCTTATATTAGTATGTTCTAAAATTATCTTTCTACTTACATAAAAAAGTCGGGCCATTTCCTTGCATGTGTAGGATTGTGGAATTGTATTCCATTTTATGTAATTTTAAAATGCATTTTCCCAAATAATGCAAACTGGAGTAGCTTACTCCGTTTGCCATAAATTATTTAGTCAAAACGGAGTAGCCAACTTCGTTTCCAATGATTAATTAGGGAAACAGAGTAGCCCACTCCGTTCACTTATTTTTTTTAAATCCAATTTTTTCTTTATTTCTCAACTTTGTTCCTATAATTTTTAAAAAATCAATTTTTTTCCTTAGCCAACTCATTCACGTATTATTTTTTTTTAAAATCAAATTTTTTCTTTATTTCTCAACTTTGTTCCTATATTTTTTTTTAAAAAAATCAATTTTTTCCTTTATTTCTTATAATTGAAAAACAAAAAATATAAAAAGCAGCAAATTGTTTACATATAATGAAACAAACAATCTACTAAAAATAAAATGCATAAAGGAAATTATTATTTAGTGACTTTAAATAATGCACCATACACCGAAATTAAAATAAGAAGTAAATCACAACAAATTTATTCATAAAGTACATAAGATTTATTCATAAAAATAAGGTTACAAAACACATGCCATAACTAATTTATTTTGTGAAATTCATTAAACATAAACTTAGACATAATTGAAATCCTTGATATAGCTATTGTCCACTGCGACGTCGCCGTGGTCGGTAGTCCACTAGTCCATATTATTCGGATAGCGAGTTCTTGTAGGTCGACCGGTTTGTGTCCTTGCTCGTGCAGTTGGTCTCACTATCTCGTATCCTGGAGTAGGCCATTCCGCCTCATCGGGAAGCGGCATTAGGATGCCCGAATAAGCATTGATGTAGGACTGGATTGAAAAAATACTAGGAATCAAATGATCCACGGTGACTCTAGACTGATGACATACTGCGTGGGCATGAATGCACGAAATGTGAAATGTTACCCATTCTCCACAGGTACATGTTCATGCATTAAAGTTTACCGCAAATGTTTCGCGGTGACCATTTTTGGAGGACCCATCCACAACCACAAAGTATATCCCATGCTGTGCATGGTGTTGCACAACACGACAATAAAGCCTATTTTCTTCATTGTTCTTGATATTTTTCCACACATTCATAGGAAAATTATACCCAGATTGTTGCCACAAATATCCATTGGTTCGCCTATCAGCAAAAAGCTTGACCAATTTGTCATAGGTGAACCTCACAATGGCAAAGCCGGGTAAACAATGACATCCCTTAAGGACATTATTGATGGGCATATACACAACTTGCTCTCCAATAACGGCTCTGTTTCGCTTCTGTGTGAAAGTGTCTATGTTCTGCAATGTTCCGTAATGACACAGCTTGTTGTAGACTTTGGAAAGAAGGATACCTGTTTCCAACCTCAATAATTGGGACGTGGAACGTCAGCCTCAAGGACCTATGTGTTTCGCGTCTATGCATGTCCTGTAATTGTGGCACTGCACGAACGTCCTGACCATTGTCTCCTTCATCTGAAGATATGTCCTCTTCCTCTTCCGAAGATTCTTCATCTTCCGTTGAGGGTGCAATGTACTCAGCATCATCTGGATCGCTATCAACATGTTGAGTGAAATGGGATGAAGAGGGCTGATCCATTGGTTGCTGAAAGAATGGATTACCATCCTCTTCCTCCTCAACATTTTTAAACACTCTGATGAATACTTCAATTGCATCGTATTCATGTGATGCTTTCCGTATAAAATGCCGCCATGTTGGTTCATCGTTGATTGGGAGAGGCCGTGAACCAACATAAACTCCTGATTGATGCCTGGGAAATTTACCGTAGATAGATTCCACACCTTGAACTTCACTATTAAGGATTTGTATCTCACCATTCCAATGAGCTACAAGAAGTATACTATTCTCTTCTGACATTATTTATTTTGGTGAGTAGAATAATGGTGATGGTGTGTTCGAAATGAAGAAGGTGAGTGGTATTTATAAGATGTAGAGTAAGGTTGATTGGGGGTGAGTATTATTTTAGTTACGTGGGTGTGAGTAAATGGGTAGGTGGGAGGTGGTGGATATTAGTAGTTGGGAGTGAGAAGGTGTTATGTGGAAGTCAGTGTTATTATTCGGAAGGTGAGCATTATTGAAGGATAGGTGGGTGTGAGTAAATGGGTAGGTGCGAGGTGGGTGTGACTATTATTGTAGGGTAGGTGGGAGTGGGAGTGGTTATTATTTCAACATTACACATCGTAAAAAATTAAATTACCAAACCAAATATATCTAAAATTTACTTTAGAATTTAAAATAAAATAATCTAATAGATTTAATACATACTTTTTAATATTTTAAATTTATATAATACAAAAAGCAAGTGTTAATGTGAATTTAAAAATTTTAAAAACCAAAGTTATAATTCGTTGGGTCGACCCAAATTCGATAATTATGGGTCAGAAACATATAGTTCTAATCCCGAATCCGAATTGACTCAAACCCAAAATAACCCGAACCCGACCTGACCCATTGATTTTCTAGCTCTAAATTTAACCATTGTATTTCATTTTTTTCATAAATTGATAAATTGTATATGAATGAAGTACAAAATGTTCTTTAAAAATCAACAAAAATCATTGGAAGAACATTAACATAACAAAAACATACTCCCTCTGTCCCTGAATAAACTTCCTTTTTTGACTTTTTGAAAAATTAAGGGAGGGATATTTTGGTGTTGACTTTCCAAAAATATCCTTGATGTGATGTGTAAAAGTAAGATGTGATATGTAGATTATTAGTAAAAATGTATGATGTGATAGGTAGGGTATGAAAAAGTAAGGGGTAAAAGAAGTTTTTAAAAGGAAAAAGAGAAGTTTATTTGGGAACAAAGAAAAAACAAAAAGGAAAATTTATTTAGGGACGGGGGAGTATAAAAATAACACCTACACATGTAATTGCAACGTTCCCTAAAAAAAATGCAAAAGGATCAAAATCAATTAATCCACTCAAGAAATTGAAAAGAGAGAAGAGAGCTACTCAAACGGAGACAACTACTCCGTATGAATTAATTCCCGGCCCAAATGGAGTTGGCTACTCCGTCTGATTAAATAATTCGGCCTTTCCGTCTATAGAAATAATTCGGAAAGAAACGGAGTAGGCAACTCCGTGTTGCACTGCTAGGAAAAAAAGTCTGACATACACTGCCAAAAATGATTTATTATTTTCTTACATATACTGGGAGTTTCCTCAAAAAAGTCACTATCCACATACAAAATGATCATTATACCCTTCATCCATTAACATTTAACACACCAATTCCTTGACTCTCTCTTTCTCCTTTCTATTGTCATCTCTCTCGCCTCTTCTCATCTCCTTCTCCTTTATTATCATTTCCCCTCTCTCCATCTTCATCTATAGTCATCCTACTCTCCATTCACTCAAAATGAAAGGATTTAATCTCATCTCTAGCTAGTCTTTACACGCTCTAGATTGTGCTTACACATGGCACTTTCATTTTCAATTTCAGATATCATTTTTGTTTTAGATTGAGATTTAGTCTTTTGAAATATTTGCACTAAATAGCACTAAAACTTAAGTCATTTCCCTAAATAGCACTTAAACTGTTTTATTCCTTAAATAGCACTTAATAATATCCATAATGTCCAGTGATTACGAATATTTATTTGAATAATGACTAATGCATAATGACTAAAAGTGCTACATTGGGAAGAAAAACACATGTAGTGCTATTTAGAGAAAGTCATTATGTTTTAGAACTATTTAAGTAAATTCCTCTAGTTTTTTTTTAAATTTCAGATTTCATTTGTGCTTTACACAAAAAAGTATTTTCCTTTTCAATTTTGAAATTTTCCCATTTCTTAAAATGGCAACTATTAATGCATTACAAAGTACATTGAAAGACATTACTACGCTTTAGGTCATCTCCAATGAGATGCCCAAATGAGTTGCTAGAAGGAGAGGGAATGAGATGTTGATAAATGCTCTTATTGTAGATAGATATCCAATAAAGATCCTCTAAGAGGAGAATGAAGGAAAAATTGACATTTATTCTATGTTTTGTGGTCCAATAGGTATGTGCCATGTGTCATATTTTATTCCTTTCTTCCATTTGAAAGTTTGTATTCATAGATTCTTTTTTAAGGCGTGAAAGTTTTTTTTTATTTTTATTAATTTTAAATGTAAGAAGTCAAAATTAGATCAATACTCTGGAACGAGGATAATATTAATAATTACAAGTAAATAATTAATTCTAATTAAATATTATCATATAATAAATATTTATAACAAACAAAATAAAATATAATTGTGCTTACGTGGACCCACTACATTCTTTGAATAATAATTTAGGTATCTACGTGAGTCGTGAGATGCTCTATTAGCATGTAGTCTAAGATGCATCATTGTGAATGCTATTAAAAACATATCCACACACGTCCTATCTCTCTTCACTTATGCCATCTCCCGCCACTACTCTTCCCAATGCCATTTTCACTACACAAAGGAATCCATAATCCATTTTGGCTCGACTATGAGATTTCTCAACCCCAAGACATTTTTTCCTAAGATTAATTTAGGTAGTGTTTGAACTTTGAAAACTAACATTTCATTTTAATTATTACATTTCAGATCCAAAAGACAAAACCAGGAGTGAAAGTTAGAATTGATTCTTATCCAGTAGCCAAGGTTGACAGGTTTTAATATCTTGGCTCGATCTTTTAGGTATATGAGGAGTTGGATAGGGATGTCGCTGGTCGCACATCATGTGGGAATGGCTTGGGCTAGGTGGAGGTCAGGGGTTTTGTGCAATTGAAAGTTTCGACTAGTATGAAAGGAAAGTTCTACCACTCCATAATTAGACCAACTATAATATATAGGACAGAATGTTGGGCGATTAAGAAAACCCAAATTCATTGATTGCATGATTGAGAAGAAGAGGAAAGAACTGCATGGATTTGGGAACGGCTTTCGAGAAGATTGTGTAAATCAACCCTAGAGAATATATAAATACTTTTAATATCCTTATTCAATTGTAATCTTCTAATATTTTTCTAGTTTTTTGCCATATGTTCTTTCCTACATAACCTTTTTGTGTTCAAAAAGTATGATAGGGTAACAAGATATGACAAACATATTTTATAAAAATCAAATAATCAATCAAAACATAAAAAATAACAAGCTATGAATAGTGAATGATGTAGGTCTTTTTAGGACGGAGGAAATAATATTGTTAAGTCATTTTATAATACTCCCTCCGTCCTAAAATTAATTTCCCAGTTTGATTTTTGTAGTCAAACTTTTTAAACTTTGACCTTATATTACGGAAAAAATATATTGAATTTTCATATAAATTTATTAGCAATAGATTCATTTTGAAACATAGTTTTGAAACATATAATTCTTATAAAATATATTTATATAAAAATTGAGATATTGATGTTCAAAGTGTCACATTGGAAACCGTAAAAAATCAAATGGAAAGTTAATTTTAGGACGGAGACTCAAATCAATTATTAGTTAAATCAATTATCTTTCATATTGCTACCTTTTGAAACAAGTTGGCTCTTATTACATCATCTCGCAATGCTCAGTCAAATAACATGATTGAATGAGACTCTTGACATTTTGGGTCAAATAAATCACCCCCAAATGACTTGCCAAACATAGCCTTACTCGAGCAAGGAGAAAAAAATTGATATGGAGTATATTTGTAGAGTCCTTTGAAACAACAATAGGTAAATGAATACCCTATAATCATTCTTCAACAAAGACTAAGGGCATGTTCTCCTTTGATGAGTTCCGATCTAATTCGATTAAATTCTGATCTGATTGTATTTATATTTAGAACTATTTCCAGTCTAATTTGATCTGATCTGATTTAAATAAGAATAAACAATAAGGGTCCATTTGGTATACGGAATTGACGAAATTAGAATTAAAATTCCATGGGATTCAATTCCAAAGAATTGAATTCTGCAAATTCCAATTCATTTTTTATACTATCAATTCCAAATCCACATAATTTTTGTGCTACCAAACACCAGAATTGGAATTGAAATCCTCAATTCCAATTCCATAGTTTGAATTCCATGTACCAAATGGGGCCTAAGAAAAAAATAAGTTGAAGAAAACAAGCTCTAACATACTCACTAGTGAAAACCGAGTGACGAGTCATTCACTCGGATGAAATTAAATAATTATGTGTTCAACAAACAAAAATGAAATACTCACTATACAGAGCACCAAAGTAACACAAAAATTTTCACTAACCGAAGAAACTAATTGCTCACTAATTTGCAATGACGGCACAGTTTAGTAATTCAAAGTATTTTGTATTGCACTTAGTATTTAGTTCACTATAAGCAAATACCCAGTAAAATTTATATATTCTAGTAAAAAATACTCCGTACTCCAAAAGAATACATAAATGGGGCAGTAATTCCCAAGAAGAACGACACCTGTCTTGGTTGGGTTGACATGGAGAGTATCAGTTGCTTTTGAATTAACATCTTACTTTATATAAAAAGATATGATATTTGTTGATAACAATTTCCCTGGGGACTGGGGTCATGCTACGGTCACATCACGGATGACACCAAGAATGACACCGTAAACAGCAATTGATTTCTTATAGACAACCATTATCTATGCAATAGTGTCAACCTTGGTGTCATCCCTGGGTTAAAGTAGCATTTTCCCTTCTTTTTTTGTGTGTCAAAAAGGGGGATTTCATTTATATGTGTGGAAAATCTTGTCTATACAACAAACATTACAGGATACCTTTGACCTTGTCCGACTGCTAATCATATCTTGGTATGTACATTATTGCTGAATCACCTCCCGGGACCCGGTTTTCTGCCACCCACGCGGTCCTCGTCCTCCTCGTCGTGAATCTCGCGTCTGGCCGGGGGCCGCTTCAACTTTTGGAAGATCTCGTCGAGGGACTCGGACACGCGGGTGGGGGCGGGGTCTTGGGACTGACGCAGCGGGATGAAGTCGCTGACCTGGCGTAACGGAGCGAATCTCTTTGCTTCAATGTTCGTCTTGAAGTTCTGGAGGCCCGCCTTCATCGAGGCCCACCGAGCTGCCAGCCCGGATGGGCCTTTTCCACTGGGCTCGGGAGGCCCATTGTCGAGCAGGGAGATCTTAGTAGAGGGGTTGCTCTGTTCCTTGAGGGATGCATACTTGTTGGCGATGGCTTCCTTGCTCCCTGAGGAGTATCTCCGGACTTCGGGTTTTGCAACTCTTGAAGAGCTTCCCTTTAAATCCTCTTTGTTTGAATCAGATGTCTTCTTCATCTCAACATCACTCATGTCCTGAACATTTTACAGCATAAACTACAAATTAAGGCCCACAAATCCACCCAACTATAATCGTAGATCTCTCGTCATTCTTCTCTAAAGCAGTAGGGTCCTGAAGTCGTAAGTCATGTCTAATCAAGAGTGACAATATGTACTCACTTTCAACACAACTAGTACCTCTTTTTCTCTTATATTTATCATTCAAGTTTTTTATGGACCTCATTTGTATTTCCTTCTTTTGTGAAAGGGCAAACCAGTATGGCAGTATATTTTGATAAAAAAGAAAGCAGTATCACTTGGGCAAGGCTGTTTACTCTTGTTACGGTACCAAAGTTGCTACTGGGTCGGACGTCTATAATATAATAATAATTGGCCCGGTCTAATATTATTTGAGCTGCTCCAATATATGCATCACAAGTACCAATGCCTAGTTATCTTACAGTGCACTAAGTTATCCATGAAGAAAAGCATGGAGATGGCAAAAAAGACGCTTACATTGACATTCCCTCCCGACTCCAAATAATTGCTTGTGCCATTGAAATTCCTGGCCAAGGGTAGAACATGTTCGCCAATATTTCTTCCTTCTTCCAGCCAGGTTCTCTCTGTAAAATTGAGAAAAAAACATGAGTCACAGCCAATGTCCAATCAACAAATACACCAGAATGTTGTGCTTATTACCCTTCTGCAAGATGAGTAATCCTGACGGATCAAAGCCATCCAGGTCCTCTGCTTCAGAATGGTGGAATCTGAATATCCTCCAGTTCCCAAAAAAGTTGATGATTCGGTCAAAGAAATTGCTGGCCACCAGCAATGTGTATATAACCATAATAAGAGGATAAATTCTGTTAAATCCTTTCCCAAAGAAAGGTACTGCATCATCAATGTTCCCCATTCGCTACAAACATATAAATCCATCATCGAAG
The DNA here is from genome assembly GCA_003260385.1 of Cuscuta australis. Lineage (NCBI taxonomy): Eukaryota > Viridiplantae > Streptophyta > Magnoliopsida > Solanales > Convolvulaceae > Cuscuta > Cuscuta australis. The sequence continues at coordinate 813,148 of NQVE01000028.1, forward strand.
AAATCAGATGCTACCTTTATCAAGAAAAAATTAGTGTGCTTTCCAAAATTGTCCTCCAAGTGGGGTGAATTTGAAAAAAAAAACATAACAAGAGAGAAAAGAGTTAGGGAAACTAATAAGGCAGCGGTGTTCAAATTATGAAAGTTGACATTGTTTTGGAGCAAGCAAACTAAAAAGAGAAGTATGACGGTATAAAAAAAGTATGACAAATCAAATGGGACATAGTATAACAGAATTCACCTTCTCAAAAATAGTTTTCTTGCCACCATCAAGACTGATGAGGTTAAGAAAATTGTAAGAAATCGGAGGTGCATAGCGAGCAACCATCCTGCAAGGAATGGTTGTTATAATATTTAATTAATACTTAAATGGAAGGGTGAACTGACTAAAATTTACAAAGCTACAGTATGAACTTTACGAGCAAATCATAAGCAAACCCACTGCACTTGTTTGCCTTGGTGTCAAAGAGTAGAACATCAGCATCCCCGCTTTGAACAACGAATAGTATGTGCACAGACACATGTACATCAGTGGAACAAAAGCAAACACCTATGGATAAAATTTCTTAGTGAACCTTTGCACCCATGGCATAAAAGGAATCAAGTGAATATATGAAATATTAGAATCCATTTTCAAATAGAGTGACAAGCATTAACCAGCAGGATTCAATGCAATGAATATGGAAAATCATCAATATACCTGAACAAGAACTTCTCGGTTACCGACGGATTTTATGAGAATAGAAAATATTGATAAATCAACTCCTCTGGGCAACAAAGTTGCCTCGGCTAAAAGAATTGCAGCTGACATGCAACCAAGCATGACACTTGACACTTTCTCCAATTGCTTGCGAAGAATACATCTCCAAATCAATTCTAAAAATAAAAAGAGAATCATATAATCATTCTCTGAAAGTTGGAGCAAATAAATGTATTCTACTAGAGAGATTCAAAAGTAAAACTAACAAAAGATGTATAGATAATTGAGAAAAACTGCAATGTTTGTTAGGGTATAAATGTATAATCAGCATCATGTCTAATCCAGAACAGACTGCATTGTCCTGTTACCTGTTGTATCCAAAAAGGATCCTAGTGTCCCAGTCCGTTCAGGTCTCAAGCTAGACACAAATTTCCTGCATGAAGTATTTTACTTTTATTGGCTTTTATAATAACTCAAGACTTGATATAATATCATATAAGAATGCTTAAAGGATCAGCACATTTCATTTCATAAAAGATGAAGTCTTCAACCATCCAAAAGGGGATACTTGTCCTAACGTTTCAAATATAAGAGTGACTATCAATATATCATTTATCAGCTGTGAGTCCAATACCATTATATCAGTGTTGAATGTTATAGAACAAACCTAAAATAATCTTGAGCTGATCAAATTAAATGATATTCAGTATATGATTTTTGCGAGTGGAAATAACTCATGATGATGGCAGTTTTAGAATTTCATCTCATTCTTCCTTCTTACTTTCTTTGCAAGGTGAAGGATATTTGCATAAAACTTTCCACAAAATTAACTAGCACTGAAGATTTCATGTCAGACTCCAACTAGCTGGGATAAGGTGATGTTGCTTATGATGATGATGGTGATATTTTCATCTAGTAATCTCCATCCCACCAGAAAATTATGTTTTCTACTTCTATAGATTTTTTGAAGTGATGTTACTGTGAGACTTCTATATATATTATTAATTTTTGTAAACTAAGTGATGATCAGCATATTGTTAATTATGTTTTCTAACTTTTGCATCAGCATATTGTCACTTAAACATTGTAATATTTTTTTAACTTAATGTTGGGAAAATTGCAATATAAGGAAAAAGAAATAATACTTGTTGTATATCTGGTGGGATTTTATTAGACTCCCTTTTTCATAATTGGTAAGTGGTAAATATTGGGGGCAAATTGGATTAATGCCGGAAGAAAAAGTAGAAATTACAAACCATCCAGTTGCATCTCGGCGTTCATAATTCTTTATTGTATCTTCCAATTCAAGAGCCTCAGTGACATATGTCCGATACTCACTGCAAATGAGACAATCGAATATATTGTTACCTATTCAAAGTAATTGAAAGGTTAAAAGAAAAGAACATTATACTTCATCCGTCCCAAAACAAAAACTTCTTTTTACGGTTTACGATGTTTGACAGAAGTTATTTTTAATCCAATTTAATAAATAATTGGTATAATATAAAAATAAAATTTATATATTAAAAAGTACATCAAAAGTTCTAAAAAAGAAGCGGTGACATGTCTATTATTTTATCAAATGAATAACAAAAATAGGCATATAAAAATGATAAATTTTGACCATATGAATAGTAATTAGTAACTTTGAAGTTTTTTTTGGGGCAAAAGGGGTACTTCTCAATGAAGACAAGTTAATGGCGAAGCGTATGACGAATGCAAGAATAATAGAAATAAATAAATTAATTAAATGAGTTTCAGCAACAAAAAAAAACTTAAAATAATCATATTGAGTTTTAACCGGTCTATTTTTTTCACCAACATTTTTGTTGCTTCCAATTTTCTTTTATGACTTCCTATTATCTTTACTTAGTATTTTACGGGATCAAATCGGACTCTAAGACAATACTATTGTCTTATCACAATACAAAGATTCAAACCACCAACCATAGACAGGTATGAGGTAGCAACTGTGACAGCTAACCTAACCAAATAGTAACTGCACAAGAGTAAAGTGCAAGGTTGATTCTTTTGACAATTTGACATGAAAATATTACCTTTTGTATCTATAGTACTCCTCACGAGCTATACGAAGATGGCGCCTAAGAGTAGCCATTGACTTCTCATCTGTATCATAGTCCATGTCATTTTCACCCAATCGGCCTCCTTGAGGTTTGAACGATGGGTCTTCTAGGAACTGCAAGAAGATATATGTCAAAATTACCCTATACATAAAATGACAAAGATGAATAACTTTTGGTTATAGGATATGTAAGCCACAAAAGTACCAGTTGAGCTATCATATTGTCAATGACATCCATACAAGGCCTCAATGGATCGCGTCTAGACATCTGTTTCGATGTTGCTTGAGCAACCTATAGATATTCATCATACCAAGGAGTAAATAAAATATGAGATGAGAAAGATTAAGGCATTAAGGTTAACAAATGCTATACTAAACTTTATGTAAAAAAAAACATCATATAGAAAGTCTACTTTTTGTGTTTAACAGTAAACCACAATACATTAACAGATAGAGTAAATCATCATAATATTTTGAGTATGTTCAAATTAGTTCACTCTCCTGGCCTCTGTTTGGTTTAGTGAAGAAATAGAGAAGAGATAAACAGGTGAGAATCAAAAGATGGATAAGTGAGAAATATTAGAGAAATATGGTAGATTGTGTGTTGCTTGGTAGGAGATAAATGGAAAGAGTTTGGTAGGAATTGGGATGGGGGGGGTGAACATTTCTCTCCATAACAGAGAAGAAATTAAAAAGTATGACTCAGCATTTTCATTTCTCTTGTCACCAAACAGGTGATGTTTCTAATTTCTCCCGTGTTTCTCTCCGGCACATTTCTCTCTTTCCAATTTCACCCCAACTAAAGTGCAAGGAGAAATTTAGCTTAAGTGCATCTAAGAAAGTTAAGCAACACGCTTGTCACAAGTACTAAAACTACAAATTAACTATAACATATGCATGATGAGATATCAGAAATCAGGAAACAAATGCTGTAGGAAATACTTACAACTATGGCATTTGATAATTCTTGGTGAGCATCATCAAGTTTCACTGCCATTTTGGCAATTTTATGTGAAAGCACCTTCCGTCGAGTGGTCCAATCAGCATTTATCCAAATGCCTTTTGGAATCTCAATCAAACCAAAACCAAGAAGAAAAGCACCAGTCACCAGTCCAAAGGTGTTGGAGCAAGCCATAGCAAAACCTAGTAGACCTCCACTCCTATGAGAGAGAAAAATGTTGCTGATAAATAAAAAATAAAAAAACTAGTTTCATATAAAAATACAAGCTATAACAATAATTGAATTTTGATGAAAGGCAGTAGTTCACTAATGAATCACCAACAAACATAATACATAATGGGATAGAGGGAGTAAATTATAAAATCAACATAATGAGGTACAGAGAGTAAATTATAATTTCAATAAAAATGGGATATCAGGAGTATATTATAATTTCATATCAACTAAATAGAATGCATCTTTTGGCTACCTAAATCATGGCGCAGAAAGATAAAGTTTATGGAAAAACATGAAAACAGTTCAGGAAGTTAGTACAAACCAACTTTTCCGCATCCTCATGATAATGAGAAGAACAAGCCCAAAAAGACCAATGGATCCCACAATTAAATAGAACACCAAATTTACATGTATGCTCGTCCTTAGCCTTTCTACTACAGAAAAGTCTCCAGCATCTTCAAAACCCTGGATAAGTGGAACCACAAGCCTGTTCAAAGGTAAATAAAAAACGATAAACTACACCATCACACAAGTAACTGAGAATTGAGGATAAATGGGTGTGCATGAAAATTTGGTAGTAAAGCATTTAATAACTGCACAATGAAAAATTAATCATGCAGTAAACTTGGCATTGAGAATAAATAACACCCACACACACATACAAATAGATCTATTAGAGTTCAAACATAGGGTTACATGATACCCTTTAGAATAACTGTGACTTTAACTGTACAATAATTAAAAGTATGCATTGCCAGCCTTCTATTCGAACCATGAACCATAGATCTAACTCTTTTCCGGTGTATAAAGAACTAGAGAAATAAAGGTGTCAACATAAATATATATTAAGCAGGCAAAGCTGATTTATCACTAGAAGACAAGTAGCAGATAAAAGGCAGGAAGTCCAATTGTTTACCCATGGCATACCATGTGAGTAGAAACGTACTCCAATATGACCAACTCCAAAAGAATGAGATGCCTCCATTACCTTGTCCAACTATTGTCTAATAAAAAAATAACAAAATGAGCAGCATAAGTACAACATTAAGATTTTCTTAAGATAGCTAAGCAAATGAAACTAATATGTCATCCTCAAAAGAACTGTAAAGAGAGTTATATAAACATGACATGCATGATTAATAATGCATTCGGATACTTAGAACTTAGAAGCAAGGTAATGGCAAGTTGAGTAAAAATAATACAATGAACCATGTCATCAGCACCATATTCCCAACTAGTTGGGTACTTGGGTCAGTGAAACTTAATCTATAGTGCCAATTACGACTAAGTATAAAATAAATTAACACTATACATTCATGCGTAAAAACATAGACACATAGCGGCAATGTTTTACGCTACATGCCCCAACATTCACTAGAAGGAACCATGAGATGAAAACTCTAAAACCATCATACTTGTATGTTATTTCCAGGTGCATGGAAAATATCATGAGATGGCGATGAGCTGAGATACTTTTTATTGCTATGTCCATTTCATTGTTGACATTGCAAGACTAAAATGTCCATAAATGTGTATGTTTATATCTGTAGAAAGTATCACGTGGTTCACAATGTTTCTCCGTCCTTTGCATAAATCTCAACCACACAATTTCATTTTATTAGAAATTGTGTATATACAAATTGGGCACATCGTTTTGGGATGGATGGAGTATCGATTCTGCTCATTTGCTGGATGGAATTGTTGAGTCTTTTTTGCTTCTGTCTTTACTATTGAAGATAGAAGGTAGAGTGACATCTATTCCAGATAAATTGATGTGGTTTGGACATATAGAAAGAAGACCCAGTGATGCACCAGGTTAGAAGACTAGGGGCAGTATAGTGCAGAGGGAAATGAATTTTGCAAAAGAAGAAGAGGGAAAATCATAAAGACGTAGGAGGAGGTGTTTCAGAGCAATATGTTTCATCTTAATTTAGACAAGTGTCTTTATAGTTATGGATAGAAAGAAATGGCGGGAGAGCATACCAAAGTACCAAACATGATTTTCCTCTTGGTTCATGTAACCAACCTTCGATAGAAGGAAATGGCGAGAGAGCATTTTTGTGAATGACCAAACATGATCGTACTCTTGGTTCAAGGTAATTGACCCCAAGTCATGTGGAATAAGGCTTAGTTGTTGTGTTTTTATTAACTATTGAGGGAGAGACCCAAAAAGATGTGGGGAAAAATATTAGAAGTATAACGTGGTACTATTGAGGAGCCATTTGTTCATAGCCTTTATAATTCTCAAACTTCCTTAATGCATACAAGTTGTGAAAAATAATACATAGCACTTCATGTGTCCCATTATATAAGTCTTATTTTTCTTTTTCAGTTTGTCCCACAACTATGGTCACTTTTCTTTATAAAACTCCACAAATTTCTGATCATTTCCAACTCACCATTTTATGTATTCACATGTTTACAAGCATGCATGCACTTAAATGACGATGATCTGCTTTTAGATGCTATAGTTGCAAGGTTGATTATACGAAGTATAACGCTTGTTTAATTAATATCCGTGTAGAAAGAAATTTGGATTATGAATGGGATGGAAAGAGCACATAATAAATATGTTGGTTTAAAGAGTTGTCTGTGTTTGATTAGAGTATTAGACAATGCATAGGACTGGAAGTGATTTGTTTACGATAGGAACTTATGTCACAACCCAAAATTCACAACTATCTATCTACAACCAGACAATGTGCTGGAACCGATCTCCATGTCATCCACCATATGCACTGTGACCGGGCAAAAGAACCAGCATTCTCATCCGTCATCATCTTTCCCCCCTTCAATTTTAATGGGCTACATGCTCCCTACAATCCAGTTACACCGCAACATTTTACTATGCTCCATGCATATATTACGTAAGTATTTCAGAAAATAGATCCATCCCCAGAGAAACTTGGTCCACTCTTTAAACCACTTAACTGCCCAATGGCATACTATTGTAACAATTCAAGATCCAAAGACTACCATCCAACCGATTAATCTTTTTCCCTCATTTTGCTATAGATATCCAGTTTGGTGTCAGTACCACATTATACTCCTAGCCCACTAACAAAATGTTTTCACCTAGAACTCTAGAATGGAACTATCTGATTTATCAGAGCTATCAATAACACTTGTAAATTGGGCTAAATAAAAACAATCCTCGGAAGCTAATCTCAATTCGAAGTGATCTTAACTGGAACCAATAACATATTATACATACATTCAAATACGAATTGCAATCTGTAGTGAATCAGCTAAGAACAATCTATAAATAGTGAGTCGATCTAAGTCCAAATTCATAAAAATAAATACATAAAACAATAGAATCGATCAATGAAATATGCAGAGAAAAAATGAACCATGTACAAGAATTGAGCGAGCATACCGTCCAAATATCGGCGGGCACTAGAACAATGACGGAGATGGAGCAAAACCAAGCGTATCCGACGGTAAAGAAGACGTATCTAGGCACGTCGGGACCAGCAAAGTACTTGAGAGTCAATAACACCATCCCTAGGGTCAGAGGAAGCGAGATCAGATAGAACACCCACATATTCCCCTCTTTCAACTCCTACCTCTGTGTCTCCGTCTCTCTGTTAATGTCCGATTGACGATTGTGCATAAATGCGCGTGTACGTATTCCGGTATGTGTGTGTTACAAATGGAGGAGTTGATCGGAGACACGCCGGTGGATTCGCCGGAGGTTCTCTCCTTTGCTGATCGCTGCAATTGACAATCCACGGGAAGCTCGGTGCTTGGGAGCTAATGTGCGCCGCCTTGGCGGTTTGTCTTCCCTGCACTGCCCTCCGTCGCTCTTACCGTGGCGTTAAGTGGTCCTCGGTCGTTTTTGCGATGACGTGGCAAATGGTTTTTTTGGCTATCAAATACTCCTTCGGCCATACATTTTTTTTGGACATTATTCACAAAATCAAAGTTAATTAATTTTATTTGCTTATTTTTACTACTCATTTTATAAAGTAATATATTCTAGTCACTTCTAATTTTGTAAAATTTTTCATGTAGCTTTGGACTATATAAATTTTATTTTTAAGTTTTACCTATATAATAAAATAAATTGAATTGAAAAAATAAAATCATTCAAGTCTCGTAACGCGCAATGAGAAAATCTGAAATAGATAGAGGGAGAACGGAGCATATCAATTGCACTTTTATTTACAAGGCTCACCGTGGCTCCTCCTACAAATATTTTCCAAACAATTATTTTGATGACAATAGATTTTTAGATACATTTAAAAAGAGATTTTTCTCATCACACAACAATTGTTTTGACATTAATTTTTAATGGTGACAAATAATTAACATGAATCTAATGTTAGTGTGGCGAAAATGAGACACATCATTAGATGAGTGGACATACGCATATAGATAGGATAAAAAATGAAAATATGAAAGTGAAAATTGGAGTAACACATATTTTAGGAAAGATTGTGAAAACTCATCTTGACTTATCTAGATATATAAAGAGGAGATCACTAGAGCTTCATGTGAAAAAAGTTGATCAAATTGTAAATAGATATGTGACAAGAAGAAGAGGTAGACTTAAAAAGATTTAGCAAGAAGTATTTAGAGAAACATTCACATGAATAATCTCACAACAGATATGATACATGATATGATACAACGACATTGTTTGATTCATGTAGCCAACTCTACCTACTGAGTTAAGACTTTGTTGTTGTTGTTACTAATTGAATTCATTTGAGGCCACAACGATACCCCTACCTTGTCCGTACAAACCATGACCCCTCTCCTTTTTATAACTGCTATCAGTTTCTTTTAATTCTTTACAGTCTCTTTAGATTTCTTCCAATTTATTTTAACAACAACTTGAAAAATTGGATTAAGTCTTTTTTCATATTATTCTCATTACATCTATTACTATTATATTTTTACTGTTGTTATTATTATTATTATCATCATCATCGCCATTGTAATTAAAATAAAATTAAAAAATGAAGTAATATCACAATTGTTATAAACAAAATACTCTATAGTTTTTGTCCTAAAACAAATGTTAGTTATCAATATATGGTCAAATATGAAATATTAAAATGTTAAATAAATTAATTTATTATATATTCCCCTTTGAGATTATAGATTATTTATGTCATTTTTTTAATTAAAATTAACAAAAAAAATCTCCTTTTTCCACTACTTTTGGTACATGGGTTAGTGGTATGCAAATTAACAAATAAAAAATTGTACTATAGATATTGATTTAAAAAATTTAAAAAAGTAATATCCGAGTAAAAAGTATGAGTCACAAAAATATTATTGTACTATATGTGGTTTGAAACAAGTTAATTAACCTATGAAAAAATAAAAATAGATATTTACAATAAATGAAGTATGATTTATCTTAATAAAAATATATAAATTTCACAATTATAGTACTCATTTCAACATTTTTTCCTACACTTTTTATTTTCTCTAACATTTTCAACTTCTTTTAGTTTTTTTCAACTACTTTTAATTTGTCTTGCTTCCATTTTCTTCTTACATTTTTAGTATTTTCAATATCTAACTTTAAAATTCAAACTCAAAAGAACATGTTACATAAAGGGGTGTGTAGGGAAGTGGAGAGTATGCAAGGTGTTATTTAGATTGATGGGGCCTCGTTGCTCTGAAAAAAATTGAATAATACCAAATTTAACGATAGACACATCACACGCCAGTTACTATGATATTGAGAACTAATGTCATGGGATGACTGGGGGTACTCCGCTGCCCCGTTCGTAAAATTAACGGTTCTTGTCCCTCTAATTCCCTGGTAAATCTCTCACCCCGCCCCGACCCGAACACACCCCACCCCCTCAATTGCACCCCCAACATATTACTGTTACTCATCTCACCAAATTGCATTTTTTGAAACTCAACAACGACATGTTTTTGTCCCGAAACTCGATCCGAAAATACTGAATTTTGAACAAAGGTTTTGTTGACCGAACTCGAAATTGACCAAATTCAAAATGACCTGCTAAAAATGGGTCAAAGCCGACCGAACTCGTACTGGCCAACTCGCTAATGTAAGAGTTTCTCTAAATCATATGCTTTACTATGAAAAATAATATTATAAAAAATGTTACATTTTTTTCTTACTGCTCATTTTTAATGTATAAATTTATATTTTTAGACAAAATTTTAATGATATTGTATAATTAGCTTACTTTTTTACAAAAATTACACATTTTAATTCTTTATATTAATTTATGTACATAAAAATTATTATTTTTCTTTATTTTTATTTAATTTGAAGTCAAAATTTATCAATTTTGACTGAAAATATCAAAAGTGTTTATCAATTTTGAGTAAAGAAAGTAAAAAAAAAAGTAGACTAGTGTTGGCGACAGAAGAAGGAAGCCGGATCAAAGAAGGAAACTGAATCCCTTTGGGATTTGGTTTAGTATCTTTCCTAGTTTGCTCAGTTCTTGTTATAGTAGGAATAGAATTATGGTAGGAATAAAAGTTTATTTAAATCCTTTACTCTTTCCTATATAAAGGGGTAGACCTTTGTAAGCACAAGCCAATTCAATATATAGAAATATTTTCTGTCGCCAACAACTAGCGAGACACAACGGCCGACAATTTTTCACCAATTGGCCGGAGATGACAAAAAGAACTTTAGAGCAATGCTAGGGGTACATCAAAAGGTGTACCCCAGATGTACACCACCCTATTATCCACCACACATTTTTATTTGATTTTTATTTACTTATTTTTTTAAAATTTTTTTGCCTTTTTTAGTGGACAAGGAGGGGGTGGGGTACATATGGGGTACACCTTTGGTGTGGTGTACCCCTGGCATTTTTCAGAACTTTAAGATTCAAGGTCCAGGTCTTGGACATACATTTGAAGAGATATTGCATGTGAAGGAGTTAATGAAGAATTTGTAAGAACGACGACAAAGTACACTTTCTTAATCAACATTTGGTGTTCGTTCACTCAAATGTATTTTCGAACGGGCCAAAAACGAAAGTGTGAAGAATATTTTTGAACGGGCTAAAAACGAAAGTGAGAAGAATATTTTCAGACGGAGGGATTACTTCTTACTTTCATTAAAAGTCAAAACAAGATATGTTTTCAAGAATAGAGAGTGTAATTTTTATTTAGCTATAAACTGAAAGTTAATCTTTGTTCGGATAAAAAATGAAAATCAGACAAAAACTCTATGACGAAAATATTACTCCCTCTGTCCCCCAGTTTTTGTCCACTTTCATTTTTACACACCATCCAATGCACTTCTTTAATCCATTTTATCTTGTAATTTGTATATTAAAAAATTATAGAAATTATATATTAATAATCTACAAATCAAACAAGATCACACATGACTATATTTAGGCTTACACATTGAGAGAATTTGATGAGTCAAAGTGTTTAGATGAACAGTTTCAAAAGTCAAAAGTGAACAAAAACTGGGAGATGGAGGGAGTAAGTTTTATCAAAAAATGGGAGTCCTTGGGAGTAATTTTTTGGGATTCAATTTTTTTCAAAGCGGTAAAAAAGGGAAAAAGGTAGTAAAGAAAATAGGCAAAATGGTCAAATGACTCAAATCCAGCTTTAGAAGAAAAGTCAAGAACGCGGAATCCTCGCAAGGCGTAACCCCCATCGCCGGAAGGCTTCTGTGCGAAGCTTCGAATGTTCATTTCCGGCAGTACAACTACAATCTTTTCCCTCTATCTCAATCTTCCTTGTGATCGGCGTTCTACGCCGGTTACAAATTCCGATCGTGGAGATAATATTAATAACAAGGTAGGTCGAATAAAACGAACCATTTCTGGCTCGCATTACGAGCTTGGGTTCCCGGAATCGATAAGCTCGAAATTCCCCGATGAAGTTCCGGTGGGTTCATGTGTGGGTCTCCGTTCTGGTGTGCATAATCTTTTCAAGCTCGGCGAACGACTTTTTCAGCTCCACTGATCTGAAATCAGATGGGGTCAACGTCAATCGAGCTGCACCTGCACGTCGCTCGTTGCTTTCTGATCCAAAGTAAGCTTGATAACTTGATTTGAGAGTCTGTGAGTTCTGAATTACAGCAGAATTTTTTGTCATATCATGTGGAAATGCTGTTTGTCCCTTTTCACATCTAGATTAAGATTATTGATTTATAGATATGGTTTTGATCATTTCAAATTTTCAAACTTATTTCAGTTTAACGCTTTGGATTCGGTAATCTTCATGTGTAGGCCCAAAGCATTGTGCTCAATATTGTTCAAGAATGAATTTTTATTTTAAATTTTATCTTAAGAAGATCATACTTATTGCAAAATATTGCAAATGTGAACTTAACAGTTAATAGTATCATAATCTGTTTTCTTATATTAGGACATGCATTATAGAAAAGCCAATATCCATTCTGTGAACTTATAAAGCCCAAAGAATTGAGAATGGATATCTTCATTATGTAACCAATCAATGCATACAGTATATATATAAGTGGCACTCCGTGGATTCAATGGCTATCATATACTGTGACATGATATTTGAATCTTATGAATTTTGGTACATGTGAGACTATGATTAGTATGATATGTGGAAGTCATATATTGCATATTCCTTATATGGAGTGAATTCTCACATGGGTAATTTACGCAAATGGGAATTAAACATATCACTTTTCCCTAAATATAACCAGTCTTATCTACTCTAACGTTTAGCAATGGAAAGTTCTAAAACGCCCTAACTTTGGGAAAAATGACCTATTACACAATTCAAGTAGAATAAGACATTATTAAAAATAATTTGAATGGTCATTGAAATAATTAGTCATTATCCAACACTTGTTGCTAATGACCACATTCGTAGAGTCATTCATATAATCAGTCATTATACAACACTTGTTGCTAATGAGGGCATATATGACAAATCATGTGGAAATATGTGTCATAAAGGGAATAAAACATACTTGGTCCTATTCAGAGAAACGAACTATCTTTTAGTCCTACATGGAGCAAATTTTTCTTCTCACATAATTGGTATAATGACATGTAGGGGTTTTAGAAAAATTCCAATGCATGTATATTAAATTAGTGCTTTCCACGATAACATATTTTTTTAAAAGTGATTCAGTCACTACAACTACTTGTTATGGAACATTTCTTTCAGCAGGGAATCTGAAACTGCCCTAATTGCTGCCCTGGATGGAACAATTTACCTATTCGATGTTACCAGTAAAAAACCAATCTGGTCATTTACATCTGGTCCGCCAATTTACTCTGCACACCAGTCTCCTATTCACAAGGAAAGTACATCCGAGATAGGAAGTGGTTACTTCATCGATACTGGAGCTGGGGATGACTGGGAACTTTATGCACACAATGGACTGGGGAAACTGGTATTTTGTTTCTTTTCTTAAAATGTACACTGATCAACTCAACAAAAATGCCCAATTTAGGCCATCAACTATACACTACCACCCTCGCAATTTGGTCATTGACTTTAGTACTTATGAACTTAGACCCAATCTTATCCTCATGCATACTTGACTCTAGTTTAACAAATTCATTTTTGTATGGTCACTAAATTTAGACCAAAATTGATACTCAATTTTGTCATCTATTGTGCAATTCACTAGTTGAGAGACCCAAATTAGTCCTCATGTAATGAAGAGACTCTTCTTAATTTTGGCTAAATATGCCCAAGGACTAAACTGTTTCCAAATTGCATAATGAAGGACCAAATCAAGGCCAAAGGAAAGTTGATGACCAAATTGAGTAATAATGGGCAGCTGAGAGACGAAATTGTCTTTTATCTTTTTTATAGATGAAATGCACCTTTATTTCAATTGTGTATTGCCTACCATATATAGATACATGAAGGTTCAGTTACTGCATTTTTGTTTTGTTTCTCCATACTTATTTTCTATGCCGCTTTGGCAGTGGCCCATGATAGATGGTGGTATTTCTTGATATGCTAGAAAGTTATATGTATATGTCAGATATTGAATAAGAAAATGGGGCACTCGAAACAATATCTGACATATTCATATAACCTTTTTACATGCATTTCGTTTTTGACACTATCAATTGATTGATTGTGTACTAGAAACATGTTTACCCTCACATTTGAGCGAAAGTTATATGCATTTTCTTTTTGACACTGTCAATTCATCAATTGTGTATTAGAAACTCAAAAAGAGTATCGAAGCTTATGTTAGTTCAACGCCTCAAATAGCAGAAGATGGAGGAGTTGTTTTAGGGTCTAAAAGAAGTACTGTGTTCCAAGTTGATGCAAATACTGGAAGGCTAATTTCTACATATACAATGCCGGGTTCTCCAGAAGGCACTGTTAATGAAGAGTCTAATATTCACTATAAAAGCACCGATTGGAAGCAGGGGCTGCCTGGATCTGTGGATGTAAAACACGATGAATCACCACTCTACATTACAAGAACAGATTATGCATTGGTGTCTTTTGTTCCAAACTCAAATGAGGTTCTGTGGAACGTGACAGTTGCTGAAATTGGGGCAGCTTTTCTTTGCCAAGGTATAGATGATCCATCTGCTGGGGTTAATTTGGATTCAAGATCTGTTGATGAATCTGGTACTCAATTCAATATGCCATTGCCGTGTAACTCATGGGCTCAAGTGCATCGCTTTCGCGGTCCAAATTTACTAGAACGATTGTCTAGTCCCAATTGGTTGCCCGAGGCTCATAATCCTGACAAGACACCATCAAAACTTATTCTACCTTCACAACCCAATGTTGACAAAATTAGTAAGCTTCTTCTATCTTCACCTTACACTGGTTTATATCCAGACAATCATGGTGAAAATGGACAAAGAATGAAAGGCACTAGGAAGCTTATCAATGATAGACTAAGTGTGCTTTCTGAAAGATTTAGCATGTTTACTCTATTCATTTTCACTTTTATGCTTGTGGGAACCATTTCTCGCAATTATCTAGTTCGACGTCCCATTAGTTTATTGGAGGAAAATGTAACTCCCAAAAAAAAGAAATCAAGAAAGTCTGCAAAGAGTGGAGGCAGTGTAGTGAAAAAGGATGAAGGTGTTGCAAAAAAGGCAGATATTGAGAGTGGTAACAGCCTGTTGTCAAACCTGAACCATCAAACTTCACACAATGTAGATGGACGGACAATTGGTAAATTATTTGTGTCAAGTAAGGAGATTGCTAAGGGAAGCAATGGGACAGTTGTTTTTGAAGGAATCTATCAAGGCCGTTCAGTTGCCGTGAAGCGGCTAGTCAGGGCCCACCATGATATTGCTTTTAAAGAGATTCAGAATCTTATTGCATCAGATCAACATCCAAATATTGTCAGGTGGTATGGAGTTGAGCAAGACCAAGATTTTGTTTATCTGGCATTAGAGCGCTGCATTTGCAACTTAAATGATCTTATCCAGATCTGCTCTGTCTCTTTTGAAAATAATGATATTAACAAGGGTGTGGATGCTGAATCTTTGCGCTATAGGATCCATTTGGATTCTCTGAAACATGATGTTCAGGGTATTTATTTGTGGAAAGAAAACGGCTATCCTTCAGATACATTACTCAAGTTGTTGAGGTCCGTTAAAGTTCCCGTTCTAGAGTCTACACAGTCAACTTTATAACATTATTTTTTGAAACACAGTGGCTTTCCCTGAATCGTGGCATCAAATGATAGCAAGTCCATTGAACTATTGTTTTTCCTCTCTCCCTTAAAGGTCCATTTGGAACTTGGAAAATGCCAAGGAAAAAAATTAGGGCGGAAAATAGAGGAGAGTTTTGGAAAGACAATTAATTCAGGGAAAGAAAAAATGTCCCACAATTAATAAACCAATTTAAGATTTTTGTTCAAAATCATTTTTTTTATTATGCTACATAAATACATGCAAGTCTTTTTTGAAATTTTAATCAAATTTATTTTCCTTTGTATTTTCCTAATTAAAATCAAACATTATAAACTGTTTAGCATTTTCCCTTTGGTCTCCCATTTTTTGTGCTCCAAACATAGCCTAAGCAAACCTCAAACTACCCTTTCATCCTTAACCATGAATGTTATAGACTTATGGTTTTATTGCAATTTGAAATGCTAATACCTTGATTCTCCCGACTGTGTGCATTGGAAATTTATGATTGTGATGCCCACTTGGATAAGTATTATGCTTTTGCAATATCCACTCATGTTTGAAATCTGCCTGATTTCATATATTTGTTTCGAATTTGGACACAGGGATGTGGTCTCTGGGCTCGTCCATCTACACGAGTTAGGAATTATTCATCGAGATCTGAAGCCCCAAAATGTATTAATAACCAAGGAAAGAGTATTGTGTGCTAAAGTTTCTGATATGGGTATAAGCAAGTGCCTTACTGGGGATATGTCTTCTCTAGGCCATCATGCAACAGGCATTACTTCTTACCAAGCCTTTTTATTAGCTACAAGCATGCAATCTATTCATATTTTTTATACATTTCACATTATTCCTCTCTCTTGTTCATCGGTCCCAAGAAGAGTCCCATTTTAAACAGTTTTTGTCGAAAGGGGATTGTTTTGTCCAACCAAACCTTATTTTGTGTTATTTTCCAAAAAATTATCAATTATCAAAAATGGTCAAAGACTACAAATGTAGCTTTACCCAATAAATACATTTGTAGAACAGTAGAAGTATAATTATGATTCATGATTTATGATTGTTTACAACAACCCTGTATAATCCCAACTCCGTTGCGTGACTTGCGTCTGGGAGGTCAAGATGCACATAACCTTACCCTAGACAAAATAGAGAGGATGTTTCCATTAGATCCTTGATGGATTGTTGCATTTATTGCCCAAAATTTCATACAAAATAAGAAGCAAAAAAAAGTTTAATGTGCATTGATTTAGTCCATTATTTATCCAATGTTAACATACTGTTATAGTGTCTCTTTTAGCTCTATTGACAATGGATGCAAATTTATGACTGCTCTACCTTGGCAAAATTATGTCATGCATTGGTCAAACATGACTTTTGGGGGGGGGGGTGAGGTACTAGTGCCCCTTCCGTCCCATATAAATTATTGCTCCAAAATTTATATTGACCCCCAAAAGAGGGTAGTTTCAAAAAGTCAACTTTCATGCAAAGTCCAACGGCACGCGGGTTTAGCCAATTACTTCGAACAATCTTAGAAATAAGTTTTTGGTTATTTGTGGAAGTTTGTACCGTTATTGAGCTGGCAAGAAATAAAAGGTTGTAGCTTACTCAAACGAGACTTTTATTTTTGGGACTCAACCACAAATGGAGTAATTGATTATCTAATTCTTGTACCTATGAATTTTCGCAGGTCATGGAAGCCCAGGATGGCAAGCTCCAGAACAGCTTCTTCAAGGGCGTCAAACACGTGCATTAGATTTATTTAGTCTGGGATGTGTTCTATTTCATTCAATTAGTGGTGGTAGCCATCCCTTCGGTAGCCCTATGGAACGTGACATCAATATTACAAAGAATAAAATTGACCTTTTCTTGGTGAACCATATACCCGAAGCTATGGAACTCTTCTCTCGTTTATTAGATCCTAATGCTGAAATGAGGTATGATGTGCAGAATGAAACCTAGCTGCAATGCTGCTGTAGCTGGACTGTTTGGATTTGGGGGGGGGGGTGGAGGGGTTCGGAGGGCCGAGTCTATATCATGATAAATAGAAATTTTCTAAAAAACAATCACATACTATCTGAAGCACTCCAAAGCCTTTTCGTCAAACACTTGAAAACCCCTCCATCCAAATACACCATTACATTCCTTCCACACAGTACAATTAATTTGTTTTGTTGTGAGTTTACCAATATCTACGTACCTAACTTGTTGAGGTTTAGTGAGCATAATGCTATGGTGTTTTCAATGGTATAAAAACAATATAGTTGTGTGAAAAAATGATGTGAATTCTTATACGTTTAAGCAGGTGGATATCATGCACTAAGAAGTAAAATTGACCTCATAGAGTTATAGTATAATCTCATGATTTGCCCATGATCATTTTAACTTTCATTCTCAAGAGTCAGACCTAATATACATGCTCAAAATTTGTGATTAGTTGCTACTCCCCTCTCTCTTTGTATCACACTGGTGCTTATTTTTTTGTTCCTAAATAAGTGCCGTGTTAGGAATTTGACAGTGTTGATTGATACTCCGGTATCATATTTACCGTTATTCACCTAACTATATTCTGGCAATTAAGGAATAGGTTGTTAATCTTTCTACTGCCTCTTTAATTTTCCTCTTTCCTTTTGGCTATACATAAATAAAATTCTCATTTCCTTATAAGAAAGTAATTGTGTAGCTGATATTTCCCTTTCTAAATAAATCCCAACCACACAACATCACAGCTTGATAAGAGCTTTTAGAAAGGCTTTTAGCGTCTTCAATATGAATTAGCTATTTGACCATGTCTAAAAGCTAAAATAATGTTTCATAATGAGCTAAAGAGAATGCCAATTTTCAAAAAGCTTAGCTTTGAGGTTTTCTGAAAACAGCCTCTTGAAAAGCTTTTTATTAAATACTTTATGCACTTAAACCACTAACGAGTAGTTTATAATTGCTATTCCTAGCATGTCTGCATAAATAATTAAGGTGAAAATGGAACAAAATGGCTTATATAAATTGCTAATGCAAATAAACTAATTGTGAAACGTGGTCAATGTTAAGCTTCATGCAAAATGCAAAGTCACACAGGGCAAATTAAATAGGGGCGTAGGGATTATTTTATAGAAATGCGAAACTGAATAATCTTGTTAATCTTGTCTTGATATGAGTTGCATTTAATTCTTTTATCAACTCCTTTGCAAAGTTGAGCCGTGCCACTTACTCAGAATCAAGAAACTAGTTCATCTGTTAAAATGGTTATGGTTTTGCTAGTTGGATGTGAAATTGTGAATATTTAAGACCTATGCTCCTGAATTTTCTGAACGATGTTCTTGTGAATGTGGATCTTTTAGTTCTCTAACCTCTATTTTAATAATATCTCTCTTTCTTAATTTCACACAGGCCAAAGGCAGTAGAGGTTCTTCTTCATCCTTTCTTTTGGACCTCAGAGATGCGATTGGCATTTCTTCGTGATGCTAGCGATAGGTTAGAACTAGAAGACAGAGAGACCGGTTCTGTTATATTAAAAGCACTGGAAGGGACATCACGGGTTTCCGTGTGTGGAACATGGGACTCAAAGATGGACCCCATTCTCCTCAAAGATATAGGCCGCTTCCGGCGGTACAAGTTTGACAGTGTCCGCGACTTGCTCAGGGTCATACGTAACAAGTCAAATCATTACAGAGAGCTTCCTACAGATATTCAGGTGGGTTTTCTCATGATAAGAATGTGGAATCCCTTTAGAACTCTGAAAATGATAGAAAAGAAAATAGGGAGGAAGATTAGAAACTTAGAAAGAAAGAAAAGATGGGGAAATAAAATGCCAGTTCAATTGCAATTACTTTAAAAAAACTTTTTAGAACTTATTTTATTTACTTCATATTTATTTTACTATATAGACTAAGAAATCCTAACATTTATGAGCATATTAAAAACATTAATCACATTTGGTATTCCTATTCCGAGGTAAAGACAAGCACAAAAAAAATCAAAGCATATTTTCCCATTCCCTAGCATTATCCGGGATCCAAACATACACTTTGTCCCGTCTGTAATCTGGGAAAACCTAGGAATAAGAATGAAACCAGAGAGGTAATTTTAAAGGAGATATAGTTTGGGGGGGAGGAGGATTGGGTCAAACTCAAACCATTGTGTAGTTTTATCTCTTGCAACTACTGCCTCAACAAATGACTTGACATTGCCTTTCTTTTATTCTCCACTATTTACGCTATGTTTGGTTAGGAGAATTATAGAAGAAATGAAAAGAAAGTCAATGAAACCAAAAATCTTAATCTTGTTTGGTTACTAGAGATATTGGTGAGAACTATTTCTCAATTTTTTTTTTTTTTTGTTGTTGTTGTAGAGTAAAAGAAAGTAGATATTGTTCAAAGTGAGGTGAGGGCGGGGTGGGTGGAGTGGGCGCGAGGGAGGAGGAAGGCGGAGGGGGGGGGGCAGGGAGTGGGTGGGGAGGGCGAGGGAGGGGGAGAGAGTAGTTTGCCCTTTTCTCTCCTTTTCCTCACAAAATTGGAAGGAAAATCACTTATCCAGTTTTAGTTACCTTTTCTTTTACTTGCAATTTTCTTTTCTTCTTCTTTTTAACCAAAGACCAAAGTTTATTTTTCTTAGCATTTTCTTTTCTTTTACCTTCGGAAATCCTGAACCAAACATAGCGTTAATCTTATGGAAGCCAATAGTCTTCTTTCTATGACTCCTCCAACAAATGTCAAGCACCACATCGATGTGTTGAGTAGCTGCACTCTCTTGTGGGATAACCTTACATCCCGCACTTGTTCTATCTCATCTTCTAGTGTATTTGTGATAGAGAGCTTCCTGCTGTAATTCATGTGGTTTTCCCATGCCAAAATTTAACCTGTTTTTCATTCACAAACCGGTGATTTTAATAATTTCAGGTGGTTTTCCCATGCCAAAATCTACTCCACCTCTGTTTCCTGCTATGGAAAACAGTAATGCTGAACATGTTTTCCATTTATAAAACATCGATCGTAACGTTTTTGTTTTGCATCATTTTGTTTTGAAAACATTTCAGAAAGTTCTTTCAAGTAAACATGCCCTCTGATGTCCTTATTTTTAGATATACTTCCTCTGTCCCGATTTAGTCTAGATGGTTTAACTTCACGGTGCTCGTGAAATTCACAAGTTTTTCTCCTATGGAGTGTTTGGCATTCTGTCTATCTTTTTGCGCTTCCAACTTAACACAAGTAATACATTATTTTGGCTACATTGTAGGAACTTTTGGGGCCATTGCCAGAAGGATTTAATGCCTATTTCACTAGCCGCTTTCCTCAACTGCTTATTCAGGTTTACAAAGTTGTGTCCACGCACTGTAGGGAAGAAGAACTCTTCCAGAAATACTTCACAAACTCAGCATTGTAATGTCTTCTGACTATATATATATACTCTTTACGCTGCACATTACTTGTTTAATGCCTGTAACATTTCCTGTACATAATGACTGTACATGAGGGCGTGTGTATGCAGAACATGCCCCTAGTTGGAAGTAAAGAGATTGTTTTGAAGAGGCCCTACACTCAAACGTAAAAGCACGCACAAAGCAAACACATTAGGCCAAAAGTAAGAGCACATATACAAGAAACATATATATATATATATATATATATATATATATATATATATATATATATATATATATATATATATATATATATATATATATATATATATATATATATATATATATATATATATATATATATATATTGACACTAGCAACTAGACTCGGAGCATAGAATGCACACATGCACAAATTACAAACTAAGGAAAAAGTAAACTTGCTTAAACTAAAAACTAAGTCCCAAAGATCCATCCCACTACTTTAGTCTTAGATCTTTAGGTGTTCCAATATGATCATTTATTAGGTAGAAGGAAAAAAAATTTAGAACCCTTAATTTTGTCTTCCATTATTGGTTCATCTAAAGAAATCAAACAAGTCCAGCTTAGTCCAGGTGCATGTTGGATGGATGCTGAAGACTTTTGGCTCTGTTTGGTAGTAAAGATCATGTTAAGATCACTAACTTATTACATATACATGCACCACAACTAATTCACAGAAAGTAATACTCCCTCCGTCTCCCTGTATTTGTCCACTTCCATTTTTGCACACCATCCAATGCACTTCTTTAATCCATTTTATCTTTTAATTTGTATATTAAAAAATTATATATTAATAATCTATATGTTAAGATAAATCAAACAAGATCACACATGACTATATTTAGGCTTACACATTGAGAGAATTTGATGAGTCAAAGTGCTTAGATGAACAGTTTCAAAAGTCAAATGTGGACAAATACAGGGGGACGGAGGGAGTATATTAACTATGTATGCTACAAAAATTTTCATATTAAGTTACCTCATGATCTTCATTGTGACAAGCAACATAGTAAGACCTCACCCCACCAAAGCATGAGTGGATCACAAACTCTGTCTGTCTGTGTGGACCTTTAAAGGGTAAAAATGATGTGTATAATGCGCATTCTAACCAATTATGTTACCAAGTACTAGATGTTTTTCCAATCAAAAAATTCATCATAGTCATTAATTTCAACCAACCATCAACTCTTGGCATGCTCAAATTTCATTCTCAAATTGCTTTGGGAATGCATGCTTTTTTAATTTTGCAAGTCTATCAAAGCATGAATCTACAACATAACTAGTACTCCCTCCGTCCGGAAATATTCTTCCCATTTGACTTTTCTTGGTCAAAGTTTGTAAACTTTGACTATGATATTTGGAAAAAATACATTATATTACGATATAACTTTAATATGAATATATTCATTTTGAAATATAGTTTTCAAATATCAAATTTTTATAAAATATATTCATGTATAAATAAAGATATTAGTGGTCAAAGTGTAATCTTGGAGATCGCAAAAAGTCAAATGGGAAGAACATTTCCAGACGGAGGGAGTATTATTCACGTGCTTCGCACAGGCTCACATGTATTCTAAACTCTAAAGTTTGACATCTAGAAATTAAATATCATTTATTTTAAATTCTTTAATAAAGATATATGATGTGTTTGATAAATAATTTCTAACTGTTTTAAAGTTTTATACAAATGTAATGGTCATCAAATAAAAAATAATGAAAATCGTTTTCATTAATAAAAATTAAAATAAAAATGTCAAATAAATCAATTAAGTAATCTACTATATATATATATATATATATATATATATATATATATATATATATATATATATATATATATATATATATATATATATATATATATATATATATAATATATATATATATATATATATATATATATATATATATATATATATATATATATATATATATATATATATATATATATATATATATATATATAAAAGTTGAATAAAAAAATCATTCCAATTTGAACAAGGTTAATTTCAATCCAATTTCACCTATTCAATAATGTACTACGTAGTACTTGGTAAATATGCAAAAACACATAGGCCCCAAATCTGATACATATTCATAGTCACGTCCGCCACAAGCTTCATGCGAACATTTCTCTATGTACAAACTTATTATTTTCAAGTCGCAATTTGAAGTAGAAGTGAAAACGTGTGGCTGTGCGGCTTGATGGGCAATTGGGGTGGCTCGAATCTTTTATGGGTATATAAGAGATTTTACACATAAAAATTTGTTAAATAAAGTAAAAGAAAAAAATTTATGGATAGATAAAAAATAAGGATAAAGCTATTTGTATCCCAAGGGTTTCTACCCCATTTGTACACGGCAGGTGTACACCAACATTTTGTGTTGCTGTAATACTAATTTTTGCTAACGCACCAATACTTTGTGTCAGTGTAAATTTTTGTTAACACACCAATGCTTTGTGTCAGTGTGAACCATCAAAATGTTGGTGTATATTTTTGATGTAACTTTGGGGTACAAATTTTGGTGTAAGTGTAGCATGGTTCAAAAAAGAAAGTGGGCACGAAATGTTTGGACGGATGGGAGTATGCCATAGCACATAATTCAATTACTAATACTTCTTCCGTCTTAAAGTATTTATCTATTTTTATTTTTTACAAGGATTGATATTTGACCTGTAATTAAATAAAAATAACATGATATATTAATCTGATAAAAAAATAATTTGTATTTTGAAAATATTTTACAAAATAAAGCTATTTTTTAATCCATATCCAATATAATTTTTTACTCCAAAAAGTCAAAATAAAAAAATATATAAAAATCAAATTTTAAAATGCTCATGTTAAAACAAAATATCTTGAACCTAACACTAATCGAATAGCAAACATGGTAGAAACAATTTAGCCTGCATTCATATAACTTTTGTTGAAAATAATATAATTACAAAAAGAGTAATATTGAGAGTTGATACGACAATCGAAATATCAAAATCTACACAACATGACATTAGTGCTCATAGTGCATTCCAATTGGATTTGAACGTTAATTTGTTTACACATTTACATATGATGAAGTGTTTAAATTTAGTCAAATATTTAGAAATACCAAAATAAAGAATAATTAAATTGAAGTTGACCTTCCAATTTTGCCATCAATGTAATGATAAAAGTAAGATGTGATAGATATATTATTAATGAAAAAATAGGATGTAATTGATAAGGTAAAAAGGTAGAGTTAAAAATGAGTTTTTAATAAAAAGTGGACCAGAAGTCTTTTGCTGATTGTAAAAAATGAAATATGAAGTATTTTGTTGAAAGGATAAAATATAAGTTAACAATATTAAATGAATACATTTCACAGTGTTATGTTCATTTATCATTTTTGTAGCATTTAATTTTACAAATAAACAAAGCAATGTTATCATATTGGTTACTCTAATTATAGATATATTATATTCCCGTGCATGGCACGGGTGATGCACTAGTGTCACATTATTAGAGAATGCATATCTATCATGTGCCCCATGTAATCCTTCAATTAAACTTTCACTTTGTTCAATTTACTAAAAAATATGTAATAAAATAAATAATGTAATAAAACAAAGATTAAAATATGCTATAAAGTTAATAAAGATGCATGTGTGATAAAATTTATATATAATAGTTTCTTTTGAAATGATGGATAATTTTAAAAATTATAAAAAAAACATTGTTTTTTTAATTAATAAATTTTATATAACTTTTTTAATATTATAAAATAGTCGTGCATATTTAAAAAATATGTTAAAACAACCAAAAATATTTCTAAAATAGTTAGAAAGTGAAAATTTTATAAAAAAGTACAAACATAAGTTGTTTTTATTGTTGGAAAGTGAAAGGTTTATAAAATATAATAAAAATAATTATTTAATACAAAATTAAATAGGCATGTATGTAATGACATATATCTTGTGATTTACATGTGGCATGTCAGTAGTATGCACGTGTGGCATAAGTGCATAACACATGTCATCACCACACTTTCTAATTTCATCTAGGATAGTTTCGAACTTTCTAATTTCATCTATCTAAAAAAGATCCTTTTTTGGCTCATTATTTTTATTTTCTTTACATCATTTTCAATCATACAATTTTATCTTTCTTAAAAATCATGTGGATTTGATAGAAGGATGCTTTGTTTGTGGATGCTCTATCATTCTAATAAGAGCCATTCATAGAAGAAGCATCACCACCTCCAATACTACTCCCTCTTGAATCCTCCATTTCTTTCCTTTTGACCGACCGGCTTTTCACGGACTCTTCTTTCTCGTCGACAAACGAAAGAAATGTCCGCATTCGCCCCGATCGCGAGCCACCAGTGCCACCACCTCCCCCACCACCAGAAGACTGGTCAGAGTTAGAGTAATAATGCCTCTTGTACTGGCAGGCGAGGAGGGCGAAGTACACCATCAAAGCCAAGAAGCTTGCGGTCCCACATATGGAGAAGAGGCCCGAGAAGCTCTTGAGCTCGAGACGATCAACTTCAAGCTTCGTGTTCTCCGACGTACATGCGCTTCTCATCAGCCATTTGTCATGGATCTTCTGAAGCTCTCCGCTTTCGGATAGTTTTAGTATTGCTGTTGATAAGTCCGCTGCTAGGGGAGAGTCCCTTCGAAAGGCCTTCAAAACCAAAGATTTAGTCATTAGAGACATTTTTAGAGAGGACTTGTTTGGGTGTTTTTGCGTCATTTATCCCTGAACTCTTCAAAAATTGTGTACATTCTTCTGATGAACTTTAAAAATTGTACCAATGGCCGCCCTTGAATTTTTTAAAACGTTGCAATAATGGTCCTTATGTGTCAGATTTGACGGTTTGTTATATATATATATATATATATATATATATATATATATATATATGTATGTATGTATGTATATACATATATATATGTATATATATGTATGTGTGTGTGTATATATATATACATATATATATATATATACATATATATATATATATATATATATATATATATATATATATATATATATATATATATATATATATATCACATGAGTCGATGAGCCAAGCAAGTTTTTCATCAGATCAACTTCTTCATCAAGCTCCAACAAGTACATTGATGAGCGTGTGATTAATGTACTACCAAATTTGGTACAAAGGGACCATTTATGCAATATTTTTAAAAGTTTAAGGACTATTAGTACAATTTTTAAAGTTAAGGGGGAATCAACGCAATTTTTGAAGAGTTCTAGAGTAAATGGCGTAAAAAACTCGATTTGTTTGAATGCACACCTTACCGTACTTAGTAATAGAGTGTTTTTATGATACCCTCAACTCAAACACATAAACACAGACAAAGTAAAGGTTATAGAGCAAAACTTACAAATCCCCATCCATTCTTCTGAAACTCTTGGCCAACAATACTGAACTCACAATGTGTTGATAGAAAAACTTCCATATAGGCACGTTCATCAACCACAGCCATAACCCCTCCATTTCTAGGACCCTTCCTTAGAGCGTCCACGAAGTCTTCAGGCAAGTTAAGAGGAACAAGCCTAGATGCACGAATGCCGAGTTCTTGGATCAGATAGTTGTGCGTAAATGACCCTAGTTGATAACCAATGGGGTCGTTCGAAGCCAACAAGCTCTCGATCCCTTTGACCGGGGAAGAAAGTTGTTGGACAGTGAGGTTTGAGGTCAAGCTTGCAGTGTAGCTTGAGTTTATGATCAAGACCACGAAGAGCCATACGATCAGGACTATGCGCCCCAGAGTGCTAACAGTACTTTCCTCTGAGGGGTAAAATGGGAATAGAAGAAATATATCATTAGAAAAGTTCTCTGGTTGGTTTAAGCCCATAAGGACAAGAACATGTTTGTGTGGATAAGTTCACTTACTATGTGCAAAGAAGAGAGTCGAAAAGCTGAACCTGAAATGGAAACATGAGAAGGGTTGGTCACTTTTGAACACATTACTCAAAGAGTGAATGTTTTTTTAGTTTTTCTCTAACAAAACCTCTCTATTTCCTAGTAGGGATAAGTTCTACGTGCACAAACCCTCCACAGATCCAGGGATAAGTAGGATCTGTATATGGTGCGTGCAGCGTGTACACGGATCTTACCCCTACTAGAGAATAGAAAGACTCTTTCCATCACTAGCGCGTGAGCTTTATATTCAAAAATGGTGTTAGGGGATTCTAAATGCTACCTACTACCAAGTCAAATATATATCTTATATTAATTAGATAAAATAATATTTTGAATATATTTTAAAAAATAAATCTAATAAAATTATTTACGTATCAATATCTAATACTACCTCCGTCCCTGAGTACTTGTCCAGTTTTGACTTTTTTTGGTCGTTTTCAACTTTTGACTTATAATTAAATAAAATATATATTGTATATTAATTAGATAAAATAATATTTTGAAATTATTTGATATAAAAAATCTAATAAAACTATTTTTGTATCAATATCTAATATCATTTTTATTTAATTGGAAGTCAAAGTTTACCAATTTTGACCGAAAAAAGTCAAAAGTGGACAAATACTCAGGGATGGAAGGAGTATCACTTTTATTTAATTTGTGGTCAAAGTTTGTCATCTTTGATCGGAAAAAGTCAAAAGTAAACAACTACGGAGGGAGTATTAGGGAAACACCTCCTTAGCATATACAAAGTATAAAATGTACTATAATTATGAGCATACCAAAGAATGGTGATGAATTGCTTTCTAGGAGGTCCGCGAAAATCCGTGTTCATTCGGTGTTCCAAAATCCAAACAACTGCCCCGACGACGAGGAAAAAGATTCCAGTAATAGCCCACATTGGAGGGGTAAATGGTCTAAGAAATGCCCAAGCACTAGAACTCAGTTCTTTCACGGGCACCACCACAACTAGCCCGGACTCAATGTAAGGTTGGGTGAAGTCAGCCATCTTCGTCCGGTTTGTTGTGATTGCAATGTCGCCTACAACTGCATCATATACCTGAAACCATACAATCCCGGTTTTTCTTGTGCAAAGGGTGGGGGTTGGCATTGGGTTTGGCCCGAGCCCCATAGTGGAATCCGAAGTTGTTTGGTTCAGGCTTTGTTAGGTTTTGATCCATCGAACACATAATGTTTAAAGAGTGGGGTTCTTTTGTCACCAAAGGCAGTGTCATAATATGACACGGGGTCATTTGAAGGCCTTACAATGAGTGTTCTGTTCGACGAAGAAGGGTTTCATACCCCCTACAAGTCCTTGCATCCCTAGGCTTGGTTGGGGGGCTTGTAGGGGGGATTAGGGGGTAGAAACCACTTTAGAGTCGAACAGAACACTATAGGACCCACAAATGGCATGGGTGTCATATGATGTGATTATGACACCTGCGGGTGGTGTTAAAAGAACCCCACTCATTAACTCAATTATACTAGGGGTAAAAAAACCTTGGGTTTCGCCCGGAGTGTTTGTAGCAGCAATGTGAGCTGTGATGTGTATAATAAAGAACCTTAGAGCCCCAAAAAAAAACTCACCCCTTCAGTGATTACGTGCACTATATCTGTATCGTCCGGGTTTTTAAGGCCATCCCCAAAGGACAAAAACTTGTAAGGCACAGAATAGGGCAGCAAGTACACAGCACTAGTGAAGACCTCAATGCAGTAGCCTCTGAACATATCATCACCATCATCACCTGCCACCTGCCCTACAAATTCTTGGAAACTAACTCTTTTAGGGACACCTACCCTCAGCTGCCTCCCGTTGTTAGGGAACACCCAGCCTCGGGGCGTATCGGTCTCTTGTCCTGGCCAAATCATCCTGTGGAGCCGTTGATTCGAAGACGAGATGTTTGGAGGTTTTGAGTACAGAGATTCTGGTGGCACAACTGAGAGCCCGGAGTAATTTGACCAATAACCAACTCTCCTAAATCCAGTCCCAACCATATTTATGACCTCAAATGCTGGCCTGTATAGGTCCCTATCTGATGTGAACCTGAAATAGCCAATATGGTTAGCAAATGAATTGATAAATTTGACCTTCATATTTAAGGGTCTGATTGTCTTTGGGTAGGGTTCTCTTGGAAAAAATTGTCCTCCCAAGCCTCTGCTTTTTATGGATTTTATTGGGTTTGTTGTTGAAAAGTGAAGTGTGGCTTAAATTTATTTGGAAGAGAGATAAACAAAGTGTCCACACAATTATTTCTTAAATGAGAGTGGAAAAGTGTAAAGTTGAGTTTAAGACATCTAAAAATGGAAAGTGTTAAAATTGATTTGTGGCCCTATGATATTCTAAGTGAGTGTTTCTAC
The DNA here is from genome assembly GCA_003260385.1 of Cuscuta australis. Lineage (NCBI taxonomy): Eukaryota > Viridiplantae > Streptophyta > Magnoliopsida > Solanales > Convolvulaceae > Cuscuta > Cuscuta australis. The sequence continues at coordinate 842,375 of NQVE01000028.1, forward strand.
GGGCTTATAAGCTGGTCAAAGCTGCTTATAAGTAGTTTTTAACTTATTAGTCAGCTTATGACATATTTCCCAGTGCTTATAAGCTAGAAAAAAATAAGTAGATCTTACCTACTTATTTTTAAATTAGTTTTTTCGTTTCTCTGTTTTGATTAGAATATTTACAAAATTATCCATCACCGTATGAACATTCCCAAATGACTTATCTATCATTTAAGTTATTTTACTTCCACGAAAGAATATTTGGTTTATAAGCAGCGTATAAGTTAAAAGTTGCTTATCGGCAATGAGTCAATAAGCACCAACACAAAGAAACACCCTATAAATATCTAACTAGGACTAAAACATGTTCCATATGCCAAAATAGGACTTCTAATATCTTTATACCAAAATAATACTTGTAATGTCAAATAATGCCAACACATAATTCCAAAAAAACACCATAAAATGCCAAGATGTGACATTCATAAAAAAACATAAAGAGGTCTCATTTTGACACAAGTTTCATGTTTTATTTTTATTTAGGTAGATTTTTTCAGTACCTGAATGGCCCTGTCACGCCGGTCATCTCCGTCTTGAAAATCATCTCCCGCAATAAATTCCCGCCATCAAAGACGCTCATGGAATCGAGACGCAAACGCCCTCCGTTCCCTTTCAGTCTTGGATCTTTGGAAAACGAAATGTTTCCGCCCTGCTTGAAGAAAGCCGCAAGCGCACGGGCAAGCAACCAAACGCTGTCATATGCATATAAACCATATGTGCACAATCCCAAGTGTTGGTTACCTCTCATTCCCAACTTTCTGGTCATATTGCTCCACCTGTGAATAAATCCATGAATTAATTCTAACATTAATTTGCAAAAAAAAATAAAGACTTACAAGGACAATGAATAAATGACAGATATATGTACTTTATCATTTCTCAAGAATCCTAAACCTTATGTCCTCTACCAAAAAAATTGATGATGATGACGACACTACCTTTGTCTCAGTTGAGTCACTTCTTGTTTTATAGGACTTTTGATGTAATTTTTAAATATATAAATTTTATTTTATTTTTTTCTAATTCTACACTTGTTCAAATAAATTGAATTAAATATAATTTCAATCAAACATAGTAAACGGTAACATGAGCTTGTTTTGGGATAAGAGGGGGTAAAACAAAAATGATTTCATGTGATTTATCTTGCAATGCACTTTCAACAAGTTTAATAATTCATAGTATGAATAATTGAATATGCCATAAATTTTTTATTTAATTGGACAATGAGATAATAATAATAATAATAATAATAATAATAATAACAACAAAAAAACTAACGCCAATAATCCCAAGTTTGCTCCATTTTAAAGATGGTAATTCTTCATTTCTTATCAATAATCCCAAGTTTTCTTCATGTTCATAAACCTGGAGATGAAGCGCCTCTTTAAACTAGAGTCTGGAGTATGGATACGCAAAGTAACGACTCCTTGGATGTCTTCCATTGTATCGGGAGAAAACGGGCCCACGGTGTCGAAGACGGTGGAGAGCCAATGTGTGGTGATCCACACATACCCACTCTCCATCATCTTCAAGCTCTTTGCAACCGAAAATATGTTCAAGCTACTCTGGTCTGGGTAAGTGTGGACGACCAAAACCCGGGACTCCATTAAAGCCACCTGAATCAACGCGTCCCTTATATCATCAACGGTTGCTTCTGGCTTCAATGCTGCTTTGTATGATATCTGGCATCTTCTCATGGCCAGTTGATCTCCTATAATATTGAAATGTTGAAAAAAAAGAAGATTTGTAAAGGGATAAAGGTCTTGTTTGGGAACAACATTTTCGATTAGTGTTAGCAATTTGGATAAAATTCTAAAAATGCTAACGCTAAAGGCTACCGTTAGATAGCCTTTTTAAAATGTTAATGTTGATGCCAAATGGGGCCTAAGAATACTCAATCAAGGTACAAGCTTTTGGACCTAAAAGTAGCTATTACCCTCTAACCTGCCCAGGTTCAAATTGACACTGGACTTGGGTGTCATAATATGACAACAAATTTTTTTGGACATCCTACACTGCTCCGTTCGACCCTGACGTGGTCCCTACTCCCCCCACCCCCTTCCCCCGACACAAGACCCATCACCCCACCCAAGGCCCCACCCTCAGTTTGAGTTTTGACAATGGATTGCCACCCGAATTGGGGGTGGGGTTGGGGCTAGAGCCGGGCCGTGAGTGGGTAGAAACGGAACATCATGTCATAATATGACAGTGTCAACGGAACCTTCCGGATTAATTAAAGAACTTATAACGGGGGTGGATTACCAAATTTACCATTACCTAGTGCAGCAATGCCATTCCTCCCATAATCATCATCTATGTAGATGGCAACCACTTTTCTCCACTCATAGTGCTCCACCATTGATGCCACAGCAGCCATCTGAAACAGATCATTTGGACAAGTCCTAACAAAGAATGGGAACTGAAGTGAAGTGAGGGTGGGATCAGCTGCAGCAGATGACAGCAGAGGGACTTGGACCTCATTTGCAATGTGTGAGATCACATGAGCTATGACCGACGACTGGGGCCCAATTATCGCCACCGTGTTCGTCTCCATGAACCTTATTGCTGTTAACCATAGTGAACAAAAAAGACTAATATATAAGAATATGTGTCATTACGGAATAGAGTAATCTAAGCAAACAGAAAACGTAAAGACACAGATCTAACGTGGTTCACCAACGTTGTGTTGGCTACGTCCATAGGCAAGAACGGAGGCGGATTGTATTATGCCCCAACGGTTCCAGAGTGCAGAGTTTTTGTGCCCTGACGACACGAGCACAAAAATAGGCACACAATACATATTCAAGGCATATTTTTGTTCCTGGCGGATTGTATTATGACAGCGGTTCCAGACCTCTATATAAATAGGCACACAATACAGATTCAAGGCATATTAACAATATGAGTTGTTCATCACATTGTCAATTGATTTTGGGTTGGAATCTTATAATTCTACAAAATTGAGTTGAGGGTTGTTTGGTAGCCACTTTTATTCAGGTTACCAGACCCACATGTTTTACAAAATAAAGTGCCCAAAACCAAACAAACACTATCCAGAGTAGAGTCTAGAGGACAAGATGTATGCATACCTAAATTACCCTTACTCCAAAGAGTAGAGTGATTGTTTGTCAGAGGACCCAACATGCTAAAATGGACCAAGTATGAAAAAAAATTGGGTTTTTTTTTTTTGTAAAAACTAAAATTTGGTTTTTATACCCAAGAAAAGTGATTGAAATCAGATGGGAAAACATCAAATGTAAATAAACTATTCTTGAGCTACCAGAAATTTAATATTTATATCATAATACTCCAAGATTGCATATTGACCACAAATACCCTTCAAAATATTTTCAAATTTCTTTTTTTCCTCTTAAACATGTAAATTGTATGAGAAGTTAATTTCGGGACGGGGAGAGAGATAGAGAAATACCTTCAACAATCCCAAGAAATCCACTGGCAGTGCTATCAAGCATGGTGATATTCAGCTTTCTTCCCCCAAGAACTGTTTGTTTGGAACTATTTACCTCTTCCACTGCAGTTTCCACAGCCAGTTTTGTCACTCTCCCAACTGGGGAGGTCAAAATCAACATACACCCAACATTCACAACCTCAGGTTTTACCCCTCCACAGATTATTACCCCACTGTAAAAACCCAAGAACACCACTGCCCAGTACATTTTCTGGGTGAATTTACTGAGTTCCATCCCCGGGTTTTTCACCCTGCACATACAAAACTTACCTCAAGAACAAAAACTTCAGAACCATACACATTAAATTTAAATTTCAAAAAAGAAACCCAAGATTTCGGATTTTCTTTCTGTAGTTGTAGCCAAACAACCCTTAAGGACCCCAGTTATTTATTCACAAAAATATCTCATTCTTGAAGAAAAAAATGGCAGAAAATTATGAGTTTTACAGGAGTGAGAAGTTAAGCTAAGAACAAATGCTTTTAACAGAAACTTAGAGAGGTGTATTTGGCTTCAAAAAGGGTTAAAACTAAAAAATGTGAGAAATGGAATATTATACCATACAAAAGCAAGACAAGAAACAAATGGAATATATTTCAGATTATCGGCAAAAATTAAAGCACTAACAGCAACTCCAATTCATCTTTTATAATCTAAAAAATAAAAGTTTTAAACTTTACTGTAGATAAAGTATAGCTCCAACGGGTCATTCAAATTTTAGAGCATTAGTTATTATTTAACTTTACATACTCTATATATAGATGATCATTATCCATATGCTATAGATAAAATACTCCGTATTAATAAATTTTTCTACTTCTCAAGCTGTATTTGAACATAACTCAAAGTTGCGTTTGATATAAAAAATTTAGTAGAAAAATATTAATGTAAAATAATTCTTAAATATTATATAAATTTAAAAATAAATGATATGGTTGGAGAGGTCATGGAAAAGTAGAATGCTAAATTACTATTGAGAAGCTAAAAATAACATTTAGCTTCCCAATTTTTAGCATATCCATTGGAGATGCTCTAACCTGAAAGATCCTAATAGAAAAACAGACATGTACACTGTAGGGTCTATGTCGTCTTAATATATTTATAAAAAAAGTGGGACTCCCACCAGGCGCCTCCACGCGATAGGATTGTGAGAGGATAAATCATGGTATAATCTCAATCTGGTTTTTATACTTAGATTTGATCCTATAATCTCACTCTTAATATATTAATAAGAAATATGTTATTTTGACCACAAGATTTGAATCTCATTTTAAACCCCACCCTCTTACTAGACATTCACAGACACCTGACACAATTCTGTGTCTGCGAGCGTCCGTAAAAGATGTGATTAAATGCTCCTAAAAGTGGAGTATAAAGTTTGACAATGTGGAAATTTCGTCTAATGTGATACCTGCTTGTATGCACCAAGCACAGTTAGGCCCTTCGAAAGACCGATATTAGATTATATCGTAAATTACCTCTCACTATTCTTTTGGGTTGAAAAGTAGGGGAGCCCACAAAATCATTGCCTATTTTGACATTAGATTTCAATATCATACCCCTCTTTTTGGTGACAATCTATTGTCAAATTATTGATAGTAGATTGTTAGTCTATCATTTCTGATGGAGTCAATGATTGACATATTCACTATTTTTGGCTTCGCGTTATGATAGAATAAAACAAAATGACTCTTTAAACTGTTCATGTTTTTCTTAATAGTGAGGTGATAGTTAGTCAATGCAACTTTCGACACTCATCATGGATCATCCGGAAATAACCGCTCTATGTTTTAAACATAGAAGACAAACTACATGCATCCGACCTCCTACCCCGCAATGGAGGGGGAGCTGCTCGTGTTTTAGTCTTAGTCAGATATTTCTGCTTAAATTCATCTCTTAAAGCAAGGCTAGTCTTATTTTGAGTGAGACTAAGATGGGTCACATGCTTAGAAATTTAGAGATACTTTATAAAAATAAGACACTCATCTTCAATTGAAATTCTCATTTTTTTACTTTAGTGCCAATTATTTGAATACATATATAAAAGACAGAATGATCAAATTAGATGGGTCTCATTTTTTCATTTTCATGTAAACAAGTTTCATTTACATGCCAAAAACGGTAGAAATGAGTTGGACTTACATTTCATTTTCTTTAAAAGAAGTTAAACAGAGGAGTGATTAAAGATGTGACATATGCTCTATTTATATCATAAATTACATTATGATGTATCAAAATATCTCCATTAACAAGTTTTATGGATGAAAAAATTAAGATATTCAAAAGGTTTTTTAGGGATTTTTTTTGAAGTGGCCGGCCAAACTGGACACTAAAATAGGTAGTGGAAGTAATAATGTTATGGTAGTAATGGTACACGTATCAGTTCTTCACTTTCCGTACGAGCATAATGCAATTGGCTTTCATTTCATGAACAAAGAAACACCTTCATTCCCATGAAAATGGGAACCAATGTCACGGGATGATCCGGAGTGCTTCGGTGTCCCGTTCGTAAAATTGACGGTTCCTATCTCCTTAATCCTCCGGTAAAATCCCCCATCCCGCCCCGACCCAAACACGCCCCCCACCCCTTTCAATAGATTTTAAAAATCTGTAGGTATTCAATTCAGATTTTAAAAAATCATTTAAAATCCGAATGTATTCAATTGAGATTTTAAAAAGTTTTCTAAATATGATAGTGTTCAAAAAGTTGATAGCTTTTTAAAGATTTTTAAAATTGTAGATTTTGATGGATTTTTAAGCATTGGGTATAAATATATATCCATTCCGTGAGACTTATTATGAAAACGACTTCTCTTTCCTCTGAGCATTTTTTGCTTGAAGATTTTCACTATTTTTTTTATTATATTTATTTGATTTTAGATCTGGTTTCTAAGAATTTTTGGGGTTATGGGAAGGAAAATAGCGTCTATTACCAATTCTGGAGGAGACTAAAGATTCCTCACAGGTATAATGGCTTAGGCGCTAAAGGGATAATGGAGAGTGGCATATCATGATCAATAGACTATTTCCGGTGCTGTTGTGCATCCTGGAAACACCACTTACATTGCTAATCCTACATTATTAATTATTTCCATCATTGTTTGAAGGATAAATTTATGTTTTGTTTGAGATATTGGAGAAGAAAAGAAATTCAAAATCTTGGGTTTGCTTGGTTATCATAATTTGTAATTGGTTAGAGGGAAAATTGGCCGATGAAGCAAAAGAACTTCATTTATCGGACAATCATTGTTTTCAGAATGGTGGAGGTGATGATGAAGATGAATGTGTAACTTTAATTAGAACCTTGGATTATATTTTCTAAATTTGAATGGAATGAATGGTGATGGGTGTATTTCACCCACGACCGGTCAAAGGTTAGGATCGGATAGTTGACCGGTCAGAAAGGTCAAACTTTGAAGAGAGATCTGAATCGTCGGCAAATGGACCACCGATTGACCAAGAAGTTGACTGGTATACTTAGGATAATATACCGGTCAGATTATTCCATCAGCAGGAACCAATTCCGAAGACAATTAATCCAAACCTTCAGAAATCAACCGGTGCAACTTTTAGAGATTGGGGAGTGTCGGCAGGAGGAGTCCAAAAGGACTTGGACTGTAGTGGTTGGAATTGCAGAGATGCTGGAGGAATATTTCCAAGCCAGAACGTGACAAGGAGGGTAATCCCCCTCGCAAGATGACAAGGTGGCTCGGGGACAGTCATAACACCACATCAGCAGCATGCCCCCACGTGGGTGCACGTGGTCCTGTCCCCTCAGCTTGGTATAAATACTCATGTAAACCTCAGAAAGAGGGATCCGAATTCATTCTCTCTAAACTCCCTTGTAAAAGCACCCGTGCATTCTCCGTTATAATATAAATTGGGCTACAGGTGTTCCACCTAAAGTCCTAAAGGTCAATCTGCGTGTTTTTACCTTTCTTACTTTGCCAAATCAAGCAAACTATTCTAGACCCGGTCTAGTATAGTTTGACCGGTCAAATAATTTACACCATTAAATGGTATGTTAAATTTATAAAATAATTCATATTTATATCTAAATAATCTATATATTATACTCCCTCCGTCCAAGAATAAACTTCCTACTCTACCTTTTTTTCGTCCGAAAAAAAATCTTCCTACTCTACGTTTTTATACTTACTCTTCCAAAATTACCCTTCTTCTCCTTCAACATTTCTCCTCCCCATTTCACCATCCCCACGGCAAATCCGGCCTTATCTTCATCACTCCCACTCTCTCTCCCAGTCTCCCCCCTCTCTCTTCCCCCCTTCTTTTTCTTGTTTCTTCTCTTTCTCCTTCTTCTTCTTCTCCTCCTCCTCCTTCTTCTAGATCTGTGTTAGATCTAGATCTTTGGACGTTGGGGGAGGATAGTGGTGAGCGGTGGAGTAGTGTTGAGGCTGAGGCTGATGGGCGGTGAAGTAGTCTAGCCTCTCCCTTCTCCGATTCTGCAACACGACGATAGAACGAGGAGATGGACCTTTCTGGCGGAGAATTTCAGCTGTGTCTCAAGCCCTTTCCGAAAAGTCCAGCGACCTCCTCCCGGCGCGGCTCTCTTCTCCGGAATTCGGTCGGGCACAGCGACGCAGATCCCTGATTTCCCCTCCCATTCGGGTTGCAGCGGCGAACCAGCAATTCCGGCGAACCTTCTCTGCTTGGAGATTTGTTCCGTATCAGATGGCAGGGCTGGTAAAAGGAGAGGGAGAGGGAGGGCAATTCAGACAAATTACACTCATATTCAACACCCACTAAAAATGAAGAAAAGTCAAAGTAGGAAGCTTATTCCCGGATGAAGGGAGTAAACAATTAGACAGAATCTTATAAAATATATTAAAATCTATCAAAATCTGCATGGACTTAAAAGAATTCATAGATTTTACATAATCTAAAGATTTTAAACAATTTATTGAAATCTTTCATAATGCTGATTGAATACACCCTTAAATCAAAATATAAATTTTATTGTGCATGACAAAGAAAAAAGGGAGATGCTAGGGATACACCAAAAGGTGTACCCCGTTTGTACACCACCCTCTTCTCCACCACACATTTTTATTTTATTTTTATTTACTTATCTTTTTAAATTTTTTTTTTTGTCTTTTTTAGTGGACAAGGAGGGGGTGTGGAACATATGGGGTACACCTTTGGTGTACTTAGCATTTTTTCAAGAAAAAAATAACCCTTTTTGTTTCTTTTTGGTTATCCAATTCATTCAATCTAAGATTACAAATACACAAGAAAGAAGAGACGAAGCAACACTCTCTTCATCTACAATCATAAATGAGACAAAGAATCCATCAAAGGTTCATTTCCAGCGGATCAGCCCCAGTTGTTGTAACCAGTCCAGTCCCCACTCAAGAAAACATAACCCGTCTGATTCTTGATCAGAAATCTGCTTCCGAAGCTCTCCAAACCTTCAGATGGGCATCCAGTCTTCCCCATTTCACCCACTCCCAGTCCACATTCAGAGCTCTGGTTCACAAGCTCTGCGCTTTCCGGCGTTTCGAAACCGTCTACCAACTGCTCGACGAAATGCGCAGCTCAAGCTGCGTGTCCCCTGACGAAGGCGTTTTTGTCACTGTCGTCCGTGGCCTGGGCCGGGCTAGAATGATCAGGGAAGTGATCAGAGTTCCAGATTTGGCCTCCAGGTTCGGTCTGGCCCCGAGTCTGAAGCTCATGAATTCGATTCTTGATGTTTTGGTCAAGGAGGACATTGATATTGCCAGGGAGTTTTACAGGAAGAAGATGATGGGATGCCATGGCGTTGTTCGAGGAGATGATTACACTCATGCGATTCTAATGAAAGGGCTCTGCGCCACCAACAGAATCCGGGACGGATTCAAGCTTCTGCAGGTGTTGAAGACCCGGGGCGCGAAACCAAACATTGTTATATACAATACACTCTTGAGTGCCCTTTGCAAGAATGGGAAGGTTGGGAGGGCAAGGAGTTTGATGAGGGAAGTATCTGAACCCAATGACGTGACTTTCAATATCTTGATTTCTGCTTACTGTAAAGATGATAATCTAGTGCAGGCATTGGTTATGCTGGAGAAGAGCTTCAGCAAAGGGTTTGTTCCTGATGTTATAACAGTGACCAAGATATTGGAAATCCTATGTAACAAAGGGCGTGTCTCTGAGGCCGTTGAGGTCCTACAAAGAGTAGAGGAGAGCAGAGGGACGATTGATGCAGTGGCTTATAATACACTGATAAAAGGCTATTGCAGGTTAGGGAAGGTCAAATTTGGGCGTCGGCTATTGACTGAGATGGAGAGGAAAGGGCACTTGCCAAATAGAGACACGTATAACTCTTTGATATCTGGTTTATGTGAGTGTTCTATGTTGGACATGGCTCTTGACATGTTTAATGAAATGAAAATGGTTGGGTTGAAGTGGAATTTTGCCACTTATGATGCTCTAATCCACGGGCTTTGTTCCGTTGGGAGGACTCAAGAAGGGCTCAAGATCTTAGCTTTAATGGAGGAGAGTAAAGGGGAGATTCACATAAGGCCTTATAATGGGATCATATATGGCCTTTACAAGGAAAACCGTTTGGACGAAGCGTTTGGATTCTTGAAGAATATTGATAATATATTTCCACGGTGCGTAGATAGGAGCCTTAGAATTCTCCAATCGTGCAAAGATGGAAGCATTGACGAAGCGAAAAAGTTTTATGTTCAGATGATAGAGGAAGGTGGCATTCCATCTGCATTGGTTTATGCAAATCTAATCCATACATTTTGTGAGAAAGAACGGTTAAGGGAAGCCATCGAGGTGATGGATGAGATGGCCGGGCACGGCTATCTTCCAGTGGCTTCCATGCTCAACGCGATGATCAAAGGGCTTTGCGAGAAGGGTAAAATTGGAAACGCCTTAAAGTTCATGGAGGATATGATGGGAAGAGGTTGCTTACCTGATGCAGAAAGCTATGGTTTGTTTCTTGAATCCTTTTGTAGTAAAGGGGAGTTCCACAAAGCTTTCATCATCTTTATGCAAATGGTGGAAAAGGGTATAATTCCAAACTTTTCTTCATGGAATACATTGGTGCAATGTCTGTGTCGAGAACACCAAAGTATGTGTTGTGTGGGTGACAAACTTTGTTTCATTATAGAAGCTTGATATCAAAATTTGAACATTTTAAGGAAAATGATTCATCGGACGTGTCATTTTACATGAATCTGGCAATAATCCCTTGGGGTTTGGGAGGTCAATATGTACTCCCTTGGGGTATGATGATCCGTAAAATTCATGGTTCCTACCCCTAATCCCTCCAGCCCAACCTGACCCGAACGCACTCCCCCAACCCCTTCAATTTCATCCCCGAAATTTAGTTAACTTTGTGGGTCAAATGTATATATATATACATGATGTATATCAATATTCTTTAAACTTTTGAGGCTTTGTTACTTGAAAGGTACCCCAACTTTGAAGTTTTGTAACAAAAAGATCAGATTGGTTCCGTTGACACTAGGCAAGATCGTACCACTGGCTTTTTGGAAAACCTCTAGGGCTCTGTGAGCAAAATTGATTGCATCTACTCCTCTGGCCCCAACGGGTAAACCCCTCCACCTCGCCCAACCCGAATCCAGCCCCATCCCCATCAATTGGACTCTCCAAGTTTAGTTGATTTTTGGGTTAAAAAATTGACTCCAAAGTTGGGGGTCCAATTGACGAGGAAAGGGAGGTAAGTTTGGGTCTTGCCACGTGAGGGGTTACTTTGAGAGTATGAACTACTATTAATTTTACGAATGGAGCATCCGAGTGCCCAGTGGCCCTGTTGCCCACTAGCAACAGAACCTCTCTTCAAAACAAGGTACTATTAGCCATGTGTGCATCAATTGTCCCTACACTAGATTCAATCTTTTGTTTCACACAAGCTTAATTGTAGACAAATTTTAAGCATTTTATACAATTATTTTTTATTTATACTTTATAATTTCTTTCTTCTAATGATCGTAGATTTTATATTTTAAATTTTTTATTTTATCCCCCTGAAAAGCTTTTATATTTGGAAAATGCTATATGAACCCCACTTTTGTACACCAGGGGTACACCATATAAAAGGCCAACCCCCCACCCCTTATCCCTCTCACCCACGTAGTCTCTCTCCCTCTCTCTTCCCGATTAGGCTTCTTCTTCGCCGGTCAAGAATTCTACTCCCCTTCGCCGCCTCACTCTGGTACCCAAAAGCTCCAGCCTTCATCGTCTTTCTCATCCTGGCATCTTCATCTTCCTTTTTCCCTTTGCGACGTCACCCTCCACTCCAAATCACCTTTGAGGACATTCACCTGCAACTTCACACTCCGGTAAATCAAATTTGTATGGTTTTTGATATAAATCGAATTTTATTTTGTTCATTGTTAGATATGATTTTGTTCATTGTTGGTGGAAATTTTGACTTTCCAATCCGATTTAGACAAAAATTAAATTTGATTTGTTTTCACAGATCTGATTTTATTGCTTCACTTTCCCAATTTCAGTTTTGTGTTGTAGCTTTAGGTAGCTATTTCATCTATGTATGTTGAATGGTTTGTGACAAGAGGTTTAGATTTTTTATCTACACTCTCACAGACATACTATGTTTGTAAAGAAAATATTACAGGCACGTAATGTCTATAACATATTTGACTGACACTAGTATGACCTAACAAATTTAGAATCCCTCCCAAAAGTTCACCAGTATCCCTCAAGAAGTATCCTTCAAGCTTACTCATCTCATTCCGAATTGGTGCAATAATTGGACATGCTCATTTGATTCTTATACCTTCTAAAACGTGTTCCAAACAAAGTGACATTTCTTAATTGTTTGTTTGTTAAGTTTCAGAGTTAGACTTAATTATATTCCCTTGTGGTTGCTTTTGATGTAGAAGATTGGAAGTTGGAAGATTGGAGGTAGTTGTATTTGGATTTTTACTATGTTAAGAACCTCATTCGGATTTCATTGAGGTTACCCAGACATTATGTGTCTTTGGTAAACAAGTACAGATATTGAGTGTATGTGAATTACTTACTCATTGATGAACATTGTTGATGACATTTATTTTTTCTAATAGATTGAGAAAAGTGCACAGATTTCTTCGGACCATGGCATCTTCCTCTTCGACTTCCAACTACCGTGTGAAGAAGGAGACAAGGAGACAATATGAAGCAATTTCTCCCAACTTGAAGATGGCGAGGCCTGAAATAGATCTACGTTATGGTACGGTAAAGTGTGATTGTTTGCCTCAATCAAGAAATTGTGTAATTCGAGTTGTGACTGACCATGAGAAGCCAAACAAAGGTAGGCTTTTTTATACTTGTGATCACTGTGGGTTTTTTCTTTGGTGCCATCCACTGAAGGCTGAATTTCGAGGTGAGCCACTGCCAATTGATAGCTCTGTAATGGGTCGGTTTGTTCGAAACTACGGAGAATTTGAGGAGGAGAGCTATTTACATGAGAATGCACGTGGAGCTCAAAACGAAGTGAATGCAGCTGTGCCCCGTGAGAATCATTCCAATAAGGGCGTGAATCTATATCAAACCATAAACCTCTTTTGCAAGTTGTTGGGTCTTGTTGTTGTTTTGGTTGCTCTTTTGAAGTAGGTTGATGTATTTAGTAGTGTTCTTGGGGCTATGTAGTATTTTGAGTTGTTAATGTTCAAGTACTTATGTACCAATGTTGTATGATTTGTGTTGAGTGAATTTGTGAAATTTGTGTAATGGAAGATCATTGTTTTGTCATTGTTTTTTATGGCTTGTATATTCAGTTTTATGGCTTGTCCTTGTATACCAATTTTTTGTTTCTGCCTGTATGCAAGAGCCTCGAGGTAAAAATGGTATTCAGGCAGAAACATGAACTGGTATTCTGGAAAAAATGGTTAATGTATGTGAACTCCTACTCACAGACGCAGAATGTCTATTTTTAATGTTAATTGCTTGCCTGCTTCGTATCATGTATTTATCTTTCTGAATTTTTACTTTTTGTTCTTGTATTATGAACACTAAGTTCTTAATTGCAATTTTGCATGTTTTGAAAAAAATGGTAAATGTATGTGAACTTCTACTCACAGACGTAGAATATCTGTTTTCAATATTAATTGCTTGCCTGCTTCGTATCATGTATTTATCTTTCTGAATTTTTACTTTTTGTTCTTGTATTATGAACAATAAGTTCTTAATTGTAATTTTGCATGTTTTGAAAAAAAATGGTAAATGTATGTGAACTTTGACTCACAAACGTAGAATGTCTGTTTTCAATATTAATTGCTTGTCTGCTTCGTATCATGTATTTAATGAGACGCTCGAGGTGTTTTGAAGCCTGAAATGAGAGGCTTATTGTCATATGTTCAACTAAGTAAGGAGTATGTTTTGGTCACACAGACAACAAGTGTCTGTAATTCATCGTAAACAGAAACTTATTGTCTGTAAAACCTAAATTAAAAATTACATATTTCAAATATACCAAATAATGCTATAGTAAATAATGTTTCACAATTACTCTTGATTGTAAAAAAAATTATAATTACCAATGTTTAGTTACACAAACACTAAAAATCTGTAATTCTTTATAAGCAGACATTTATTATTTGTGTAATTTAGAAGAAAATTTCACCCTTCAAATCTATGAAATAGTACAGTACCAAGAACATTTCACAAATTTTTCTACGTTTAAAAAAGAAAAGAAAAATTACAATTAATACTATTTAGTCACACATACACTAAATGTCCTTATTTTCTTGAACACAGACATTTACTATTTGTGTAATCTGAATAAAACAGCACCACCATCTCTGTCATAATTTACTGCTCCGGTGACGACGATGATGATGATGGCGCCGTTGTGCTAGGCGGCTGCGGGGAGCCCACAGCGTGCAACTACAGGGGGTGCCGAAGATGAAGCTAATTGACCGGTGGGGAGGAAGAGAGATGCGAGATCTATGGAGGAAGAGAAAATGAGTGAGAAAGGGAAATGATGTTGCCTGGTGCTGCGTCGATCATCGGCAGGGAGGGAGGGAGTTCACGGATCTGAGGAGGAAGAAAGAGTGAGGAGGAGAGATGAGGGTAGGGTTGGTTATGGAATGAGGGGGGTGTATATGGTGTTCATTTGGGGTACACAAAGTGGTGTACCCCTAGCAGGACCGTTTATATTTTGTATTCAATGCTTTAAAAAAATTCTAATTTAGGTTATATTTTAAACGAAAGCAACAATAACTTTTAAAAAAGGGGAAGGTTCCCATGACATTGGTTTTTTCCCAATGTCATGGGATGACCCGGGGGCGCTCCGGTGTCCCGTTCGTAAAATTGACGGTTCCTATCCCCCTTAACCCCCCCGATAAACCCCCCACCCTGGCCCGCCCCGAACAAACCCCCCCAACCCCTTCAATTGCACTCCACAAGTCGATTTTGACTTTGGAGTCAAATTTTGACTCCAAAGTCAAAATCGACTGGTGGAGTGCAATTGAAGGGGGTGGGGGGGGGGGGGTTTGTTCGGGGCGGGCCGGGGTGGGGGGTTAGGGGGTTAGGAGGGTAGGAACCGTCAATTTTACGAACGGGGCACCGGAGCGCCCCCGGGTCATTCAATGACATTGGTTCCCAATGTCATGGGAACCAAGGTGTTTAAAAAATGTCTATATTGTAAACTTAAAGGTTATTCAAAAAATATTTATTCACTTAAATTCTAATAAATAAGTTTTTTTATTATTTTTACAACTACTGTCAGCATTATTATATAAGCACAAAATAAACCCTATTGTACAACTTAATTACTAAGTAAGTTGGAATGTCACATGTGTTGGGGAAATTAATGATAACTTGGATGAATCGAGAGTTGTGTAAACACTTTCAGATTGAATATTTTGGTTGTTCACTCCAAAATTCAATCGGATAAAACTCGAAAGTATCAAGAACGCAATATGAGGATTGCTATAAAAAATCCGAACTAAAATCCGACCAAGGCCTGCGGGAATTTATAAACTTGCGGCAGAGGGAGAAGACGCCTATCGCGTCTCTTTCCCAAGTTACGCGATCCTTTGCGCGGAAGTTCTCCAAAATTCGGTGCTCTGCCCCCGAACCCCCGCCAAGGGGGCGCTGCCCCCTTGGAACCCCCGATGTAACGGGATTTTTATCGTAACAAACTCAATGAAGCGTGCACTCCGCACCACCAAACTTCGTTGATGATTATTAGGATACCATTGGTCATAATTTTTCCAATTACACTAAAATATATAACATTCCTCCCCTATTTTAGTGTAATCCTTGATTAACTAAACAAATTCACAGCAAAACAACAACATGTACATTAGAAAGCCAACGGAAATGTCACATACCGGCAGCTGGACTCTCAAGACCGACCAGATCAAGTGATCCAGTTTCGCAATACTACGTGTTGTTTTATCAAATTCAGAAGGAAAATGCTAGGGTGTACAAAGGTGTACTCCAAATATCTCACGCCCTCTTCCATAATCACAAAAATTTGCATGTAAAATTCAAAAATAATAAATAAATAAAAACCATAAAAATGAATGGTAAACATACATGTGATGTACATTTGGGTACACTTTTTGGTACACTAAAGGTGTACCCCTACCATCTCGGCCATTCGAAAGGCTAAGTTTTTCTTTTCTTTTTTTTTCTCTTCTTTTTTTTTTTTTTACGTTTTTTGTTTGTTTGATGATAAGATCAAAGGTGGGGAAACATGAGATTGTATCGTTGTCTTTTTCAAAGGGGTTTTATTTTACGTAATTTATTAGTCACCGGCGTCTATTTTAGACAAACGTATCCCCGTAGGCCGTACCGATCCCCACTATTTTAGTTTATTTACCAAAAAACGTATAAAATATCATCTATTTTGAATTAATTTTATTTAAAAATTATTTTAAAAATGAAAAATATAAATTATATATTTAAAAATTGTATCAAAAGAATACAAACCACCGGTGAAAAAAAATTATTTTCAAAATTCCTTCCGTCTCCATGTATTTGTCCACATTTGACTTTTGGAACTGTTCATCTAAGCACTTTGACTCATCAAATTCTCTCAATATGTAAGCCTAGATATAGTCATGTGTGATCTTGTTTGATTTGTCTTAACATATAGATTATTAATATATAATTTTTATAATTTTTTAATATACAAATTACAAGATAAAATGGATTAAATAAGTGCATTGGATGGTGTGTAAAAATGAAAGTGGACAAATACAGGGGGGACGGAGGGAGTAACATTTATATTGTAAAAAATTGCATATAAATTTCTACAAAACAAGAAGTAACAATCTACTATTTTATGATATGAGTATTAAAAATAAATAAATAAAGAGTGAGTTAAGTTTGACTCAATGAATTCCCTAAAAAAAGTTTAATCCTGTAAATAATATTTCGAAAGATATATGGGTGATGAGTGTATTCTACCCAGAACCAGTCAAAGGGAGGCTTTCAAATAATTGAACGGTCAAGATTGATTTTTTGGGATGGGAAACCTAAAACAACAGTAAGAAGGTATTCGGTTGACTATAAAGTTGCCTGGTACACTTCGAATAATCTACCGGTCAAAATACTTTACTTCATCATTCGTCCCCAATTCCAATAAGCTCATTCTTTGGGAATCTACCCGGTATGAGTTTTAGGGTTCGGAAGTGTCGGTAAGGAAGAATCCAAAAGAAATTGGACTGTAGCGGCCAAACTCAACGAAAAATAATTGGAGATATTTGAGCAATCCGTCTAAAAACACTACGTGACAAGGAAGTCGCCGTCCTAACTAGAAGACAAGCCACTAGGAGACAGAGGAAATAACCTCGCACCACCCAGGGACGTGGCCTGACGTGGGTGTGTGGCGTCTTGTCTCCTCTAGCCAGGGCCGGCCCATATAGGGGACAAGGTGGCCGGTCGGGCCGGGCCCAATAAATTTGGGGGCACAAGTTTTTTTTTTAGTAATATATATATATATATATATATATATATATATATATATATATATATATATATATATATATATATATATATATATATATATATATATAAGGCCCAATAGTCTTAGACCAAAAAAAAGAAGGGAGCGGTCGAGCGGAACTACGGATTAGAAGAAATTGCCTGCCCGATCGTATTCAATATTCACGAAGACCAGATTACCAGAGACGACGTGCCACACTGCCACCGCCGATTGAGTCGCCGCCTCCACCGCCGATTGAGTCGCCGTGTAACACCCCAATCCGTATAACCCGGAATTACACAAATTAAGGTGAAACGAGAGATAAATAAAAATTTCGCTTGACATTTGAAAATGACAATTACTTATAAATATTAAATTTACAGACTCTGGATCGCGACCCATTTAAAAATATTTTCAGAGTAATGCGGAAGTACAATAATAATCAAATCATGACACATTTTAAAATCTATTGACCAAACATTGCCTGCCATCCTTGCATCTCCTCTGACTCAATGCCCTCCGGGAAAGGTTCCATCATTATCTTCTTATTACCTACGTGTAGTCAACGAAAAAATACAAACTACACGCTCAGCGAAACCGCTGAGTGGTACCACGCTAGAATTGTAGAATAATTCATAGACATATACATTTACATATATATGTCCACAAAAGGTATAATAATAATATTCATAATATGGCACATTACATCATATGGACAATTTGATGAATCATGATGATAAATATTTAATGATAATTACATGATGGCACAATAAATCAATTTGCTTGTGAGGATGATTACATGATACTCATATAATCCATATATACTTGTTCTTGATGATGATTACATGACATCTATGTAATTGATGTACTTGATGATAACATGATGCGTAATTGATGTCACACATAGTCATGATGATTTTACTTGATGATGACTTCATGTTGTATGATTCTAAGTCGCAAGGACGAGCCTTGAACTATGAGATTCGCCCATTTGGTACGACGAACTCACGCAGAAATAGGGGTGGTACTCGAAAATCTAAGTACCATGTACGTACACTAAGCCCGGTCCGTGATGTCGGACTGCTAAGTCCCGCACAATCACAACTACAAGAGACGCACTTCAGCCTGATCTCTTGCGCATGCACATGATGTGATATGTTTCAATATGAATGATGAAATGAATCACATGATATGAACAATTTGTAAGCAACATAATTGGATAAATATACTTTATTTTATTTGGATGTAATCTGATAAAAATATCATTAAATTAAGTTACGGGGCTCGGAACACCGTGACGGTCGACCGTGGTTGACCGGCGGTTGACCGTTGTTGACTAACTGAGAAAGACGGTCCTCGGCTCGGCGGGCGGCAGTCGACCGTCAGCCACCGGCGGTCGACCGTTTGGCTGACAGTCCTGGTTCGTCTCGAAGTTTAACGCGACGGTCGACCCTTTGCGTCGACCGTTTAGGTATGTGAAAGTTTCTCTTGATATTTTGAGTGTCCAAAATACTTCTTTAAATCTTTTAAACACCTTTGATTAATATATACATTTTTGGGTTGATCTCAAATGTTTATATATACTTATGTATATATATATATATTAACTTTATGGATTTGGCATATTTTGGTCTTAACACAAAGATGACTAATATATGTGTCACATATATATTTTGGGATGATTTCAACATATGGATTAACATATATGTTCATGTACATATGTGATGAATGATTCGACAAGTCTAACGCAAAGGTACAGACCTGGAAATCATCGGCCGAAACCTTACGGATGAGCGGGAGTGGAAACAACATCGAAATTTGCCAACTTTGTCATTTCCGTCACAACTGGACAGCCTGCGGTAATTTGGGCATATCTCCATCGTTCCTCCACGGAATTGCAAACCGTTTGATTCTGTGGATTCCTAAGATGTAAGGCTACAACTTTCGTATAGAAAGTATTTCGTTTTAACATATGTAAGATAGCGTAAATCGGACCTGAAGTCAATAGAAAGTTGCTGTCCAGAATTTCAGGTATGTCGATGAACATGATTCCGACGATTAACTCACTAACTTCAACGTTCCAATGCCGAACTTTCTCTACGATACCTTCCGGATGTTCCTAATAATTGTTATAGAGTTTATGGTAAGTATTTGGGATGAAATAATATGAATTTTGGTGAAGAAAAACATGCCAACCCGAGGAGCTTGCCACCACTGGCGCAGTCCCGGTATTTTGGCCATATCTTCTTCGTTACTTAACGAAATCGCGAGCCGTTTGTTGGGTTGGATTCGTAACGTCCGGGGCTACAACTTTGGTATAATAAACATTTTGATAAAATGAACGGAAAATTTCAGAATTGACTCACAAGTGGACTGATTGTTTTATGCTCAGGATTTTGGGAACCTTGATACTTCTTCTATTTCTCCTTCTTCTTTCTTAGCTCAACAATGGAGATGGAGTCTCCTTTCTTCTTCCTTGAGGGATGGCCGACAGAGAGAGAGAATGGATAGGGGAGAGATGAGAGGATGGTGATGATGGTGGGACATGATGATAATGAAGATAATTGTGGTGATGGAGTATTATAACATAATACTTTGGAAATATTATGTAGGGAGAGATTTTAAGTGGCTAGTGGAGCAAAAGTGAGGCTAGGAGGGCTGGTCCGTGATTTGGAAGAGATTTGATAATTTAAGTTTTGGCTTTTTGCCAAAACTGAACAATTTACTCCAAACGGTACGCGCATTTTCGCCCAAACTGCTCCGAATTGAAAATAGATTGTGTTTTTGGAATCAGACTGTCAAAACTAGAATTTTTACGTAATCAAAATATTTTTCTGAGAACTTTTATTTTTCTCAGTGTCCGGGTCTGTCTCAGTCATAATTTAATATAATAATATGAATGAGATAAAAATATATGAATTAAATCCAAACGATAAATATGATATTGTCAAGTGTCAAAATTATGATTTCTAATCTGATGAAATCACTTTTGAATTTAGTTTATTTTATGGGTCAAAGTTACAAATTTTACTATTTAAAATTGACATAACTTGAAATCTACAAATTAGATTGGTTTATAAAATGTACCATTGGATTCGTCTCTTCGAGACATATCCATAAATATAACTTTTTAACAAAAAGTCATTATTTTGAAAATCCATTTATGTTTAGTCAAACGTACAAATATTCTTTATTGGATAAAAACTACTTTTGTTTTATAATAAATTTTAGGCCATATTTTGTGGCGTTACATTTCTTCCCCCCTTAAAGAAATTTCGTCCCCGAAATTTCCTTAGGTGAAGTCAATTAAAATGATGATGTACAAAATCATGAATATTCCTTAATATTTTTTTTTAAAAACACAAATTTTGAAAAGTTGTTTTCTCTTTCTTTTGTTGAGTGTCATGAGTATGACATTTTCTCTTTTGAGAAAGAATATACGTGGATGATAAATGTAACGTATTTGGATTTCTCTCACGGAGACTTGCGTCGAATATATATCTTTAGACTTGCTCTTTTGTGTTGTAGGAGTTTCAGGAATTCTTATATGGGTTGCGTTTCGTGAATGTGGGGTAATTTACAAAATTTCCGTTTCTGAAAATTCTTTGAGAATCATTCTCAGAGTTTGTCTCGAATGTTGGTTTCACAAATTACGCTTCATTGTGTACAATCTGGAATGAATTGCTTCTTGGTTTGATGTTGTTACATAAGGGTATTTTGGAAAATGACTATTACCATAGTCATCATTCTAGGTTTCTTAGATGAATATGTAATTATAGTTTCAAAACTTGAACTTTCATTAGCGATCCGTAATGTCAACAATCTGATTTCACATGGCTTATGCATGCCTATAACTGTAAACATGCATATCACACTTATGTATAACAATAATATATGTTTTTATCACATTGTAATGATTGGATGAACGCATTGGATAACACTTGTTATTTTGTCACTGTTTGTATTATCAATATGATATGTAGTCATTTTTGAATACTGATTTTCTTATTGATAATTCCAGAATTACTTTGGAATTTCCAACTTTCTCAATAATTATGATAGAGCTTCGTGCTCGAAAATTATAATATTAGTGTATTCGTCATATCACTAATATTCATCACACAATAGTTAAATTACTTATTACTAAAACATGACAAATTATACACATAGTCATATTCTAATATGTTTGGGATTCTATAGACACATGCGTGATTTTTTTGAAGATCGGTATCATAAAACATCTTTTTGGTTTGATGGGAAATTATGAGTTTAAAAAAAAGTTCTTAATTATTTTTAAAACAATATAGAATTCGATCTTTTCAATATTGATCAAATGAGATGCTTTAAGTGTGTAATTAACATAGTAAGTTTTAGTATTTCGAGGATATAGATCACAAGATACGAATATAACGTTTGTGAATTATATTATCATGGCAAATAGTAAGTTTTCATCCTTTAATGTTTCACTCTTTCGAAGTTACTCAAGGGGTCGTCATTGTCTTAGGTAAATAGTCATTTCGACTTTTCGTCTCGAATTTGAATGTATTTCAGGATAATGAGCCTAACTATTCCTGAGTCTCAATATGTCATGTCGTCAGTAGATTGCAGTATTGGCGAATACGTTCTTGTCTGGGGCGAATCCACTTTCTTGCACGTTATTAGGCTGGTGATAATTACTTTTCCATTAATGGTCCAGTTTCAGAGTCTATATATATCAAATTGTGGAGAAAGGTCCAGTTTCAGAGTCTATATATATCAAATGGTTAGTGTAGTGCATACTGTTGTTGATATATTTGATCCAAGAAGATGGGAAGGACTTAATTCTGAAGAGATTAAACTTTTAGTGGAGAAAGGTCCAAAAAGAGATCATAGTATTCACTATGGCCCATACGACAGAGATGGACAAAATGGTAGACGCTTTTCTGCAGCATTATATACAAAAACTTTACCAAATATGGAGAAGTGTGATAGAGAATGACTTGTATATTCGAAAGAAGTTGACAAGATATTTTGTTTCTGCTGTAAACTTTTTAGAACAGGAATTCCGAAAGGAAAATTGGATGGTGAAGGTTATGCAGATTGGCACCATGCTCAAAGAAGAGTCAAAGAACACGAACTTTCAATGGATCATCTCTCCAATGTGAATAGATGGCTTGATATGCGTAAAAGATTGAAGATAAATGAAACAATTGATAAAGTTCAGCACGAGCAATTCAAGAAAGACAGAGATTACTGGAAACAAGTCATTTTCAGAATCATAGCAATAGTGAAGTTTTTGGCTAAGCATAATTTAGCATTCCGTGGCTCAAAAGAAAGATTGTATCAAAAAGGTAAGGAGTTAAAAATGTTTTACTTTTTAATGTTCCACTTTCATAAAGTGTAATGTTTCTTAATCATGTTTACTTTTTAACAGGTAATGGAAATTTCTTGGGTCTCATTGAGATGTTACAAGAGTTTGATCCAGTTATTCGAGAGCATGTGCGCCGAATCACAAATGATGAGCTTCATGTGAATTATCTCGGGCACAAGATCCAGAATGAACTCATACTTGATTTAGCCCAAGAGATTAAGAAGGAGATCATCAAGAAGATAAAGGAAGCCAAGTACTACTCAATCATACTTGATTGTACCCCTGATACAAGTCACCAAGAGCAGATGAGTATGATAGTGAGGTATTTAAACTTCTCAGGTAATTCTATTACTGTGGAAGAGTCTATTTTAGGCTTCTTGAATGTTAATGATACCACAGGAAAAGGATTATTTGATGTCACAATTGAGGAGTTAAAGTCTCTTGATCTTGAAATTGATGATATTCGTGGTCAAGGTTATGATAATGGGGCAAAATTGAAAGGAAAACATCAAGGAGTTCAAAAAGATTTTTGGATGTCAATCCTAGAGCATTTTACACTCCTTGTGGTTGTCATTCTCTTAATCTTACATTATGTGATATGGCTCAGAGTTGTGTTAAAGGGAAGAATTTTTTTGGAGTCATCCAAAAAATTTATACTATCTTTGCACATTCAATTAATCGGTGGCAAATTTTGAAAGATAATGTTAAAGGTTGGAGTCTTAAACCATTATCTCAAACTCGTTGGGAAAGCCGTGTTGAGAGTATTAAGGCAATTAGAATGCAAATTGCCGATGTACGAGAAGCTTTGCTTGAAGTTGAAGAAAAAGATAGTGATAATACAATTGTTCACACGACAAAGTCACTAGCAGAAAACCTTAGTGAATTTGAGTTTTTGGTATCAATTGTTATTTGGTATCAAATATTAAACCAGGTAAATATAGTGAGCAAGAAGTTACAATCAAAGGATATGCATCTTGATATTGCTATTAAAGAGATAAATGGATTGATTGATTACTTCAAGGGTTATAGAGAAACTGGTTATTCAAAAGCAATTGATGAAGCAAAGGAGATAGCTGCTGAAATGGACATACCTCCGATATTTCCAGAAAAGCGTTTGATTCGAAGGAAAAAAAGAGTTGATGAGAGTTCAAGTAGTGAAGAAGTTTCATTTACAAATGAAGAGAATTTCAGGGTCAATTTCTTCTCTTATGTTGTGTATAAAGCCATATCTTCTCTTGAGATGAGATTTGAACAATTCAAAGACTATGAGAGATTATTTGGGTTTTTGTTTCCACATAAGTTGAGTGGAATTGAAGAAAAAGAGCTTAAGTTGTTTTGCCATCAACTTGAAAATGCACTCAAGTTTGAAGAAAGATTGGATATTGATGCCGAAGAGCTTTACATGGAGTTGAAATCATTCAACACATTGCAAACAAGTGAATTTAGCAATCCCATAGATGTTTTGAAGCATTTAAAAGAACTTGGTTGTTACCAGAATGCTTGCATTGCATATAGAATTTTGTTGACTGTTCCAGTAACGGTGGCATCTGCAGAGAGAAGTTTTTCCAAATTGAAGCTCTTGAAATCTTACTTACGGTCTACAATGTCCCAAGATAGACTTAGTGGATTGGCGGTAATAGCTATCGAGAATGAAATCTTAGAGAGCATAGACTGTGAAGATGTGATCAACCAATTTGCTCTCAAGAATGCAAGGATAACTTCTCGAATCCTCGGCTAGCTTTTACGGTATGTAATTATAACACTTTAATTATGTCATTTATTTTTTTCTTTTAATAATATTGCGTTATTTATTATTTAGATATAATTAGTTTACGTATGTGAATTTTTTAGATCATTAAATAAAAGATTTTTTGGGCCTTTTTTTTGTTTCGGCCCAGGCTGATGAATCCTCAGGACCGGCCCTGCCTCTAGCTTACTATAAATACCTATGTAACCCTCAAATGGAGGGATCCGACTTCTTCTCACTAAAACACATGTGTAAAAGCTCCCGTGCATTCTACTATATTTAAATAACAAATGAGCTACATGTGTTTTCACCTACAGTCATCCCGGTTACTTTGTGTATTTTTACCTTTTACGGTCTTAAATTCAGTAAACAATCCTTGACTCGGTCTAATACTGTTTACCCAGTAAGGTAATTTACACCATCAATGGGAGACGGAGAGTGTATAAAACACCGAGCAACAAGCGTGGAAAATTACCATCAAGACCAAAATATTTATCAACTATCTTAATCTTAGCTCTTTAAATATTTCTATCTAAGGTCATATTTTCGATAATTGACTAAAGTCCATGCTAAATCACCACCTTCTAAATTTTCTTAAGTCTGCCCTCTCTCTTCCCTTACTCCCACTGTAAGTCTCTCACATCTTATTTGCGGCATTGTGCCAATGCCCAACGTAGAAGAATCTGTCTTAAAGGCATCACAAATGTACGCTATTAAGCACATTTTCAACAATGAAATTGTGATGGTACTGCAATGGATGATAGACGGAAGAATTGCCTTAAATAGCGCAAATTGGCGATGACAATGTAGACTTCCATTGAAGTCTTAAAAGACTAACATTCATATTTTAGCATTTTTATACTCCTTTACTCAAAGTGAGGGAGGTCTCTCTTATATTTAGAGACATG
Source organism: Cuscuta australis (assembly GCA_003260385.1). Lineage (NCBI taxonomy): Eukaryota > Viridiplantae > Streptophyta > Magnoliopsida > Solanales > Convolvulaceae > Cuscuta > Cuscuta australis. The sequence goes on from NQVE01000028.1 coordinate 867,804, forward strand.
TGAAATATTAAGGCTTTTATTTGGAAATAATATTTTTTGTTAACGTTTTAGATATTTTTAATGGTGCATATTAAAATTGAACAACTAAGCCTATGTTTTGATGAGGGAAAATAGAAAGAATGAATGGAAAAAGAGAAATAATAACTTGTAATGTAATTTATCTTGTTTGAATGTTAAGGAAAAGATCAAAAGAACGAAAGAAATTAAAAGAAAATGAGTCTAAAACAAGCTTCAAAATTTTCTCTTCAAGTGAGGAGAAAACGTGCAAATTGCAAAGAGGGAAAAGTGTTTAAATTACTTATTTACCCTTGTTCCTTCATTTATTACTTTTACTTTTTAAAGAATAAAAATAAGAATGCCATTTTAGGTTATAACATTTTTTCTACTAATTCAAACAACCATTATTTTGTTTTTATTTTCGATTTTTTTACAACTTTTTCTCCTCAATTTTCTTCACATCCAAACAAGTTTTATATTTTTGTTTGGACGAAGATAGAAAATGAGAATAGAGAAAATAAAATGGATATAAACTATGAAGAAAATGATTATGGTTGGGATAAAATGAAGAAAAAGTGTGGAGAAAGAAAAAAATAAAGAATGAACATATCAAAATAAGAATTCTAATTTTTTAAGGCCAAAATTATGGTTTGCATTGTCTTTATCGTACTCCCGCATACACCATATTGTCACATTGTCATCTAGTATTGCATGTTGTTGGAGCACTACCACCAATCGTTGGTCGCCAATATTGACTGATGGCTTAACGACAGTTGGCCGATCAAACTTTCATATTGCACTGTCATCATTTTTTAGTCCCTCAACTCCATCATCAATCTTCTATAGTTCTATTCTATTCCATTGTTGGCATTTTAGCTAAATTTTACTTCTTTTAAAAAAACTCTTTTTCTTCTCATGCATGGAGAGAAATTATTTCCTTGGGCTTCCCTACTTTTTTTTGCTCTCATTTTTTTCTACACTCAAATATTTTGAACTATGTGTATTTTCTCTATAAAAAAAAGAGATGAGCCTCATCTTCGAGGACCTCTTCAGAATTGCAAACGGTCACTGAAAGGAGGTAAATTGGACTTTGGGCACAAATTGATGCAAATAGTGCACCAGACTCTGTATAATACGGAGTACTTAACCATTCAAAGGCAAATCTCTTAACCATTCAGACATCTGAACCATTAAGAGACTGAAACAAACAGTCTGAACCATTAAGTGTTGAATCATTCAGACATCTGAACCATTAAGAGGCTGAAACAAACAGCCCCTAAATCTCTCTCTATCTAGTGTCTGTTTCGTTGTGTTTTTTAATTGAAATTGTTGGAAATTGTGTTTCTGTGATTGATAGTGTCCTCAAGCGGAGGGTGAAATAATTCAACAGAGCCTCGTTTTTTGCATCTTCAACAGAATAATCAGAGAAAAGGGCGGAGAACGATGGAGTTGAATGAAAAGTGTTTGGACTCAGAGTTTTGGCATGCCTGTGCCGGAGGGATGGTTCAGAAGCTTCGGGCGAACTCGAAGGTCTTCTACTTCCCGCAAGGGCATGCAGAGAACCCGCTCATCTCCAATTTGCCAAAAATCCCCCCTCTCCAATTTAAATTTTTTATTTAAATTTAAATTAAATAAAGAAGAAGAAAAAAAAATAAAGAATGAGTGCGTGGGGGTGGCGGAGGGCTGGGAAAGAGGAAGAGAGAAAAGGGGTTAAAATAAAAAATTTAAATTTATAAAATTATAATTTGACCCCAAATGACCTGAAGGTGACCTAGAAACTGCCTATTAGACCACCGGTGAAAAAACGTGTACTTTTGTAAAAAGAATTAAAATTTATATATCGAAGTGAAATAACAATGAAAATTTACCTTACCAACAAAAAGTCAGAGTTTTGCGCCACCATGACTTTGTGCGACTTTCACTTCCTCAGTCGATAATTCAACAATAAAAACCCTTCACCGGCCGCACCCTTTCTCCATCTACGACCACCACAGGGCACCAGCCGCTCCCAGGTTATACGCGCCGCCGCTGCATTCTCCATCCCTCCGCCGTCGTTTCTCACATTTCCGAAAACTTCACCGATCAAGTAGAAATAAACCGAAATCAGTTCACATTCATAATTAATTTCTCATTTTCTAGACATGGCAGAACCTGCCCCGAATCGTTTCCCCGCTCGTTCTCAAACCAGTTTCTCGATCTGCTGATATTTGAATTTCAGATCGAGGACTCTGAGATCGCCGACCATGGGATTCGAGAAAGACGAAGCTAGTTCGTCTTCTCATGTTCTCCACATACCCAGAGAAGACACCCCGCTGCTCTCGAGTCAACACCCTCTGTCGTCCCCGAGCAAAACCCTAGCCAATGTCTTGATGTCACTCGTCGGGTCAGGCGTGCTTGGTCTGCCGTACACCTTCAAGAGAACTGGGTGGGTGATGGGTTCTCTGATGCTCTTCTCCGTGGCCTTTGTGACCTACTATTCTATGATGCTGTTAGTTCATTCGAGGAGAAAGCTCGAATCCGATCCGAAATCCCCGAAGCTGCCTTCTTTTGGAGATCTCGGGTTCGCTGTTTGTGGGCCGATTGGAAGATTTGCTGTTGATGTTATGATTGTTCTCTCCCAAGCTGGATTTTGTGTTGGCTACATGATTTTCATAGCAAATAGTTTAGCTTTCTTATTCAATTATGCATCTGTTGAACACCCAAGCCCTAAAATTTTGGGAATTTCCCCAAAATCTGTGTATATATGGAGCTGTTTTCCGTTCCAATTAGGGTTAAATTCAATTCCCACACTTACCCATTTAGCACCTTTGAGCATATTTGCTGATGTTGTTGATTTGGGAGCGTTGGGTGTGGTTTTGGTTGAGGATGTTTTAGTTTACCTGCAGAATAGGCCTGTTGTTCAGGCCTTTGGTGGGCCTGGCGTGTTCTTCTACGGTTTTGGCGTTGCTGTATATGCTTTTGAAGGGATTGGAATGGTGCTGCCCTTAGAATCAGAAACCAGGGACAAGGGTAAATTTGGAAAAATCTTGGGTTTATCAATTGCACTCATCTCCATGATGAATGCTGTGTTTGGGGTTCTGGGTTACTTTGCATTTGGTGATGAGACTAAGGAGATCATCACCACTAATCTCGGGAGGGGTCTTTTAAGCAGTCTCGTGCAAATTGGTATGTGTGTTTATCTTTTGATTACTTTCCCGCTGATGATGAACCCTGTTTATGAAGTGTTGGAAAGGAGACTGTGCGAGAGAAGATATTCGATTTGGCTAAGATGTTCCGCGGTGTTTGTGGTCAGTTTGGTTGCTCTTTTAGTGCCTAACTTTGCGGATTTCTTGTCACTGGTTGGGAGTAGTGTGTGCATTGTGTTGGGGTTTGTGTTGCCGGCTTTGTTTCATCTAATTGTGTTCAAGCAAGACATGAGTTTTCTTGGATTGGCTTGTGATGGAACACTCATTGTTCTTGGCATATGTTTTGCTTCCTATGGGACTTTCTCTTCTCTCATTGACATCTTTGCAATAAAGGCTTAAAGTGTTTCGATATTGGGCTCTCATGCTTGGGAGCGTAGAGATTGTGTCGGTCTAGTGCGAACGTCTTACTTTTACCAACATTTGTAGTACTTTTTATACATTACACATTTGTTGGAAAGTAAGGTTTTTGTTTGGAATGTGTTTGTGTTCTTTGTCAAGATGTTGCTTGACTGTTTAGTTGTTACAAAAGTCCTTGTATTATTCATTCTCTAGTGACTCTCAGATTGGTTACTTAGCTGGTAAGGCAGTGAATAGAGTAAGTTTTGAGTTTGATTTTTGTCATTTGCGTTAGGAAACAATTACGTTAAACATATAATCTCTGCAAGTAGTAAATGCAGATTTCATCCTTTGCCTGTCAGTCTGTGATTAAAGATTATTATTCTCTAGTGACTATCTCATTCGTAATGAGGGGTCTTTAGAGATGGGGTCATCCTTTGATGTGTATTTTAGTCGTCTGTCAACGTTCACTCTGAGGGTGTAAATGAGAATGCTTTTTTTCTAATTCTTTGTCTTACTCATTTTTTATTACTTTAGAATGAGGTTTTACATTTAATTATTACATGAACTAGTCTATCCAACTATTTATTTTGGAATGATGGACCATGTTCTTATAAAACAAAAAAAAATTATTTTTTAAAACATTTAAAAAAACTTTAATTTTCAAAAAATAATACAAAATATTTATTGAAAAAAATAAAGAAAAAAAGTTGGAATTAATAAGACAATGGGCCAGTTTGGGAATAACGTTAGAAATTAGCATTAGCGTTTTGAAAAAGTTATCTACGACCAACGCGTTTAACATTAGCGTTTTTCAAAGTAATTTGCACCATTAAAATAAATTTTATCCAAAACGCTAACGCTAATCTCTAACGCTATTCTCAAACAAGTCTTAGATTTATCATAGGACCATGCTAGGGTGCCACCACATGGGTGCTATCATGGCTGCACCCATGCTTCACACAGACAAACACAGACGTGTCTGTGTCGCACAGACGATTATTGTATGTGTTTGTCTGTGTGAAACATGGGTGAACCCATGATAACAGCATTTTCCTTTATTCATATCACAAGTTCACAACGCTGCCATAAACGGCTTCCCTCTGACTTTTCCTTGCACTTTCTCAGTCGCCGATTCAACAATAAAAGCCCTTCACCCGCCATATCTTTCCTCCTCCTCCACCACCAGCCGCTCTCCTTTCAAACCCGCCGCCGCTGTTGCTTCTTCTGCCGCCGCCATTCTCCATCCCAGCTCCGCCGTTTCTCTCATTCCCGAAAACTTCACCGATCACGTAGAAATACACTAAAACCAGTTCTTATTCGTGAATAAGTTCTCATTTTCGAGACCTGTGTAAATCCGCAAACCCTGCCCCGAATCATACCCCCCCCACTCGATCTCAATCCAGTTTCTCGATCTGTTGATATTTGAATTTCAGATCCAAGAATCCGAGATCGCTGACCATGGGATTCGAGAAAGACGAAGCGAGTTCGTCCTCACATGTTCTCCACATACCCAGAGAAGACACCCCCCTGCTCTCGAGTCAAAAACATCTATCGTCCCCGACCAAAACCCTAGCCAATGTTTTCATAGCGATTGTCGGATCAGGCGTGCTTGGTCTGCCGTACACCTTCAAGAGAACTGGGTGGGCGATGGGTTCTCTGATGCTCTTCTCCGTGGCCTTTTTGACCTACTATTCCATGATGCTGCTAGTTTATTCGAGGAGAAAGCTCGAATCCAATCCCAAATCCCTGAAGCTGCCGTCTTTTGGAGATCTGGGGTTCGCAGTTTGTGGGCCGATTGGAAGATTTGCTGTTGATGTTATGATTGTTCTTTCACAAGCTGGATTTTGTGTTGGCTACACAATTTTCATAGCAAATACTTTAGCTTTCTTATTCAATTATGCATCTGTTGAACACCCAAACCCTAAAATTTTGGGGATTTCCCCAAAATCTGTGTATATATGGGGCTGTTTTCCATTCCAATTAGGGTTGAATTCCATTCCAACACTTACCCATTTAGCCCCTTTGAGCATCTTCGCCGATGTTGTTGATTTGGGAGCAATGGGTGTGGTTCTGGTTGAGGATGTTTTAGTTTACCTCCAGAACAGGCCTGTGATTCAGGCCTTTGGTGGGCCCAGTGTGTTCTTCTATGGTCTGGGCGTTGCTGTATATGCTTTTGAAGGGATTGGCATGGTGCTGCCCTTAGAATCAGAGACCAGGGACAAGGGTAAATTTGGAAAAGTATTGGGTTTATCGGTGGCACTCATCTCTCTGATGTATGCTCTGTTTGGAGTGCTGGGTTACTTTGCATTTGGTGATGAGACTAAGGACATCATCACCACTAATCTTGGGAGGGGACTTTTAAGCTGTTTCGTGCAAATCGGTTTGTGTGTGAATCTCTTCTTTACTTTCCCACTGATGATGAACCCTGTTTATGAAGTGTTGGAAAGGAGATTCTGCGAGGGAAGATATTCGATTTGGCTAAGATGGTCCGGGGTGTTTGTGGTCAGTTTGGTTGCTCTCATGGTCCCTAACTTTGCCGATTTCTTGTCACTGGTTGGGAGCAGCGTGTGCATTGTGTTGGGGTTTGTATTGCCTGCTCTGTTTCATCTCATTGTGTTCAAACAAGAGCTAAGTTTTCTTGGATTGGCTTGTGATGGAGCAATCATTGTTCTTGGTATATGTTTTGCATCCTATGGGACTTTCTCTTCTCTCCTTGACATATTCTCAATAAAGGCTTAAATCACTTTATTACTGACTCTCATGCTTCGGAGCGTAAAGATTGTGTCGGTCTCTTGTGCGAACGGCTCACCTGTACTTCTATCAACATTTGTAGTACTTTTTATGCATTACAAATTTGTTGAAAAGGTTGTTGTTTGAAGTGTGTTTGTGTTCTTTGTCAAGATGCTGCTTGACTGTTCAGTTTCAGTTGTTACAAAGTCATTTCTGTCTTGAATTCTTTTGTGTTTTTTTTCTTTGTTTCAAACAACTCTGCTGTGTATTTGTGTCCTCATTCTAAGTTCACTCTCCAATGATAAATAGGCAGTGGTACTAATAGAGATCTGAGATCTCTATTAAGATTTTAAGATATTACTCCAATTTGAAAAGGTTGCTTAGATTTTACCAAAGATGATCGTTTAAAAACACATTAACCAAAGCTGATTCATAACCCTTAAAAGAAGATGAAAAGGTACAAATGTGCATATGTACAACACTCATTTTTTGTTCATACTGACTTCTAACTACATTCACACTTGTCTTGGTGATGTTAGTAAAGTCTTTCATAGATAACTTTTGTTAGTGTAAGGTAAAAACTAGAAATATAAGTGGTATACAATTTGGCGTATATCAAGTGGTGTACATAAGAACATAAATGGTGAAATGAAATGATTCATATCCCCCAAACCAAGAATTTGAAGTTTGCAATTGCAAGCCCGCTAGGGCCTAGGAGCATTGTCACAAGCTTCGAATTCCAAGAAGATCGCGCCAATGTCCTAACATCAAAGATGTTTGAGTATCACTATGGCAACAAATGCATCCGACAAGACATTAGCGAAGGATCTAGCTAAAGCGTGATTACAAAAGCAACCGACAAGACATTGGCGAAGGATTTAGCTCCAGCATGAAAGAAAATGGCTAAACTGCTAAAGGCTAAAACCTAGAGAGAATTGTATATATACGAGTTTGTGCTTGGAAAGTATGGAGTATCTAAACAAAACGCAATTGCCGGTAATCTTGAGTAAGAGTAGACAAAAATACATATTCGACATTGTTCTGAACCAGACCGACATTACATTGAACCGAAAAATGAATTTTCAAATGGTTCTAGTAATTTTTTCTATATCACAAACCGAATTGTCCCTTTATATAATGGTATGGGATAGATTCTAAAAAAATAAGAACCAAAAATTTCGAACCAAATCATTACAATAGAAATGTTTTTAATTATATACTGAACATTTTGTTGGTTACTTTTTACTAATATTTTTTATTCTTATTTCTTAGTAAATAGTAATGATTGTAACTTAATCTCACAAAGAACAACTGTAACTTACTTAATATCACAAAGTAATTTAAAATAAATTACTTAATTACAGCTCATTTTATGCTACTTTTATTGAAAATATTCAATTGACAAATACATTTTTTTAAAAATTATAATAAAACAACACACGTATTGAATAAAGATGTATAAACATATGTTAATGCTAAATCCATCTCATATTTGGCTATATCTCTTTCTTTTGGGCATGTTTGGATATTGGCTTTTCAAATGGCTTTTGGCTGTTTTGACTAATTTTGGCTATTTTGACCCGTCAAACAACCAAATAGAGTGTTTGGCAAATGGCTATTGAAGTTAGCTGTTAGAGTCCGAAAAGTTAAAATATGAAAAGCTGGGAAGAGTAGGCTTTCGAGTTGGTTGTTGGAGATTAATTATTTATTGTATAAATATTAAATAAATAAATAAGTAAATAAATTAATAAATACCAAGTAAATAAAAAACAAACAAACGAAAAAGTGAGTAAATAACACATCCCGAAATGAAATTTACTTAGAATTTACGAGGTATTATATTTTTTTAAAAAATTATTTTATTCAAAAATTGGTACAGAAATAAAAAACTTACATATTAAAGAAATTTTATAATAAATATAATTTGTTAAATAGTCAAATCCATCAAAATGGAAGGCAAACACTGTCCTTTTTTAATAGCAAAACTAAGTAAGCAAAAAATATTGACTCTACTCAAAACATTTTTTATATAATAAATATAATTTGTTAGATATTCTCTCTCTCTCTCTCTCTCTGTGTGTATGTATGTGTGTGTGTGTGTATATATATATATATATGTATGTATGTGTGTGTGTGTGTGTAGATTTTGATTCAAATAAGAATAAGATCTAATGAAAGAAATAAGAATAATTAGAGCATCTCCAATGTGGCTTGGTATATGTGGCTTGCTATTGCTTTTTTTAGCTAATGAATAGTGGTATAACAAGTCACTTTTTGCTCCTTCTCCAACCATGACTTGTTATATTATGCTCTCTCCTTCCAATAATGTTTTACTCATTTTTGATCAACGTGCAAAACTCCATGATTTTAAAATGATTTTATTTATAAATTGTTAAATAAAATACAAAATAAAAAATTATATTTAAAAAACTACATCAAAAAATTTACAAAATAAGAGCTGACAAAAATTTATTTTATCAAATAATCAATGAAAATACACAAATAAATAAGAGTTATCGAGAGGCCGTAATAGTAAATGGGTAATTCTTTTTTGGACGGAGGGAGTAAGTAACAAATATATTTTGTTTCAATAACCATTACTCCCTCCGTCCCAATTTAAATCGTTTGTTTTGACTTTTGGGAATATTTAAGGAAAATAAAAATTAGAGTTGATTTTCCGAAATTGACATTACTTTTTAGGAGGGGTGATGATAAATGGAAGATAAAGTGGAGAAGAGTGACTTATTTTAGGGGTAGTTTAGGTATTTTGTTTTTAAAAGTTTACGAAAACAACTAACAGGCAACTTATTTTGGGACGGAGAAAAAAGACAAACAGGTAATTTAAAATGGGACAGAGGGAGTATAATACACCAAATACAATAATTCTTGAATTGTATTTATTCCTGTAAACGTAAAAAAAAAGTAATAAATATGGAGTATGTGTCAAAGAACCGATTCAACCAAAAGCTCAAACTTGTGGTTATGTCTAGAAAAAGTTATTTATATTCTAATAGTATGTAATTAAAAAATATAAAATAAAATATTTCTATTTAAAATAAAATAAACCAAAGAACTCTTCCTACGGTAAAAATCACATTCACATTGAAAAAACAAAAAAATGTTATACGTATTTAATTTGTGCAGTATATATCATTGTAAAAGAAATTTACCTTAATTTATGTTTAGCTATATTCTAGCATGCTTGTTATAAATAGCAATGTGTTTTCATTTTTTAGCAAGCTAGTCAAATTTTGAATAACCCCTTGTAGCATAAAATTTTGTATATGTTTGTCAAATTATAACATATAGCAAGTCATTTTGCTATGGTTGGAGATGCTCTTATGTACCGTTGGATTAAGCCCATATGATTCATCATCTACGCATCTTACAAAGGGTAAGGAGGTATTTTACATTGAAATCCGTTTCTCTCTCTCAATCCCGTCTTCATCTTCCCGAGATCATCTCATACACTCCATCTTCCAGATTCCTTCCAAATCTTGCGTCATAATCTGGTAGGCGAATCCTAATTTATCAATTTTGATTTCTAATCTCTCTCTTGAAGGTTATTATAGTTACCGATTTCAAGAATCCAATTTTTTGTTCTTCTTCTTCTAGTTATTAAATGATGGGTCCATAAAGACGAGGCCATGGATCTGTATGAAGTTCGACAGTCAAGATGTAAAAAGCATAGATGATGTTTGATGAATTGGCCGACTGATTCTCTTGCTAATTTAGGTACGACTAATCATAGATTTACTCCTCATGAATTCACATTTTTGAATTATTTAATTTTATTCCTTTTGCTTTGGTGTGTCATTGGAGGAAGAAATCTTCTTGTTCGGCATTCTAATCACTTCTCAATTTGGCATTCCACTCTTTATGTTTTGATTCATGTTTCAATTTTCTCATTCTTTTTGCTAAACATGATATTTTTTGTTTGACAGCACACAATTTCAAACTCATTTGTTCATGTGAATTGTGCTTCTTGTTAATTTTCTGCTCATTTAGGTTGAATGAATTACAGTAAGTCTTTATTTACGTAGAATTTTTTGTTTTTGATTTTGTTTTTTGCTGGATGAATTTGGAATTTATTGTGCAAAAACTCCATTTAGTTGGTGCAGCGAGCAAAATGGGACATAGATGCAGTATTATTATCTTTGGTTGCACATTGAGTAATATATTTGTTAGAGTTAGAGATCCAATATAATTGGAAAATTGGATGCTTCCTTCTTTGTTTTTTTTTGCAAATGAATTTCAAAGTTTAACACCTCTGTTGAGTCTCCCTTTGTGCTGGTCTAGATTGGTTTAGAAGAACAATGATCCACCTTTTTCAAAACCCCTTTTTATGTCTTCTTTTATGCTAGTCTGCATTGATGTGCTGTGAAATTTTAAGATTTTCTTCTATTAGGCATAGCATTGTAGAACACTAGTACTGCACTCCACCCCTTTGTATCTGCATTTACGTTGAGCACAACCCCCACCTCTAGTTACATTTCAAGGCATAGAAAAAAGAAAGCAAAACATTTGTGGATTGTGGTTATATTGTTATATTCTTGAAAATTGTTGGCCATGATAATGTTGATGGGAGAATTTGGTGTTCAATAGGGATGTACATTATTGTTTGTTTTTTTGCTTTTTTTACTTTGCTTTTTTCTATCATTGTGCATTATTGAATCAAGTTAATGCATTTATAGAAGAGGGCAATACATTTTCAAAATCAAGCTAAAGGATAATATAAAATCAAAATTGATGCATCTTGGGGAGAATTTCTGATGCATTTGTATACTGTACATAGTGATTTTTTCGCAAATGATGATGCCCTTAAACTTTTCTGTTAAATTCTCATCTTAAAATCTATATTTAATAGGTCTAAGTGCAAGTTGTGAGTCCCTTTAAAAAAATCGGTGCCTATTAGCTCAAATGGTAGAGCAGTACGTACTACGGTTGTATTATAACCGTAGCAGTACATACTACGGTCGTACTATAATTGTGCATTATTGAATCAAGCTAATGCATTTGTAAAAGAGGGCAATACATTTTCAAAATCAAGCTAAAGGATAATATGGATAGAAATCACCCCTAATAGGACTAAAACATTGTGTTTATCCCTAAAATAGGAGTTCATGTTTTTTATCCCCCAACTAGGACCTCTCCCGCCACATTCTTTCTTTCTCTCCCGATTTTGCCCTCTTTTTCCTTTCCGCATCACACTTCACAATCCTGCCTCGTCTACATTACAACTCTTTGTAATACACATTACCACATTACATACTATGACACTTTACATTACAATGGTTCGTAATATTCATCACCACATTACAGATTATGATACTGGTAATATCCACATTACATACTTTACTAGACTATCATGAATATTTTAAATTGCATATTAACCATTGAATATTTTTAATTTTTTGTTATGGATTTAAAGTCAACATGTCCATATGAGCTTAAAGGACAAAACATGCACATGTTGTGAATTCCAACTTGATCAATTTATTTGCATTCATGCGGTGGCTGCTATTGGGAGACGTCTCGGCTTATCTTGTTATGATTTTATCTCTCCTTTCTACAAAATTGAGGCATTAGTATATATGTACATATGCTGGTATAGTCCATGAGTGGAGATCCAAACACTATTTGATATCACTTTATGTTGCATTACATGACTTTTTTTAGTATGATTTAATTGTGTTAAAATTGCTTGTACTAAGATGTAATGTACTTTTTAAAATGTCCTCCCCTTGTTGACACTTTTATTTCATAATTTCGTTTCATCTAAATAACCTTTGTCATTCAACGCTGTGTACAGTGCCACAAATTGGCATATACATGACCAACTTTAAGGACTCTTATAAATTGTTGTACGTGTAAATGAGAAAACTAAAATTTCATATTGTAAATGGCCACCTTATGTCAACAATAATGCAACACTTAACTTTAATGGTAATATATTTATTTTATACTCCTATTTAGTAGTATAGGAGTATTTGGTAGTTAATGTTTGCGGCAGAGATGAAAGGGAGGGTAGGGTATTTTGGGTATGGCCATGCAAACTAAGTCCTATTTGGGGAATTTATGTTTTGGACTCCTATTTAGGTATATTTGATATGTTTTAGTCCTATTTAGGTTTTTTTTCCCAACACTCTACATAGGCATTTGTTGTAATATACATGATCATGCTTAATAATGTAAATGTTTTTTAACTCATATTTTGGAGAAAAAAATATGAAACTTCTATTTTGTTATATTTTCATTTTTTTACTCCTACTTTAGAGAAAGTACTAACGTAGGAACTCCATGTTTTTATTTACAAAATAAAAGTTTGTACTGTGGTAATGTGACATGTGGACATGTGGTTCAAGTACTTGTGGTCTTGTGGACATGTAGCGCGACCAGTGAGGAGAAAATGGTTCTATGTCATAAATGGCGAGGGGTATTTTGGGTATGGCGACGCAAATTAAGTCCTATTTGGAGGATTTAAGTTTTGGAGTCCTATTTAAGTATATTTGATATGTTTTAGTCCTATTTAGGGTTTTTTCCGAATCAAAATTGATGCATCTTGTGGAGAATTTCTGATGCATTTGTATACTGTACATAGTGCTTTTTTTCACAAATGATGATGCACTTAAAATTTTATGTAAAATTCTCATCTTAAAATCTATATTTGATAGGTATAAGTGCAAGTTGTGAGTCTCTTTCAAAAAATTGGTGCCTATTAGCTCAAATGGTAGAGCAGTACGTACTACGGTTGTGGGTTCGAATCCCGCATAGGCAAACTATTTCTCAAATTTGTATTATATTTAGTCTGAATACAATACATTCTTAAGCTTTTTCACCTCACAAAAGGTTACTCAGGTGTCATTATTTACTAATCCACAAATTAATACAAAAATTAAATAAAATATAAAAGCAAGACACAATGCATATATCAGATTATCAGCTAGCATAGTGCAATAACATTAAAAAGTCTTTATATATTTTAAAGTTTTTACTTTAAAATGTGAGAAACTTATACTACCTCCGTCCCATAGTATTTGTCCACTTTCATTTTTACACACCATCCAATACATTTCTTTAATCCATTTTATCTTATAATTTGTATATTAAAAAATTACAGAAATTATATATTAATAATCTATATGTTAAGAAAAATCAAACAAGATCACACATGACTATATTTAGACTTACACATTGAGAGAATTTGATGAGTCAAAATGCTTAGATGAACAGTTTCTAAAGTCAAAACTGGACGAATACTCCGGGATGGAGGAAGTAATAAAATGTGATAATATAAAAAATAACCAAATATATAGTTAACCAAAAAATGATAAAAATAACGTGACAAGAAAGTATTATTTATAAATTTGAAAAAAAAATCAAAGTAAATAAATAAATCTTTTCCACCGTGTGAAATGTATTAAAATAATGCATATGAGGAATAAAGAGTGCAATAGAAAAAAAATATTTAATATTAATTTTTCTTGAAGAAAAATGGCAAAAAAAAAAGAGAAAAAAAAAGATAAAAACATTACAACAGATCCAAAAAAGAATCTAAGTGGAAGTCAAATATATGGAAACATTAATTTTGGAAATGGATAATTGCGTGTCATCCATGACCATTTTAAATGCACTACGATTTTACAATAATTGCGTGTCATCCATGACAATTTTAAATCCATTTTGTAGAAGGCTTCCATCCATTGATCATTTGAGATCAATGAATCTCATTCATTCTTATTTCTTTCGTAGAAGAGCATTCTTATTAGAACCCACCCCTATATATATATATATATATATATATATATATATATATATATATATATATATATATATATATATATATATATATATATATATATATATATATATATATATATATATATATATATATTGCAAATATGAATTGTACTATATTGCATAACATATTATATTTTATAAATTTTAGTTCTTGTTATATAAATTATATTACACAAATCATATACATAAAATTAACTTTATAAATATAATTACATCTACAACAGCTATTTAAAAGCAGCTAAATTTGCCAAACATTTTTTTGTGAACAACTAATGCAATTGAACGGTCAAAATAGCTAACTCCACCACCCATTCAAACCAATAAACACAAACAGCTAACATCCAACCGCCAACTTACAAATAGAACATTTATGTCGAACAAACAAGTTTACTATTAATGCTTGAAATCGGAAATGAAAAAAAGTGAAATGACAAAATTGTCCATTTCTTATTTAAAATAGAGTATATTTAACCAATTAGGGAGTACATTTAGCATCACCCATAGAAATATCCAATTTTTTTGATCTTGTTAACTGTTTTATAAAATAAAAATATTTTTATCCCGAAAAACAATAAAGCATAATTTGACATTAGTATGGTTTTAGTTCTAATTCAACCAAACCTTAATCTTGACAAATTGTGGCACATATTTCAAGGAGGAAGGTGCCTCATGTTCACCTTGCAATCCTTGCTAATAAAATGTCTTCGCAAAGAGTACTTTTTTTCTTTTGAGAACCCCAAAGAGTACTTTTACTATCATTCAAACTCGTCTTTGTTTGACGAAGACAATGATGAAGATCCATTTTTGTTTTTGCAAGTATACTTTAGACGATTACAAGTTTGCAATTTTCCAAAAACAATATACTTTTGCTGAGACCAAACAAACTTCCAAAACCCAATGCCACTCAGAGTGTAGAAAAAGTCAATCTGAGTAACCGGACAAATATTTTGAGACGAAAAGAGTAGTTTGAATTGGTAAGGGGTATATGGTTGAATCTAAAAGGAGAAGCATTTGTAACATGCATTTCACGTAAGAGTACAACACGGAACACCAAGCCTCAAATGTGATAGAGTGTTTCAAGTGTGTGTCTCTATGTGTGCGTGCACGCGTGTCTATGCTCTGTATATATGTACGTATACACACACACACACACGTGTGTGTGTGTGTGTGTATCAATAATTCAGTATTAAAATACAAAACAAACCGGTCACAAAAAGATTGATGTGATGAATCGTTACAAAGCTATATATCAAATATAAACAACCACAAAAGCCAACAATTTCTTTCTTATATAAATATTATGAATAAAAAAGAGAGAAAGAGAAAGAAACTATTGCCGGTGTCAACGACGACCACAATTGGATATCAGAAATGACTGACCATGACTTAGATCATGGTCAGACAAATAACAAGAATTAACAACAATATCACTCCACACACTTACAAGAGCCCTGCCAAATGTTGATTAGAACAGCAGCTCATTTTATTCACTTATTCATGTTTTTGTTTTTCTCTGTACCAGGTAAAGAGGATGGACAAACTCGAAAATGTACAACTTCCAAGTAGGCAACAAGCATGGAAAATATGCTTTAGTAAATGAGCTTGCCTGCGAAAAGGGAAATAAAGGGATACAAAGTCAGGAGCTTGCTTTCAATTCGTGTGTAAGGTGGAATGAATAATGATAAATACGCTAAACATTTTTAATGGAAAGTAAGTTTTTTACTCTCAAATTTGTGTTTGGGGGGAGGTTTTTTTAAGGGGGGAGGGGAGGAGGTAATTTAAACTCCGTATTTAAATTGATGGAATTTAATATGCTTATGGTAAAAAGTTAATGACTACAAGACAATGACTTTACACTAATTTATCGTTTTATTATGAAACATTATCAAGTTAAAGCACTACTTTTTTGTTTTTAATGAATTCTAAGTAAAATAGGGGGCGGGGGGGAGGTGATTTTATTATGTAAAATACTGCTATATTTAGACACAAACTGTGTTTTCATACGAAGAAATGATGCCAGGGAAAATCAAGTGAATTCCCAATTACTCAATGTATTCAATGAAGGCTTTTAGGCAAGCTCAACAACATTAAAACCACACTGGCATTACTCAAAGCCTAAAACAAAGGGAGTGACATGTTGAATATTACATTGAATGTCTACTTATAGGACAACCTGTTTACGATGAGAAGTGTGTATTGAGTATCTCACGTTGATTGTTTACTAGATTTGAGTCTAGAATGTAAGTATGAAGTAAGATGCACCTCTTAAGGATCTTGTTTGGGAAGATGTAGACTTAAGTTAACATAATAATGTAAGATAAGGTAATATGGTTTCTAAGAAAAATAAGCAAAAGATGTAACTACCTGTGACAACAAATAATACCTTGGTAGCCGGCCCTCTTGGAATAAGAACATGAATACTATGATTGCATGACCTTGTTTTGTTTGATGCAAGTAGTAGGTTCCTTGAACGCTTGGCACTTCCAAGCTGGTGACCTCTCAACAGAAAATATGGACTTATTGCTAGTGATGGTAGTAGTAGTAGTTGTTGTTGTTGTTGCTGTTGTTGTTGTTGCAGCTGTTGGTGTTGTCGGGATCACGTCCTCTTTAATTCGATGTGAATTTTTAGATTTTAGTTCCTCTTTAGGGTTTGCTTGATCCTTAAAATTACAAATGCTAAGGGGTAACTTTTTCTGTTTAAACCTTCCTTTCTTTCTCCCAACACTTTCAAAATCATCCATGTATTCTTCATCTGCTTCCTTCGATCCATTTTCCACTCTTTCCCCGCTCTCCGTTGCAGTGGAGTTGGATTTATAAACTTCTAACGCTTTCCCATTTTCCCTTGATCTGTAATTCGCTCTGTCAGAAGAAGAAGCCTTCGACGTCTCACTAACTGGCAACGTTTTGAGCTTCTTGTGTTGGTGATTTCTCGGGGAACTGTTTATAGCCCTGTGCAAATTCTTAGCCAATTCTTCATCCGTCCTACAACTATCAACCCCTCTATTCTTATCGTACAACGCATGGACTGCAACATGCTTCTTCGTCTTATTCTTCTTTGACTGGCTGTGTCTACTAGCGGCTTCTTCATCGCTAATACTGACCAATTCCAAAGCCGCCCTGGCAGCAGCTATTGCTTTTGCTGCTTTTGCAGCTTTCTCCTCTGCAAGGGCTCGGGCATTCCTTGCAGCCCTAGCCGCTTCGGCGGCTTCCATTCTCGACGCCTCAATGATCTCCTCGTTTGATAGACTATGGTCACTCAAATGAGATCTCAACAATTTATTAAGACGGGTGTCGAACTCACCACTGCTGAAACCACTCCCGAAAAAAGACGAGGAAGGGGTGTGTGGATTGGCATCACCGTTCTGTTTCCTCATTCCGGCTAAAAGCCTCTTCCTCGGTGGCAAAAGCACATCGGCATCCAAGTTATCCGCATCACATACATTAGCTTCCATTCTCTCTGCATTACACCATCAATGATCTACAAAAACATCCCGCCTGCAAAAGAAACATTTGTGCACTACAGAAACCAGCAGTTTCGCCTCCACGAAAACAAAAATTCATTGAACACGAATCAAACAGTATGTTGAATCCGAAATCGAACTCAAAAGCATCACCAACAAAAACAATTAAAAAAACCCAGAGAGCAATGCAAATAAACTGAGAGAGCCCAAATCATCAAGAGAAACGCTTTAGGGCCTTGCAAGCACCAAATGAACAGATGAAACAGAAATTTTTCAATCCAATCGAGAAAATCAAAAGCTTGATTCTAGAGAATTGTTGAAATCCAGAACTGAGCTAACATCATGTAATTTCCTAGGATTCCTCGTGATTAAAGAGTATTTCGAGCAATTAACGAGAATCAAATAAGGTGGATCAGATACCTCTTGATCTCTCCATGCTGGAAATGGAGCTGAAACTAGGGTTTTCCGAGAGAGATTAGGAAATGGAAGGAAAAATGGCACGTAAAACCAGATAGATAGAAGAAGGAAAGAAAGAGAGAGAAATAATTTTAAGACTACAATTACGTTTGTCTGAATGGAGTTTCCAATGGGTCTCATTTTGGAGACTTGCTTCTTTATTTGTGATTTTATGTTATCATTTTGCATAGTTTTTTTTATGGTATGGAATTAATTCTAAAAATATTTATGTTCGAATCTATACTCTATTTAAAAAGAGGTGGATGTTTTTCCGCTCATACATGAGACTCATATATGGAAAATGTTGACAACACAAATTGTAGTTTAACTATTTTGCCTCAATGTTTTCCTTCCATTTTAATTACGTTTTCATTTTTATTTAAATGTTACACAATTTAAGTATTTACATTAAATTAAATAATAGTGAACCACTGGAAAATTATAGTATGGAAATAAAATACAGTACCATTTAAATATGAAAATAAAATTAAAAAATTACAAATTAATAAAGTATGGTCGGGATTAGAATGCTTTCATTCAAAAAAACTACTATACGTACAAATTAATTATTTATTTCAAAAAATATTATAATTTACAAGCACGAACATGTAAAAATGATAAGTTTTCTAAAATAAATTAGAAAATAAATATGGTATGGTAAGTAAATGATAACATTTAAATACAAAATTAAAATAAAAAAACTACAAATTAATATTAATACTATAATTTACAAGTACGGAAACATTTTAAAAATGACAAATGTTCTAATTAGAAAGTTAGAAAATAAATACGGTATGGTACGGTAAGTAAATAGAACCATTCAAAAACGAAAACAAAATAAATGGTAAGTGTTCTAAAATAAATTAGATAAGCGTTCTAAAATAAAAGAGAAAGTAAAATACTTCTAAAAATCATAAGTGTTCTAAAATAAATTAGAAAATAAATGTGGTTCGGTAAGTAATTAGTACCATTTAAATACAAAAATAAAGCAAAGAATTCAAAATTAATATTAATACTATAATTTACAAAAATGAAAATGTTTTAAAAGATGTAAGTGTTTGAATTAGAAAATTAGAAAATAAATACGGTACGGTACATCCGCACGATAAGCAAGTGGTAGCATTTAAATATAAAAATAAAATAAATGGTAAATGTTCTAAAATAAATTAGGTAAGTGTTCTAAATAAATTAGAAAATAAAATAAATATCAAAACGGTAAGTGTTCTAAAATATATTAAAAAATAAATATGGCATGGTAAGTAAATGATACCATTTAAATAAAAAAAATAAAATAGAAAAACTCCAAATTAATACTCTTAATCAATACTACAATTTACAAGCATGTAAACGTGTAAAAATTGTAAGTGTTATCAAATAAATTTAAAAAATAAATACGGTACAGTAAGTAAATCGTACCATTTAAATAAAAAATAAAAAATGATAAATTAATACTATTAATGCTATAAGCATGGAAACATGTAACAAGGGTAAACATTCTAAAATTAATACTATTAATACTATAATTTACAAGCATGAACACGTGTAAAAATGGTAAGTGATCTAAAATAAAATAGAAAATAAATACTGTAGGGTAAGTAAATGGTGCCATTTAAATACGAAAATAAAATTTAAAAACTACAAATTCCAAAATAAATACATTAATATGTTGAATTATTGATTAGATAAGTCAAATTATTGGATTATTGTTATGGACAATATCTAAAACATGTTGAATTATTGTTACGGAAATCGGTATTTAGCAATGGGTAACTGTATGTTGCAGTTTCAGGAGATATAAATCGCAATGGCTTGAAGATTCTGATATACAACGAAGTAAATGCTCACACAAATTATACGAGTAGTGTAGTTTATAAAGAAGTCTTTCAAAATTTGTAAATCATTTTACTTTTATACTTTAAAATAATGAAATCTCTACATTCCATTATATACCAATTTATAATATTAAAAATGATCTTAATTTAGTAACGTAACTATGACCCGTGCAACGTACGGGTGTAAGACTAGTTATTTTTAAATAATGCTGAAATTAATGTCAAACTAAAATTGTCAAAAAATATAAAATTTGATAAGGAATAATTTCAACAATAGTATATTTCTATTTTTTAAAAAATTATAAAATTTGACAGGAAATAATCTCAACGATAGTATATTTCTATCTTTTTTAACACTAATAACTCTATTTTCAACCTAATGAAGCACACAAGTTTCATTTTAGATCGTAACTCCCAACGTGCCTCCTTCATATTATTCAGCCTTGCTGCTCCAATCAATCCTTCTAGATGGACCTCCCTTTTGGGTTAAGTTAAACCTCTATACATACCATATCAGCTTCCTTCGATGAGTTTTTAGTATCTCTAATCTGACTAATAATAAAAGTGGATGAGTATATACATATGGGTATGACCTTTTATACTCATCATAAGGCCACTACTTTTGTGTATGATTTTAATTAAAAGAAGGACACGGTTCCGTTGACATTAGGCAATAGTACGTGCCACTAGCGGTGTCATTGTATTTTTGGGCACATCCGGTGCTCTGTTTGAAAAATTGATGTCTTCTACCTCCTAACCCACACCTAAAGCCCCCACCCTAGTCCCACGCCAGTCTCGCCCTAAGCCCCCAACCAAGTCATCTGTATAAAAATTTTTATTTTGAGAATGGTCAATAAACATATTTTATATTTCTAATTTGTTGAGATATTACATTTATTTCGTACTCAACATTCTAAACTTGTAGTTCTAATTACCTCAGACACATTTCTAATGCCATGGATTGTCTTGTTCATTGAATTACATCTCCAATTTTCAAATTTTGTTATATTACACTTCTAAAATACTAAGGGCATGAAAATTATATTGGAGATATTGGAAATGCTAGACTAAGATATTTAGTAGTATGAAATAAATGTGTTATTGCAACAACTTTAAAATACAAATTATACTTAGGACCACTTTATAAATAAAAACATTTATAGGAATGTACTTTACAAAGACTAAAAACCAAAATCGTCTATTTTATATGATTCAAAAATATATTTAACCCATTTTTTAATTTTACAGATTATCTAAACTTTATTTTTAGATACTCCTTCTATCCCAATTTAAATTGTATGTTTAGGTTTATGATGTTTGGATGAAGTTTTTTTAAATCATTTTATATAAAAACGGCATATAAATAAAAATTAAAAAATAAAAATTGTGGAGTAGTATTTAAAAATTATATCAAAATATGTACAAAACTAGTAGTAACATGATACATTCTGTTATAAAATGACAAACGATAACTGTTACAAAATGACGAACGATAATAGAGAAATAAAATAAATTAATTTTGATATATGAATACTAAACAAACAAATTAATTTGAAAGACAATGAAGTATCTTTTACTAAAAATGTTCAAGTGAGAAAGGCTTTTCCAAAAAGACGGTCAAGTGCATGACTTGGACAGTTGGACCATTTGGTGGGGCCCACAAGCCCGGAACTGCCGCCCTTCTTTTTCCTCTCAAACTCACCGCCAAAAATTAGAAGGTCCGCTCCCGATTCCCCGAACGCGCACTTCATTTGCTTTAATTTCTCGATCAACCAATCTCCGGCCGGTCTCCGGCGGAAACGCTGAACCCTAATCCGGCTTTCCCGCCTTTCATTTTTCTTTTCCCTCTCATTCTCAGCTTCTGAGAGGAGCAATTTGTTCACCCAATGATATCCTGAACATATCACTCGCCTTCTTGCTTCGATGCGTGAGTTTGGGTGTTCGTTTTTCTGCAGATGAAGAGAATCGAGAAGTTGCCGGAGGAAATTCGTGGCCAAATCCGTTCCGGAATCGTTATTTACGACTTGACGAGGGTTGTGGAGGAGTTGGTGTATAACAGCCTCGATGCTGGTGCTGGAAAGGTAATTTTAGTCGCCCCATTAGGTGTGGAGGTGGTTTTCCTGATTTTATTACTTGTGTGGTCTATTTGTGTTGTTGGTCGTATTTGATTTGGCCAGTGTAGCTGTTTGGACTCTGTTCTTTTCGTTGTAAGGGCTTAAACCCAGTTCTTCTGACAGGTTTCCATTGCAGTGGGTGTTGGGACCTGCTATGTTAAAGTGGTGGACGATGGTATTTGCTAGACTGTTTTCTTTTCTTTTAAGAATCATGTGTACATTCAGATGTATGTATGCTGCATTTGAGCATTTTCTCGAAACTCCGGTGTAGGATCTGGTGTGTCTCGAGATGGGCTGGATCTTGTGGGAGAAAGATATGGTAATGGGTTTGATTTTCTTTTAGCTATCTCGCCAATGGTTTTCTGTTCAGTGTTATGCTTCAAACAAAAAGATCATTGATTGAAAACTGTTTCAACTTATAAGATAGAGTAGCTGTTTGCCAATTTGTGTCCAGCATGTAACTCAGGTTTTTTTTCTTATCACTTTGGATACCCCAACTGTTTATGATAAATCAATAATGTATGATAGGTTTTTCGCTCACACTTGTGGGTTTTCTATTTTTGTACAGGAACACATTTCAGTAAACTGGTTTTAATTAAAATTATAGTTGACTAATTGAGTACTATTACAATAATGATTGCATCAGCCGGAAAGCTATAATTTTCTATTGGATTGCAATTATAGTTGACTAGTTGAGTACTATTACAATAATGATTGTATCAGCGACATCAAAATACAACCCCTTGGATGATATGGACACTAGTCCTTTGAACTTTGGCTACCTTGGAGAGGCTTTGAGCTCCATTGCTGATGTCTCTTTGGTGGAAATTGTTACAAAAGCGCATGGGAGACCAAATGGATATCGCAAGGTTTTGAAGGTAGAATATTCTGAAGTTATTTCAGTTAATAGGAAATTGGTAGTGTGTACCAGTTGCCTTCTATGCTTCATACATGTCTCAGGGTTGCAAATGTTTGTATCTTGGAATTGATGATGATAGGGTAGATGTTGGCACTACAGGTAAACTGTGTCTAACCTCGTCAATTGGAAGTGTAATTGATTTGGTTTCTGAGTGAAATGCACATTGAGTTTTTATTGTTTGCAGTCACGGTGCGTGACTTATTCTACAACCAACCTGTTCGGAGGAAGCATATGCTATCCAAGTACCTCTCCTACTTCTAGACCAAAATCTATTTTGTTGTACAGTGGTAGTGTTTTTCCATATCTGTAGACCAACTTTTTGTCATGTTTCTTTTTTATTTCCTTTGATAGCCCAAAGAAAGTGTTACACATGATTAAAGAATGTGTGATACGAATTGCACTCGTTCACCCCAGTGTCTCCTTCAAAGTTGTTGATATTGAGAGGTCTTCCCTTGCTTCATTTACTAAACACTTAAATGTTTTCCATTTTATTTCATGGCATTAAGGTGTCGGTGCTGACAGTTTGTTGGTATGCAGCGAAGATGAGCTGCTCCACACATGTCCTTTTCCTACTGCATTGTCATTACTGGCGAGAAGTTTTGGAATTGAGGCTTGCAACTCTCTTAAAGAATTGAATGTTGCCGCTGGGCGATTCAAGCTTCTCGGATATATTTCTGGCACCCTCAATATTTTGTCATTGAAGGTACATTTTTTCTGGTGAACATACTGTGAGCATACTAGGTGTCTCATTTTCCCTATCTCCCGCTAATTAATGGCTGCTTGATTTGCAGGTGTTTCAGTATGCATGTATCCCTTTCTTTCATGTACTGTTCCTGCGGAACACAGGCTATGTTTTCAGCAGATTTTTTGTTTTGTTTTCATTGACTTCCATCAATGCAGATATCAATTCAAAATTTGTCTCTAAGGGACCAATACACAAAATGATAAATAATATGGCTTCAAGCTTTATTGTTGGTTCCCAAAATGAGAAGCAGAATAGGTCCCAGATATGTCCAGCATTTCTTTTGAACCTACAATGCCCAAAGTCTTACTATGATCTGACTTTTGAACCATCAAAGACATCTGTGGAGTTTAAGGTATTTTATTTGTCAATCATCACTTGATGCAAGTTTCTAATAGATAATTGTGAAGGTATACAAGTTATTGTGAATCTGCCTTGTCCTTGGCCCGCATAATTCTGATTATCCTCAAGTCCCAAAATTTCGTTAGTGTTTTTGTTGAGTTCATTCATCCTATGGTCACTCAACAATAATAACATTTAAACTTTTTCATCTAAATGCGTTAAAGTGGAACATCTTAAAAGCTGTCATTCAGAAATTGGAGTCATCCTCAGTGAATGAGAGGCAGAAGTGGAAATGCCACTAGCCCATTGTAGTCGAGTCGCCAAAACTCCAAAAGTGAAATGAATTGTTTTTCATCACATTATATGATACCTTTAAAACTGAATGTGTGCCAATTATCACTTTTGGTCTCATCTTTGATAAGCACTCATTTTCCCCTTAATGTACACATATTGAAGGATTGGGATTCTGTCTTTACTTTCATTGGGGATGCTGTTCGACGTCTTTGGAGTAGAGGAAAATCTGATGGTAAGATCCAATAACAGTGATTTATATTTCATCAGGGCAATCAAGCAACTATCTGTCTATATTTCATGTGACATTTTGACCTCTTTTAAATATCTTAGTATCATAGTTAGCATCTGCATTATCATTTACTATTATTACATGTTATCTTTATTATCTTTTGATACTTTTTAATTTGATTGCATTTTCCAGTATAACATATATGTATGCATACATCACTTTTTAGTAATTCACACACAGAGGTCTCTAACATTTTTCTTAAGCCCCAGTAGTGGATTCATTGGTTTTATGATAATCTGGCTATAGACCTTAGTTTTTCTGACCAAGGTGGAGATAAATTCACATACCTCCTCACAGTAAAGCTTAGTTTCAGATTATGTTTGCTTGTTTTGATTAAATTCATTGGCTGAATTAATAGTCTCTCCTAACTCTGTTCTCATCTTGCATCTTATCAGTATTGCATGAAAATTGTGAAATTGGGAAAAAGAGGCATAGGGCCTTAGATTGTATAGTACCTGAGGAAACTTCTCCGAAGTCAAAGAAGCTCACTGTCAAGTGCAATAATTCTCTTTCCAGCAGAGAGAATCGATCTTCATCTGACAATTCGCATGTAACCATTATTGAAAAGCTCAACACGGATTGCACATTTCTTTGTCAGACTGATTTTCCAGAACACTCAAGTGAAGTGTCTCCATTACCCCATAATATGTTCTCTCCTGAGGACACATTTTTGGACAATGATCTTTATTGTCTAAATAGATCTTTCAGACAAGCGGACAATATTCTTAGCTCAGGATGGCAGAGTGCATCTCCCAAGATTGACGGTGAAATGGACAGGTTACTTGCAGACCAAGCACAACTTTGTAATTCCCTGGATCTCATTGACAATTCAGAGGCCTGTGAGGATGTAAGAGAACCCTTCCTTCAGAGCTGTTTTTTAGGCAGAAGACTGAAACATGATGAAAAGTATCTGGCTACTGGTGATCAATTTGAGTTTAAAATAGATGGTAACTCCAAGCAAAATGCATATAGAGCTGATGGTGGAATTGTTCAAGTAAAAGACATTAACAATGTATTGAGTCCAATGAATGCATGGCACTCTGAGCAACCAGATGGCCTAAGCTTTTCTAAGACCACCATGCAACATGATGATGTTCACAAGGATGTGAGAAAACCCTTTCTTCAGAGTTGTTTTGTACGCAGAAGACCAAAACACGATGAAACAATCCTGGCTAATGATGATAAATTTGATAGCCACTCCAAGCAAAATGCATTTAGAGCTGATGGTAGGGTGGTTGAAGAAGTAAATGACATTAACAAGATTATGAGTCCAAAAAATGCATGGCACTATGAACAACCAGATGTTCTAAGCTTTTCTAAGGCCACTATGCAACACAATGTCATTGATGATGTAAGAAACCCGATTCTTCAGAGTTGTTTTTCTGGCAGACGACTGGAACATGGTGAAACATCTCTGGCTACTGATGAGGAATTTGAGTTTGAAATTGATGGTGTCTCGAAGAAAAATGCGTTTGGAGCTGATGGGATGGCTGTAGAAAAAATTGATGACATTAACAAGATCATGAGCCAAAGGGATGTGTGGTGCGATGAACAATCAGATGTTATAAGCTTTTCGGAGACCACTATAAAACATGATGTCAGTGAGAATGCTAGAAAACCATTTCTTCGGAGTTGTAATTTAGGCAGAAGACAAAATGAGGGTGAAAAACCGCTGGCCACTAATGAGGAAATTGAGTTTGAAATTGACAGCCAGTCAAAGCAAAATGCATATAGAGCTGATGGTATGTTTGTTGAAGAAATTGATAATATTGACAAGATTTTGAACCAAAGGGATAGATGGTGCAATGAACCCAATTCTCCTCCCTTTTTCACGACTAGTAGGCAACATGATGTGCATCAAAGAAGTATTTTTCTTGGTGATTTAGTAAATTCAACATTGAACCCTTTGCCTTCAGATGAAGATGATCTCTTTTTACGTGACTTTGTCAAGCCATTTCCTAATAAGGGTTGGAGATATGATGGAAATGTGAAATACGAATTGGCCAACAAAGACACTAAGGGCTGGAGATATGACCTTGAAGAAATCTCAATTAGTCCAGGAAAGGAGTGTTTCTTTTCAAGCTCTAAGAATCTTTCTTCCTATGCCACAGATCATGCTGGTTACATGGAAATCAGCAGTGAGTTCCAAGAATATGACCTGAAGGGTCCATTATCATCAACGAAAAATAGTACTGACCTCCAGAAGTATGACCTGAATAATACTCTCTCTCCAAATAGTATCAATGTTTCTACTGATTGCATAAACAGTTGGGGAGAGGATGGTCTTAAACGTTCTTCTACTTCAAGGCATCACTCGTCCATTAATTTTGATTGGGAGTCAAGCATAATGGCCCCCCGTACAAATCTAAGCAAAATGTTTGTTCCTTTTAGGAGAGGTAGAAGAAGCAGATCAGCTCCTCCCTTTTACAGATGCAGGAAGAAATTCTCTGCCTTGAGCGATTCTTTGACCACAACAACAGGAAAGATAAATCTGCAGACCATCCATGATGGCACTGGTATGCCAGGTAAATTTATTGCACGCAGCAGATAAACAAACGAGTGCAAAAGTTTCACCATCATTATTTTAAATTGCAGAAACATGCAACCGGAAGCAAATCCAGAGCCATTCTGAAATGAATAGTGTGAAGCCTTCGATACAATCCAATCAATATCATCACTCTACTACACTATATTGTGAGGGGAATTCAATCTCAGATAATATGTAATGATTTTTTCTAAATGGGAACAGTTTTTTATAAGTTATGCAGTTATTTAGACTCGTCTTTTACTCTAATATTTCATTCCAGACCAGATGCAAGGATGAAAAACATTGATAAAGGGCAATGCAGCAACAAGTGCTACACGGGTTCCTTTGAAGGAGGAGCTATTGTTCATGGTTGTGAAGGTCTCGTATGTTTCCTAGTGACATTTATTATTTCCATTTCATACTTGATATATTTATTTTCCTAGTATACTTATATAACGTTTCCTTATGATTATTCATTAGTATACAACTAACGCTAATACCATCTCACTAATATTCAGAGTTTATACCAAGGGAGATTCAAGAAACAGTAGGTTGTAGGGAAGAACAGCAGAACAGCCATCCACATCATTCAGTTCAGTCAATTAATTAACCACACTCTGATTTTCTTTATGTACAGATTGGCGTTTGAATTTTATAACATAGTATCTTCATTCCAGAGTACAAGTGAATCACTCCATCTTAAGAATCAGGATGCTATACTTGACATAGCTTCTGGTGTCTTGCACTGTGCTAGTGATTCATTAGTCCCTCGTTCCTTGGATAAAAATTTCTTGGAGGGTGCTAAAGTTCTTCAACAAGTTGATAAAAAATTTATTCCCATTGTGGCAGGCAGAACACTCGCTTTAATTGACCAGGTGAGTAAGATACTTTAACATTACCACTGTCCTTTTTCTTTGATGATATTGCTGGTGTACATGTGGGTTATAAGTATCTTCCTAGCATTAATTTTCCTGTGCTCCTAGGACATGCTAAATTTGTTAGGCTGAACATGTTGATTTAATATTCATGGTGCATTTTGAGATCCCTCAAATTGACATGCAGAAATTTTTACTGTTTTACTTGCACATGGAGTGGGAGTGACACTCTTGGTTCGTTGTAGTATTTTATGGCAATTTGATTTTGAAAATTTTCTGTTTTCCACAGCATGCTGCAGATGAGAGGATTCGTCTTGAAGAATTGCGACGGAAGGTAACAGTTTTATATTCAAACTGTTTCATACTCCTATGTTTACACACTTTAAGCTATCCCTAACAATTTAATCTTGAAAACCATATAAAAACCTAGCAGAACAACTATTGACAGAGTGTGTATGTCATTTTCATGGTGAGTTACAAGTGAAAACCTGTAGGTCCTATCTGGAGAAATGAGAACGACAAACTACCTTGAATGTGAGCAAGAACTGGTAAGTGTTTTTACAAGTAGTGGTTCCATACGCTTGAAATATACGGAGTAGTTGAGAAGCCATACAATAAGACCAAAAAAATTTGTTGTGAATGTAAACTGACAGGTGATACCTGAGATTGGAATTCAGTTGCTGCATGATTATGCTGCACAAATTCAGAGTTGGGGCTGGATTTGCAACATTCATACTCAGGGATCAAGATCTTTTACGAGGTATATGAGTATATCCTGGAGCTTTGGTCAACATACTGTTTAGTACAAGTATATCCTTTTTAATCCTATTCATACTATTGATTTACTTTTCCATTTGACTTCCATGGTTAATACTTAATACTTCTCTGTTTTGCCTGCAGGAATCTGAATATTATGAATAAGCAGCAAGCAGTTGCCAAACTAATTGCGGTACTCCTGACATTTGTATTCCATTACCTTTCTGTTACCTGTAAATGTGCCATGGTGTTCATGCCTTTTTTATCAGCTAGTTGCTTTTAAGGAAATTCTGATGGGTGCAATCTGAAATGGACTTGAATTTTTATAAAATACAGATACCGTGTGTTTTGGGGGTTAATTTGTCTGATGTCGATCTTCTAGAATTTCTTCAACAGGTTTGTTCACAATCTCTTGTATTATGTTAGGAATATTCCTTCTTCTTCACACAATGTCTCTTTTAGGGGCAACATTGACCATTTCTACACACACACACTCTTTCCCAAAAAAAAGTTCTTAATTTTTGTGGCTCATGTTCTTGCTCCTTGCATCACTTTCAACCAGACATTTTCACTTTCTTTAACTCCGGGGTCAAATTAAGATCCTTTTTTGGGACAAAATATATTTATCAAAGAGTTTTGTTCATTCTACCACCTTAAGGTTAGCTATCAATCAATGACCTCGGAGATGAGGATCTCAATTATTGAAACTACATATCCAAGATTTATAAACTCTTAAACATTGATTCTTTTTTATCTTTTTAATAATTTGTAATAAATTCTTTTTTATATTAAAATATAGTCTTTGAATGAAATTTTGTTGAAATATATTGTAAAATAAATTAATAACATTCCAAATTCATGACTTTTTTTTTAAAAAAAAGAGTCTCTGATTGATAGTTTCAGCCATTACAGTCCTAAATTGACAGTTTTCATTTATTGGGTCATTGATGGATAATTGATAGAGCTTCATATTTCATTCATCTTTGTTGTGGTATGTAGCTTGCCGATACCGATGGATCATCAATGGTACCACCGTCTGTGCTCAGGGTCCTGAATAATAAAGCTTGCAGGGGTGGGTAATTTATGCTTAATTCCTGAACCAAAGTATGTGTGGGCACGTGGGTGCGTATTTGTGAAATAATCTCTCACTAATGCTCATATATGGAATAATGTCAAGTGTAGGTGCAATTATGTTTGGAGACACACTACTGCCTTCAGAATGCTCCCTTATTGTTGACGAGTTAAAGCAGACTTCATTGTGTTTTCAAGTGAGTAAAAGATTAAAATTATCTCAGGAATTCTTTTTTATTATCTCGAGACAAGCATATGGTAGTTGGATAAAATCACTTTTGAAATGATGGAATCCACCATAACCTCGGGAGTCACTCGAATGTCAAAACCCTTGGGGTATAAGAGCCTTGTCGCACCCTCAGTCTCAATAATTGATAAAACCAAGGAATTTCCTAACACTATGTTTGGTTCAAGGAATTTGAAAGGAAAAGAAAAGAAAATAATATGGAAAACAAGTTTTCTTGTTTGGTTAGACTCCACTTTTATGTTTGGTTTTAACTTGGAAGATATAAACGAGAACCATTTTTTTTAACTTTCTAAAAATTTACAAATATTTATAATAGACATAAATAAAATGCTTTTGATGCATTGAGTTTGAATCACTTTATTGAGTTGTATACATTTTCTTTTGAAATATTCCATCTATTTTCTCACATTTTTTCTTTCCCCAACATCTTTGTGTCCCAAACGGGCTCTAATTACCCGGGTTTCCTGAATCTACACATGGTCATCACATTCCATCAATTCAAGGGAGAAAAGAAGCCACAATCCAAACAAGGCGTACAATTGTTTGATTCCCTAACACTTGCAAATTTGTGTGGCTAGTGTGCTCACGGTCGACCCACCACAGTCCCGCTAGTCGATTTGGATGCTTTGAGTGAGCAGATATCAAAGATGACATCATGGACCAGCGGCTCATGCGAGTCGTGGCACGGCTTACGCCGCCACAAAATCAGTTTAGAAAGGACGGCGAAGCGGTTGAATGGTTGATTACGAAAGCATGCACAACGCATATACACCATATAAAAAGGTACAGAAATCTGTTGATATTTCCCATTGTGTATAGTAAGAGCAATAGCTGATTGTTGTTGAGCTTTTCAGTACTTTTTCGTGTGAGGGATACAAAAATCTTTTACTCGCCGTTTTTAAATAATTGTCTATTGTGATCGCTTCCATACACTAAAAATGGAATGAATGCGGATATGCATTGTGTCCACATTCATTTGATTTGCTATGGACGTAGAAAATCATAATAGATAGTTCTTTAAGAACAGAGTAATGTGTAGAGTTGTGTAGATAAACCAGGAAGTTTGTGAGCTATTCAAGACAAGTTTGTTTGAGTTCATATCTCTCCCTATGACGTCATTCGTGTTCATTTCTTTTATCATTGTTTTAGTGAGGTTCTTGCTATTTTATAGATACATAGTTTTTTTAGTGAATTTATATTAGTTTCTTATGGTGTTAATCTTACAATATTTGGAATTAAGACACTATGCTTTTTGCGACGAATCAAATAGTAGCAAATTCATTTTTTTATATAAATAATTTAAAGGGGAAAAAATAATAATCCGGAACATGTTTTTAAAAATAGATTACTATCTGCAATGCATATTAAAGATTCGTTGGTGTTTTTCTTGAAAATTGTAAAGCCATTATGGCTAATCATTGTAAAAACACACAAATTTTAGTTATGAATATCCGTGATTTTTGTAAACCTTAGAGCATCTTTAAATTAAGTGAAGCGTCTGTGTCATAATATAAATATCAATAAAATCATTTTGAATTATATTATTAAAATATTTATTTGAGTAATATCCATAATTGGTCTTTTATGACAGGTGATTTTCGTTATTTAGTCTTCTATTATCAAATATTATTCAGATAGCCCTTTTATGAGTATCTTTCTATAAATAGTTTTTTTTATCTTTGTTATATTGGTTTTAATTGAAGGACTAAAAGTGTAAATTTACAATGACCATATATCATTTTTGTCATACATAATTCTAGAGGTCGCTCTTTATGTGTCATTGGTAAAATGCGATTGTTTTCTACCAAAATCATGATTTAGAGATGTGTTTTTCGTCGGATAACTAGTCCACAGTCATAATCATTATTGTTGTTTTGTTTGTCTAACCGACATCAGAACACATTGGACATAAAATTAATATCAAATTACACTTTTACTCTTCAAATTAACATCAACATAATAGGTCAAAAAAGACTACTTATGGTAATATAGCGGTAAAAGAAAGACCATCGAAACAATATTTGATAATAGAAGATTAAATATGGAAACCGTCTGTTATAAAAAACCAATTATGGAATTTAATATATTTTTTTATAAAATATCCTCATTCCCAAATTAATTCGTACTTTCCTTTTTTGTTATCCCAAAAAATGTACACTTCTCTACTTTCCTAATAACGGACATTGAAAATCATGAAAAATCAAATAAAAAGTTTTTTTGGAGGGAAAGAATATTTGAAAAGTTATGTGGCTCACATACTCTTCTTTCCATAAATTTCAATAACTTGTCTTTTGTAAAAATTATGACCCGTACCTAAAACAAGCGTGAAAAGCAAATGAAAAGAACCATATGGGAGGGATGGAGTACACAAAGATAGAAAGGGAGTAATAAACAAAGCCAAGTTTTCAAAAATAGGATTCCATTTGGTTTAATGAGGCCAAAGTGTTAAAAATGAGTTGCCATCCTAAAACTTGTTCCCACTATATATATAATGTGATGCAATTACCTTAAATTTCTAACCTCAATTACACATGAAAAATCTCTTCATAATTGCATCAAAAGAGTAAGCTCTCCCTCCATAGACTTTTTCTTGAATCAATTGTACATTAAGTAAAGATCTTCACAATTTACCTCCTTTCCAAGTAACTATCCGGCCGGTCCGGGAGAGAGGCCTGGGGAGGTGGTTCATCCTTTCTTTTCTTGAATCAAAGAATCTGCTAGTAGTTAGTAGTTGTAGAGAACAACTCAGCATGGGGATCATGGAGAGAAGAAAGTGAAATTAGTGTACTGCCTCGTCCTTGCAGTCTCCCCATTCAATGGAAGCACATAACGCCTTCCAAATAGGAACCAACATTTTCACCGGAGGGCGCAACTCCTGTGGATTGAAATAAAAAATACAGTAAACACAAATTTTATACCATGAACACACACGTGGTGGAAAATGCTAAAGTCATCCCAACCTTTTCACAGATGTTGGGCATTACACCGTGGGAGTCGGTGGATATATCTGTGAGAAGGTGGGGTGACCATGGCATGGTCCTACATTTATTGGGGATAGGCCTTTAATGCCAGCTAGGTATAAGATTTTCTTTGTTCATCATCTATAGAATTTATATTCCACCAAACACTTGACTCAACTGTGTTAGGTGAGCTGGCCGACAATAGAATACAGTAGAGAGGACACTTTCATTGTGAAATGAAAGTCTTACTATATTTAGTATCCTACCCAAATGATTGAGGGAGTATTTTTTTTTGGGGGGGGGGATCATAGGGAGTGTAAGAGTGTATGTGGTTGGAGGGAATTGGGTGGGAGAAGGGTATTTTGGTTCCCCCACCCTCCAACTTTTTTAAAAGCAAATAAGAGGGCATTCTCCTCTTCTCTCCAATCCTTTCCAACCAAACACACCCTAAAAGAAAATAAGTAAATGTTTAACCTTGAAAACTAAACAAAGTTGGTCTTCTCCATGAATGATGAGAGACAGCGTCCAGTAACAAGTAATGGGAGTCACACATTCATTCAGGACAGGCTTCAAAATCTTGCTAAATGGCACAAACTGTCGATTTATTCTCCCGCTGTTATTGAAGATTTGAAGTACTGCATCAGCCATTTCCAGACCAACTATATCGCAAGTGGAATAGAATATCATGAACTCATGATACATTAACGAACAATAAATGATACACAGAAAATAAATAAATAAAGAGGTTTCACATGTATCATGTATGATGACAGAACCATAAAGTACCTTCGGTATCGAGTCTCAATCTGAACTCCAAAAGCAGGCAAAATTATTACTGACTCTGTTATGTACAAATTATAAATGTGACACAGAGCATGAACAAGAAAGAAGAAACAAAATATGGTAGCCAAAGAATTCCAATGAAAACATGAATCAATTCAAAAATGATAGCAAAACTAGAGGAACTTAACATCCTTTGTCTGGCTTTACCATGGAAAATGTAAAGGGAAATGAAATATATGGCTAATTTAAAAATGAGAGCAAACGAATGAAATGAATTTGAATAAATATCCAAAACAAATTTGTGAAGTTTGAGTTTATCCTCTACTTCCCCCCAAAGAGTTTTCTTTCCAATTTTCCTATTTCCAAATGCATTCTTTAGATACAGGGATATTAAGAAAAGAACAAAGCAACAAACAATTGGCCAAGGGATATTTTGCACGCATTGCTAGTGAAATACTTCCCTGACCTGGAGAGCATCCAAGAGTTGACATAAAATGCACATTCAGTACATTACCATTGGATTTTCCCCATGTCATGGAGTACTCACTACCTGCGTGCTAAAATACCATTTTGCAAGTATGATAATCAGAAACTCTACACATGCTACAACATTTAATATTTGTCAAGTCAACCTCTTTAAGTCACCATTCATCAATCCTGCTTTCAACTTACTGTTTCAATTTTTTTTTTAAATTCAACTTGACAGAATTTAGGATGGGTATGGATAACTGGATTGGGTAATAAGAGACTTGGGTTGAACCACATTAAAAGATTGAATCCAATCGATTAGTTAGTTCAACTTAAGAGCTTATATACCGATTATTTTGCTCTTGGACTTCCGATGTAAGATGCACTCTAACACTCCCCCTCAAGTGAACAACCGGGCCATTTTGAATCTAACCGGTTGACCACTTGCAAATTAACTCTCATTCCCTTGACTTTTTTTTGAGCGCCAACACCTAAAGGACCACGAGCCGCGGGGTATGGACTTCCACACGAGCAATCGTGTTAAACGGGCCACAGGCCGTTGGGTACATACTCCATACGGACAACTGGGCTAAAGACTAACGGGCTGCTAGGAATGAACGTCTAGACGGATACCTTGACAAACGAGGTGGGCCAAAACCTGCTTTGATACCATTATAGAATTTAGGATGAGTTTGGATAACTGGATTGGGTAATAAGAGACTTGGGCTGAACCACATTAAAAGATTGAATCCAATCGATTAGTTAGTTCAACTCAAGAGCTTATATACCGATTATTTTGCTCTTGGACTTTCGATATGGGATACACTCTAACACAACTAAATTTACTACATTTAGCTTGTTTTGAACTTTTTTTTATAAACAATAAGAAAAAATATCATACTTTTGAAACATGATTCCTTTTTTGCAGATTACCCTTGAACAAAAAGTAGGATGTAACAATGTTACAGGTTTTATCTATTTACCTCTCACAACTAGCTTCAGGTACATCCCAATTAGTAATGCCCCTATGAGCAAGCTGTAAAAAAGAGCAGAGATTGACCTGACCTGCTGTCACACACACAAGAAACAGACACATGTATCACTACATTCAAAATGCTTGTGATTACAATACCAAAGTGGAGAAAAAAGGGGTAAAATTTGCTCAAGAAACACTATTTCCTTATTCCTTCAAAATACCGGTATAAGTTTGCAACTTGAGATCCATATTATCGAGTATTTCCTTAGGATGAGTTATTTATAAATAACTCCTTAAGCTGGTAAACAGATTTATCCATATTATCTAAATAACTCTCTACAAATGGGTCCTAAGAGCATGTCCAAGTGTCCAACTTAGGATGGAAGCAAAGAACCGGTCCCATATAAATAAATGGGACTCTCCAAAGAATATGCAAGTGGAACTTCAAAATGGGACTCTCCATTGAAGATGGAAGTCCCACTTTTTAAAAACTCTCACTTTAAGTATATGTGGCTCATTTTGATCCCACTCAAATTGGGACTTGGGACTACAACATCCCCATTTGGGTACTTGGAGACGTCCCACCATCCAAATCCTTTATACAAGTTGGAAAAGTTGCCAGAACTAATATCGTAGGCATAGTTATCACGGTGCCAAGGCGAGGTGCCAGTGTACCGCCATAACAATGCTCATAAGCTAAAACGCCAAACTAATAGGAGTTGGTGAGTATCTTACATGTACAAGTCTGGAGCAAATGTAGACCACCGATGGAAGAAGAAAAATAAGAAAGGAGAATAAAATTGAAGCCTTAAGTAATGTGTTTCCTGAGAGCATGACATGGTAGGCGTCTATGGCTTCAATGGGCCATTTGCCAACATCGTGTACATATTCGTATCTCCCAATCATAATGCTGCCACTCTTACCTCCTCCTCCTGCCATTTTCTGTCTGCAAATCAGACCATGGGCCTCATGATAAAAAGCTTATGTTTAACATTTTTATGTAACATTAGTGGTGACCATGGGTAGGGATCCAACTGACTTAAACTTATACGCATTCACCCAAACCCGATAAACACTAAACATAGGGTACCCAAACCAGTTGTTCGGTAAAAAAATCTACATTCTAAAAAGTCCAAGACAAGGAGAACATCATTTCAAATTTCAAAACAGAAAGAAAACTGCAAGGTAATTAGAGAATAATACTAGTTGCATTAGATAAAACACAGTATGAAGTATGAATCCAATAGTTTTGAAGGAAGCATATAAAATTTGTACTCCACTGCTCCGTAACCAATAATGTTTTTTTTCTTGTTTGCAACTGGTTTTATAATTTTTTTGAATTAATTAAACCGGATTTCTAAGAACTCAACATCGTTCTTAGGACCAAGAACATGTAAATAATCATAAGCATAGATAATTAGGAACATGGATTGTTAACGTAGAATCCATCATAGAGAAACCAATGCCATGAACCAACATAATTACTGGAAACTAATACTCCAATATGCAAACCTAAAATTTCATGTTCAGTAAAAACTGTAAAATAATTACTGGAAACTAATACTCCAATATACATTTATGTTTACCCGCATATCAACTTCAAGATTGTCTACATTTATGTTATCATTTCAACATCGGGGTGTATAATTGAACATTCCAAGCAATTTTTGGTAGATGAGTCCTCAATTCTGGGTTTTCGGGACAGGAAACGGAGTACTACGTAATTAATATAAAAAATCCCATAAACAATTTCACAAACTAACCATTAAGCTTGCTAATTAATATATATAGAACTAATAATTAAACTTCACACAAATAGCAAATCAATAATTTAAATTTAAAACACTCCCAATACAAAGTTATGGGATTCGAGTTCCACTCCTGAAATTAAGCCTAAACAAATAGATTCGCATATGAGAAATTAGGGTTATAGCCATTATAGCTAACCTGAAAGTAGTTGATCGAGACTTAGATCTAGCAGGATTGCGATTTTACCCGGCATATAACTACTCCGTAAGAATCAATGTTCTCAAAACAGAACAGAACTTCGAATTGGTCTAGAACAGAACTTCGAATCGAATTATCGGAGAAGAACGGTTAAGGTTGGGAGAATATGGTGAACCGGATTAACCACCAATCAAATATGAACATATGGCATAAGTAAAAAATACTCCGTAATTTTTAATATTTCTGCATTAGATATGGAGTAAAAAAAATCAGGGCCGGTCCTGAGAATTCATGGGGCTGAAACAGAAAAAAAGCCCTAAAAGTCTTGGTCTAAAAAATTCACATATGTAAACTAATTATATTTAAATTATAATTAACGCAATATTATTAGAAGAAAAAAATAAATGACAAAATATATCATAAATAAATAAATATATCATAAATTAATATCAATTCGTCAATTTTTCTTTTTTAAATTTTTTTTTCTTTTTCAGTTTTAATTTTTTTATAAATCATAAATTCATATCAATTCATCAATTTATCAGTTTTTAATTTTTTTTTCGGTTTTCAGTTTTTTTAATATAATTATATAGTTATCATAAATAACAAATTCAAATCAATTCATCCAAATCATATAAATAACATATAGAATCATTCATTCATTCTATTTCAAAGAATGAAATTAGAAAAGATTTCAAATTAAAAACCAATAATTAACCCTAGATTTTAAATCTAAAAAATGAAACAATGAAAGAAAAATAAGATTTAAGAAATAAAAATTACAAAATTGGAAAGGGAAGGCTATGAATAATTACCTGGAGGGTGGAGGGACTGGAGGCGTGCAGGTCGGCGACTAGGCGTCCGGCGGTGGAGGCAGCCAGTCTCGGCTCTCTTGTTTCTTCCGGTCCTTGACGTTTCTGCCTTCTGGTTTCTTCGATCGGCACTTGCACTCTTTTCTCCCGTTTCGTTTTTTTGGTCTACAGCATAACATGGAGTGGGCTAAGTTAAGGGATGGGTCATGGGATTGGGCCTGGGCTTATATATATGTGTATACATATATAATACTTTAAAAAAAATTGTGCCCCTAAATTTTTTGGGCCCGGACGGACACCTTGTCCCCCTATTGGGCCGGCCCTTTTAAAAATTTATGACTTAAGTAACCTCTGATCTTTCATAAGTAGATAAATAGTTCATTTACTTTTAAAAGTAGTAAAATAATTCATGTGGTCAAAGAATTAATACTACCTCCATCCCCAATTTGATTACAAATTGCGGGTTACGGAGTAACATTTCTTACTTTTTAAAATCATTTTATTTACAAATTGGTATATCAATAAGATATAAAAATTATATATTAAAAAACTACGTCAAAAGTTCTACAAATCAATAAGTGACAAGAATATTTTATTTCATCAAATATTTAATGAAATCGCGTAAACAAACAAAAGTTATCGAGAAGAGAGAAAAAAATTGTAATCTATTTAGGGATGGAGGGTGTACATTATTAGTTTCTTCTTTAAGAAACTGTAAATAACATAGGCAACTGTGTGAGATGTGAAACATGAAACAAAGAAAAGTTTATCTCATGAAATTGTCTTCGTCGGCAACAAATGATCTTTTTCTAGGTCGCTTCTCACACAACTTTATTTTAGAATAAAACTAGTTGAAAACAGAATAATGTCTAGCTCACATTGGACATTGTACTACGATTTAAGAATATCACTATAGAGGAAATAGAGAATTCGTTGTAAGAGTTAAACTAGAAGATGAAAGATGTTGTACTATAGTTCAAAGTTACATATCACATATGAAATTTCAAATTAACTTTTTTTTATTGTTACATAATTGATGTTTTGGCATAATACGCGGGTGTTACCCACATTTTATGAATTTTCTGATATAGCATTGCAAATTTTGGGGCTGAAAAACCCCAATGCTCTTATTCATAAATCCAATGTTCCAATTGGGTTCTAAAAGTTTGGAGGCTCCATTTGATACACGAAATTCAAACTATGAAATTGGAATTGAGGACTTCAATTCTAATTCTGATATTTGGTAGCACAAAAATTATGTGGATTTGGAATTGATAGTGCAAAAAATGAATTGGAATTATCAGAATTCAATTATATGGAATTGAATCCCATGGAATTTCAATTCCAATTCAATTCCAATTCCATCAATTCCGTATACCAAACGGACCCTCATGGAATTGGAATTGGAATTGAAATTGAAATTGAAATTGAAATTTCATAAGATTCAATTCTATAGAATTAAATTCACCAATTCCAATTCATTTTTTTGCACTATCAATTCCAAATCCACATAATTTTTGTGCTACCAAACACCAGAATTGGAATTGAAGTCCTCAATTCCAATTCTATACTTTGAATTCACTGTACCCTGAATCTATTTCGTTCCCTTGGAACTCTGAACCTATCCACTTTTGATCGTCTATTCGTCGTTCATATCAGATAGTTCTGCTTTGGGAAGTTCCAGGTACGTTCGTGAACTCCATCTCTTAATCTTACTTTCCTTTCGAGTTTCGTCTCTCTTTTTTTCTGAAATTTGCTACGCTACTCCCAATTCGAACAAAAATGCATAAATTGAGGAAGGAGGTACCTGATTGGCCGATTCCGAGTTTTTGAACCATTTGAGAATGTAGTTTGATTCCCAGACCCTTAGAACGAGTTTGAGTTCGACCCTAATGTTCTTGCGAGAATAATTTATCTGGATGATGATGCTGCGTATGAGTGTTTGTATCTCAACTTGTAACTTATAGTTTATATCTATTTCATTAGCAGGATGGTGAAAGAAAAAGGATCAGATCTGACATTAGGGTTCTTGCCTAGGCCTACCCAGGTCAAGAATAAGACGCCTGCTCCTATTCAGATCACTGCTGAACAGATTCTTCGGGAGTCCCGGGAGAGGCATGAAGCAGAAATACAGCCGCCGAAGCAGAAAATTACAGACTTTAGCGAGCTCTCCGACTACCGAATCCAGAAGAGAAAGCAGTTTGAAGACCTAATCCGCCGCGTGCGGTGGAACAAGGGTGTCTGGGTGAAGTATGCCAGGTGGGAAGAATCCCAGGAAGGCTTCGACCGTGCTCGCTCCGTGTGGGAGCGTGCATTGAAGATATTCGAGAGAGAGCCGACAATGTGGCTTAATTACGCAGAGGTGGAGATGAAGAATAAGTTCATAGATCATGCTAGGAATGTCTGGGACCGTGCAGTAACCATATTGCCTAGGATTGATCAGCTTTGGTATAAGTACATTCACATGGAAGAGATGCTTGGGAATGTCCCTGGAGCCAGACAGGTCTTTGAGAGATGGATGTCATGGCAACCAGACCAACAGGGCTGGCTTTCGTTTATCAAGTTTGAGCTGAGATATAATGAGGTTGATCGGGCTAGAGCAATATTCGAGAGATTCGTTCAGTGCCATGTGAAAGTGAGTGCTTGGATTTGCTTTGCCAAGTTTGAGATGAAGAATGGGGAGATTTCTCGGGCAAGGAATTGCTATGAGAGGGCAGTGGATAAGTTGGCAGATGACGAAGAGGCAGAACATTTGTTTGTTGCTTTCGCAGAGTTTGAGGAGATGTGCAAAGAGTCAGGAAGGGCAAGGTGCATATATAAGTTTGCACTTGATCATATTCCAAAAATCCGAGCCGAGGATTCGTATAAAAAGTATGTGGCTTTCGAGAAGCAGTATGGTGACAAGGCTGGTATAGAGGATGCCATTGTTGGGAAGAGGAGGTTTCAGTACGAAGATGAGGTCCGCAAGAATCCACACAATTATGATGCCTGGTTTGATTACATACGGTTGGAGGAAAGTGTGGGAGTGAAGGAGAGGATTAGGGATGTTTACGAGAGAGCCATTGCCAATGTGCCTCTTGCCGAAGAGAAACGGTACTGGCAGAGATATATTTACTTGTGGTAAGAAAAATTGTTTTCTTGTAATATGTATTTTTTAAAGCCATTATTATACATTTATTAGTTTTTACCACGGTTTTCCAAATTTTATAGGATCAATTATGCTTTATATGAGGAGCTTGATGCACACGACATGGAACACACTAGAGAAGTGTATAGGTAAATCCGATTTCCCTGTTCATGCTCTTCATACAATATTCAGATTCTCGAAATTCAGAGTTGTCTTAAGGAGTATAATTGGGCTGTATATAGTTGAAATATACAATTAAAATGAGTTTGCACATGTATCTTTAATTACATGTAATTTACTCCGTATTATTTTTGACCATTTTTTTGTTTGCTTTCAAAATCACCATATGTTTCCTCCCTATTTTCTTTCTTAATAAATTCCCGGGTTCCAAGCATCACTTTCAATAAAGAAACTTTACCTTGGGGTATTCAATAATTTTTATATTTTACTATCAACAGGGAATGTCTGAAATTGATCCGTCATAAAAAGTTTTCGTTTGCGAAGATATGGCTATTAGCAGCACAGTTTGAAATAAGGCAGTTAAGGCTTGATGCTGCTCGATCAATCCTTGGAACCGCAATCGGAATGGCTCCCAAAGACAAGGTTTTCTACACATCGGCATTCCTTATTTCATGCTAATTACCAACTCTTTTTAAATTTTTTTGTGTCTCTTTCTTTTCAACATTCACTGATGTGAATTGACTGGTGTTTGTGAATGTACAGGTATTCAAGAAGTACATTGAAATAGAATTGCACTTGGGAAACATTGATCGATGCCGAATACTTTATGAGAAGTATTTACAATGGTCTCCGGAGAACTGTTACGCATGGACAAAATTTGCGGAGCTCGAGAAGTCTTTGGATGAAACAGAGCGGACAAGGGCTGTTTTTGAGCTTGCAATTGACCAAGTTGCTCTGGACATGCCGGAGTTACTTTGGAAGGTATTTGTCATAATTTTGTGCATTTTAAACTTTTGCTGTCGTTAGTAGGGGCTTAGCTGTCCTATTTATAGGATCTGCTTGTAGTCTCATTTTACATGACCATGTACTTTTTGGGGTGCTTGATTTTCAAGGTAAAATAGGAGTTCATATGGCATATTTCGTAGAACTTGACCTGAAAGCGTGTTGATTTTAATTACCATTATGACTGAGATGTGATTTAGGTCAAAATGATATTGCAAAAAAAACTATTCCACTGACAATGGGGTTTGGTGTCATTTCATGACACTCATCCCCTACGGTGCTCAGTTCGCAAAATTGATGGTTCTTACCCCTAAACCCCTTGCTCCCTCCGGTGGGAGGTTAGGGCGTATGAATTATCAATTTTGCTAACGG
The DNA here is from genome assembly GCA_003260385.1 of Cuscuta australis. Lineage (NCBI taxonomy): Eukaryota > Viridiplantae > Streptophyta > Magnoliopsida > Solanales > Convolvulaceae > Cuscuta > Cuscuta australis. The sequence continues at coordinate 910,188 of NQVE01000028.1, forward strand.
AGCACCAAAGGTGCCCGAAATGGACCAGTGTCATCGGATGACACTGGCGTCCAGTGCCACTCGAACCGCCCCTTACACTATAAGATGAATATATTTTTAAAAATTTCAATCTAATGTAGGCGTACATTGACTTCGAGATATCAGAAGTTGAATATGAAAGGACAAGGGCATTGTATGAGAGGCTTTTGAACCGCACAAAACATTTGAAAGTATGGATTAGTTATGCCAAGTTTGAAGCTTCTGTGGCTGATCTGGAAGGGCAAGAAGTCATTCCTGAACAAAAGGAGGAAGGCGTACACCGGGTTAGAGGTAAAACATTATTTTCCTCTTCATTGAAATAAATAAAGAAGTCATGTTCAAGTCTTCAAGACATTTCCCCTTCCCTCCATCCCAAGGGTAATGTTTTTTGCTTTTGTATATATTTTTCCAAAAAAGAAAAGCCAAGGAAGAGATCACATGTTATATGGTTAGTTTAGCTAAATCAACCGTTAAAAAAAGAATGATTCATTATTTATGATAGTTGCACACTGCATGTACCATAACCTAGATTAATGGAAAGTATGCATCGGTCAAATATTTAGATGATATAATTAATGCTAGCAGGAGATAATAAGTTTATTTTATTTTACAATGATAGGGGTTTTTGAAAGAGCTCTAAGTTACTATAGAACATCGGCTCCTGAATTAAAAGAGGAGAGGGCGATGCTTTTGGAAGAATAGCTAAACATGGAAACCAGCTTTGGGGATGTCGGGTTAGTCCGGTCCAAACTGCCCATGAAACTGAAAAAGAGGCGCCAGATCGAGACTGAGGATGGCCCTGCCGGGTATGAGGAGTACATAGACTACCTCTTCCCCGAAGAAACTCGGACAAGAAATCTTAAAATTTTGGAAACTGCACATAATTGGAAGAAGAAACAAAGGGTTTCTTTCTGCTGAAAGATTAATGAACAAAAAAAAAAGTTCAAAAGGTTTCTGGTGAAAAGGATGGTGACATTCCTATGATGGTGTGTACTTTCTGCTGTCAGTTTGGCATAAAATGGCAACAGACTGAGCCCAGCTAATGCAAGTTTTTCACCAGTTGAGGTTTGGGGTGAGTCACTTTCAGATTTATGTGATCTTGGTGCTTAATTGTTGTGTGTGGTGGGGATGTACATCCATCAGATGTTGTACCTGCTGCCTAGGGCTCTTAGTGGGGTGGGGGTGGGGTGAGAGGGGGGGGGGGTTGATTTAAGCTCCTTTTTTTGCAGATAGGAAGGACAAAGTTGAACTATATATATGATAAAGGGGCAACTTAGGGCTTGTTTCTTCACCTTATCTGATTGGTTTTGATATGTTTGAAATACGTTCCGATTGGTCGGGTTTGATTTGATTGTAGTTATATTTAAAGTTATTTTTTATTTGGCTTGATTTAATCTGATTTCAATAAGAATAAGTTGAAGAAAACAAGCTTTTATTCTTGAGCACTTTTATAATCGTGAATTCAAAGGGACAATAATAATGCCTACTATGGAGTACAACATTAAATTTGACATCATCAAGCAAGCTAATTTTTATTTTTAGCCGGTCCATCGCATTACAGCTCCATCATAAGAAACTCCGACCTTTGACTTTGACCTACTGACTAATATGCATTGCTTTGCCTTCATTGGTTGGTTCATACTTCATATTCTAACTTGAGCTAGATCTTTTTGGGAATGTTAATATTAGTGGTACCTAGGAAGGTGGAATCAAATTTTCAAATCTTTTTTAAATTACAAGTCTCTTTTGTTGGGTTTTTTTTGGGTGGGTTCTCATTTGTTGGTAATTCAATTATATAATCAGTTTTTTTAACAAATGAAAAAATTGATATTAATCATAAATTAATATGATTGTTCTTTTGTTTTATAAATTTTGGTAAAAATTTTAAATATAAATACTTTGTTTTTTTAATATTATACTTTGTACTAAGAAGTACTACCCCCCGTCTCCCATATATCCTTTCACTAGGTGTTAAAAGATTTGATTAATTTTATTTCCAATTTAATTGATTTGATTGTAGTGTAAAGTTTTAAAATAAAATATACTTTGTATATGGTAAAAAACTACATGAAAAATTTTATAAAACAAAGAGTGATAAGATTATAATATTTTATGAAATGAATAGTAAAAATAAACAAACAAAGACCTTTTTTGGATATTAGTTGTTAATGATTGGTTGTTGGCGGTTTGTGTTGTTTGTTTTATATGGTTGGTTGAGTTCGCTATTTTGATTGGTTGATAATATTAATTTTTTAAACAATTGTTTGGTAATGTTAGCTGTTCTTAAACCGCTCTGTTTCTAGAGTGCTTCTTTGGTTCACCTTGAATGCATATTATTTTTGTAGACCTTAAAAAATACTTATTTAAGTAATAAAGAAATATTTGTTTTACTCATATGTAGGTCTATGGTGGATTTTAGGTCCAGCATAGAATTTGTTCGATTTGTAATGGAGATTCTATTTTTAAACATGTCTTCATGTATGTTAATTAATACTCTCTCCGTTCTAAAATGTTCTTCTCAGTTACTTTTCACACGGTCAAACTTTAATCACTTTCTTTACCTATTTTCATTAGGTATTTGATAAAATAATATAGTCTTGTCACCACTTGTTTTGTAAATTATATTTTTTAATTTTACACCTACAATCAAATAAATTGAATTGAAAATAAAGTTTATCAAACTTCGTAAACAAAAACGGGAAGAACATTATAAGATGGAGGGAGTACGACTCTATTTTTAAGCATGTCTTCATATATGTTAATTAATATGAAGTATGTTATTATAATTAAATAATTTTTTAAAATTTTGATAAAAACACATTACTTAAATGACCAAAATAAACAATACGTACGACCAATATCAAACACTACAACAAAAACACAACTTAAAATAATACTGTAATTTTATTTCAAAATTAAATAAAATATAGTATTTTTAAAATTAAAATTTCTAAAATTTTTAGATCTAATTTTAAATTTTTTTCTAATATATGTGACAAATATTTTATTTTATCAAATGATTATTAAAAATTTGTAAACAAACAAAAATTATGGAGAAAGCGTAATAGTAACAATCAAAAACATTGTGCGACCGAGGGTATATAATCAGTACAATTTCATGTATTTTTTCATAAATTACCCGTCACTAAATTCATAATTCCATTCTCAATTTCAAAATAGATTATAATTCATCCACATATATTTAATATTTATCTCACCCTAAATTAAACTTTTGATTTGCTTTGTGGTGGAGTTTAAGGGAAAAAAATGCTAAATTATATTGTTGACATTTCTAAATGTGAGAAAAAATAAAACTAATGCTAGAATCACAAACAAAACACTCGCAAAATGCAAAAACTTAACATTTGTGTATTTTGTTTTTATTTTTTAATTATTTGAGACCATTACTTGAATCCATTACTTTATATATTCCGCAAGTTTGTAATTTTTGTGAATATTTTGTCTGTGAGACAGCGACTATGGCATTATTCAAAAAATAATGTCAACCATTTAATGAAGGCCATTCTTTCATTCATATGACATTTATAAGTATGAACAAAAAGACTCTCAAGTGAAAATCTGCAATTTTGAAGCAAAACTAATCACAAGATTAAAATTTGCATTCCTTATTTTATTACAAAGAACAAGAACTCATCAATTATATGCACAGTTAAACAAGCTAAGAGATTGATGAACATTAATGGAGATCATCATCATGCAGTTAAGGTTCTGTCAAATCAAAAGCTGAAGAAATTATCTATCACAGTGGTACCTAAATCAACAGAAGTTGTTGTTGTTGTTGTTGATGATGATCCAAAAGTGTTCTGGAACCAGAAATTCTCCACTGAGCCATAATCATCAAGAAATCTGTCCATTGAATTCAACTCTTCAAGTTCCATATCCATCTTCTTCTCTGTTTCATCCACTTCCATGGCAATCACTGCTGCTTCATCATCTTCTTCCTCTGTAACTGCAGGCATGTGCCCTTCAAACAAAGCTATGTGTCCGAAGAGCTTATCCTTGCGCGAGAAGCTAGTTCCGCATGAACATTTCCATTTCGTTCTCCCGCAATTCTTCATGTGGTTGTTCAGATCCGCCATTACTGAGAAGCTCTTCGTGTTGCACCTGGTGCAGAGGTAGGTTTTGGGGCAATGGCTTCTCCTGAAGTGATTCTTCACGCAGATCGCGGATTTCAGCGGCCGGAATTTCCGGTGCGATTTGTTCCTCGAGCAGCCGGGGAAGGGGCACGAGAACAGCGCGATTCTGCCGGAGACGATCGGATCTGGGGATCTCTCCGGCTTCGCTAATGCCTCCGGCGTCTTGTACTGGTTCCCGTGAGCCCTCATGTGCATCCGGAGATTCGCGTCCCGCTTGAAGCCCTTCCCGCATATCTCGCAGAAATGGACGTGCTCCGCCATCAGCTGCACCGCGTCCATCTCGATGATTTCGGAATCCTCGCCGCCGCCTTCGCCCCGATCCGGCGCCCTGCCGTCTGCAGTTTCTCCGCCGGTCTGGTTTGGTGAGAGAAGCGACGCGCCGTTGGCGATGATCTGGCGGATGGCGGAGCTGAGCTCCGCCGAAACCCTATCCATCTCGTCTCTGCCGAGAGGAGCGTTGCTGCTAACCGAGTCGGAGAGGAACTTCTGAAGCGAGTCGACTCGGTCTCGAACGTAGGAGAGGTTGCGAAGAGGAACGCTGCGATCAGTGACGCCGCCGCCGCTCACGGTGGCCATTCCCGGTGGTTTTGTGGCGGCTGGTGTATGACGTAGATCGCCGAAAAATGACATGTTTTTTTAAATATACGGAGTATGTAAATAAATAAATAAAATACGGAATAAAATGGAATAAATAGGCCAGATATCAGGGAGCACACGCGTGATGCTGTACAGCTTGTCATAGCCCGACCAAAACCAAAATAGTGGTTTTAGTACTATTCACAATTATATTTTCATTGCCCTTATAAATAATGGAAAAAGTTCATTTTTTTTGCAGTCCTAAATTAAATTATTAGTTTTGATTTACGATAATTTATTGAATTATTTTTAATTTAAGTTATCTAAAAATTAGGGTACAATTAAAAAAAGAAAATTTATATTTTAAAAAATTACATCAAAAATTCTATAGAATAAGAGATGATAATACTATATTATTTAATCTAAGGAAGAAAGACCAAACTAGGACTAAAACATTGAAAATATACCAAAATAGGACTTCCATATTTTTATTACCGAAATAGGATTTACATTACCAAACATGGTCATATACATTACCAAAAAAATATAGTAATTTGTACATGTACACTGCCACATTACCACAATGCAAAGTCACATTACCACAGTGCAAAGTTCTAATCCGGGGAAAAAAACATGAAAGTCCTATTTTGGTACTTTTCTCTATGTTTTAGTCATATTTAAGATGATTTCTATTTATCCAATGAATAAAGTAAACAGGTAAAAAATTGAATAAAGAGATAATATAAATTGAGAGGGGGGAAATTCAATTCCAATAAGGTGAATAATCTTACTCTGTATCCATTTAAAAGTTATTTAAAAAAAGAATACGGAGAGGTTGCGAAGAGGAACGCTGCGATCGAAATGGATATTTAAATAAATATCCATTTATTTAAATGGATATTTAAATATCCATTTATTTAAATAAATATATATAAATAAATATCCATTTAATATTTAAATATAAAAAATTGATTTAAATATCCTTTTATTTAAATAAATACATAAATATATATCTAAATAAATATCCATTTATTTAAATGGATATTTAAATAAATATCCATTTAATATTTATTTAAAATTACTCTCTCTCTCTCTCTCTCTCTCTCTCTCTCTCTCTCTCTCTATATATATATATATATATATATATATATATATATATATATATATATATATATATATATATATATATATATATATATATATATATATATATATATATATATATATATATATATATATATATAATATATATATATATATATATATATATATATATATATATATATATATATATATATATATATATATATATATATATATATATATATATATATATATATATATAATATATATATATATATATATATAAAGAGTTCAAAATAATAATCACGAAAAAAATTGATGGACAATTGATTTGTTGTTTTATTTAATTTCTCAAGAAAGCATATATTGGCTTCACATAATTTTTTATAAACATTACCACAGTGCAAAGTCCTATTCTGGGAAAAAAACATGAAAGTCCTATTTTGGTACTTTTCTGTATGTTTTAGTCCTATTTAGGATGATTTCTATTTATCCAATGAATAATGTAAACAGGTAAAAAATTGAATAAAGAGATAATATAAATTGAGATGGGGGAAATTCAATTCCAATAAGGTGAATAATCTTACTCTGTATCCATTTAAAAGTTATTTAATCTATAAATTTGTATTTTATATATATATATATATATATATATATATATATATATATATATATTAAGAGTTCAAAATAATAATCAGGAAAAAAATTGATGGACAATTGATTTGTTCTTTTATTTAATTTCTCAAGAAAGCATAGATTGGCTTCACATAATTTTTTATAAACATTGTTTTCTAAAGAGATTGATACTCCTTGTAAAATGTGTCTATGTCAATCAAAATGTTAAAAGTGATAAGAGCCAATAACTAAATAAATAAAAAGGGTTCAATAGTCCCTGAGAATATGTAAATTGAACTTTAATTACAAATTGGTGGTAAGAAGTGGATCATGCACCTGATACTTGCAGATATCATATGATTAACATAATTACACTCAATACAGTTACCAAAAATCAGTATCGGATTTATTTTTTGACACTCTCTACATTTGTTAACTACGTCACGCTCACGAGTAATAATTAAATAAATATTGTATGGGAGAAATGGAATGGACAATCTAATCAAATGAAAATAGGCATGCAATTGGGTGGTCCTTCACTTTTATTTGTTTTTTTTGTTTGGTTAATGAAAACAAACCAAAATAGTGCCCTTTTTGTTTTTTTCTTTCACGACGACGCACATTATTTGTGGTGTATTCCTACTTCCTACTTCCTCCCACACAAACTCAAATTTATTTTCTTTTGTCATGGTATAAAATCTTTCTTTAAATTATAATTAGATACTCTTAAAAATATGTTTTCAAAAAGAAAAAAAGATAGTCATAAAAGTCTTATCCCATTTTAAACAATGTGCAAAATTACAGTTTTCAAAATTATTTTATTTTAAAAGTTTTTCGAGAATATTTCTCAAAAAAATTTCAAAATAATTTTATTTTAACAAATAATTAATGGAATCACAAAAATAAATAAAAAATTATCGAAAAGTCAGAATACTAGTTTAGACAAAATTTTAGGAACAGATGGAGTACTTTAACTTTATGCTGAATTGATCTCTTAATATAATACTCTATCAGAGTCTTGCTAACTTAAATGTCACAAGTTTGAATATCATTAAATTCTCACCGGTTTTAAATCTATCAATGTTCCCATGCAAGACTCAAGTAAAAAATAAATCTCATTTGCATGTAAAAAAAAAGTGTCTAAAATTAATACTCCATTTGTTCTCAAAAACACTTCTTCTTTCATTTTTTTTCACTTCCAACAAAACACTTCCACTTTTTATTAAAAAACCACTTTTACCCTTACTTTTTCATACCCTACCTATCACATCATATTTTTTTCTCTAATAATCTACTCATCACTTCTTACTTTTACCCATCACATCAAGGGCAAAATTGGAAGTCAACTACAATTTAAGACTTCCTTATTTTTCTACTTTTTCAAAGTAGGAACTCTTTTTGAGAACGGATGGAGTAGTATAAAAACTTTTCTACACATACAATCACAAATTTCAATTTTTGGTTGAATTAGTTTCTTCATACTCCATCTGTCCTAGAATGATCTTCCCAATTATGTTTACGAGGTTTAATTGAAATTATTTTGCAATTCAATTTACTTGATTATAGTTGTACGTATAATTAAAAAAATAAATATTAAATATTTTAAAATTACATTAAAAGTTCTACAAAACAAGAGGTCACATGACTATATTATTTTATCAAATAACTAACGAAAATAGATAAGGAAACTGATTAAAGTTTGATCATGCGAAGAGTGAATGAGAAAATCATTTTAGAAGAGAGGTAGTATTAAATTTTTATTTTTCTCTTTTTATACTTCCTCCGTCCCCAATTTGATTACAAATTGCGGGTTACAGAGTAAAATTTTCTTTTTTTTGAAATAATTTTATTTATAAATTGGTATATTAATAAGATATAAAAATTACATATTAAAGAACTACGTCAAAAGTTTTACAAAATAAGAGGTGACAAGAATATTTTATTTTATCAAATACTTAATGAAATAGCGTAAACAAACAAAAGTTATCGAGAGGAGAGAGAGAAAAAAATTGTAATCTATTTAGGGACGGATGGAGTATTTGTAATGATCTCTCCTCCGTATTAATTGTGCTTGGGAGTGATGGTATTCAACTTTTAAAATAAGAAAAGAAAAAGAGAAGTATGTTTTGCACCTAAAAATTTGTCTTAACTTTATCCATCAAACATAGCCCCACACACGAGATGCCTATGACTCTATGAGGACTACACTAATTTTTTTGTGTGCACTTTGCCAAAATAATAAAAAATATACTTCATCCTTTTATTTTGTTTTTATATTTTTTTTATCACTTCTTAATTTTTAGAACTTTTGAAATGTTTTTAAATATGTAAGTTTTAATTTTTATTGTTTTATCAATTTCTAAATATATTTAATTGAAATAACTTAAAATTTTACATCGTTTTCCATAGTGTTGCATTATTTTTGGGACGAAGGAAGTATCAATTATAATACCCATCTTACAACATTCTTCCAATTTTTTTTTCTATCCCAAAACTACATTCCCGTTTCCTAAAATAGAGCGTAAAATGACAGTCTTGCCCTTACAATATTCACACCCCAACCATCTCACTCTCTCAATCCTTTCTCTCCATCTCCCTTCCTTATCCTTCAAAATCAAACCCTAGATATAATCTTCTATGAGAAAATTTTTGACATGGGAGGGCATCGGCGACATTATGTTTTTGGGCGGCGAGTATAGAAGATCCTACCGGCAGAGAGAAAGTGGCAAGCGTCACTGGTGGGATAAGGAAATAGTCCTCAAGAAAATTTCAGGCTGCGTTCCGTCCGCCTGATCTGATTTTTTGAAGATCTGATCTGATTGTAGTTATAATTAAAATTATTTCTGATCTAGTCTGATTTGATCTGGTATCGTCTTTTCTAATATGATTTGATTATAATAAGAACAAGTAATAAGAAAAAAATAAGTTGAACGGAACGCTGCCTCAGTAGTCGGCCCGAGCAACAACGAATATATATACCTCCTCTTGTGGTGGCGGAGAATTCCAATGGACAGTCCTCCAGCGGCGGACGACTTGAGATGCGAGGAATATCGAAAAGAGTCTACTGACTATGGACAGAAAAGCGATAAAACTGGCTTCGTCCACTTGTCTTCGTGGTACGATCCGATCTAGATCTAGAAGATGGATAGTGTTTTTCTTCATTTGCTTTGATAGGGGTATTCATGGAAAGTCAAAGTATTTTTTATACTCCTTTAAAAATAAACTTAGATCAGAATCGAAGAACGTTTTAGGACGGATGAAGTAATCTTATTGTGAACTTTTTTTTGAGAGGGATGAATGAGTAATTATTGATAGAGCTCCACAAATTCATAATGTGGTGTTCAATCAAAGCTGGCCGTTTGTTGCTATCAATGTATCATTTCATTAGTTTGTTCCCTTTCTCGACCGAGACGCGGCAGCCAAGCAATAACCCAACATCATCATCACCATTTTCAATTGGATCTACTCCCAAAATCTCAATAACCCAAAAATTATGAATTTTTTAATTTATTTGTATATTTTTATTGATTATTTGATCAAATAAAAACATTTTTGTCACTTTTTATTTTGAAAGAATTTTGACATAATTTTTAAATAGGTAAACTTTATTTTTATTTATATATACTCTCTCCGTTCCAAATTACTCTCTCCGTCCCATTTTATAACGCATGGTTCGGTTTACGATGCTTGACTGAAATAATTTTCAAATCATTTTATATGACACATGGTATAGAGTTAAAAAATAAAAATTACATATTAAAATCCATGGTAATGACTTTCCCTAAAGAGCACTTAATAATATCCATAATGACCAGTGGTGGCGAATATTTACGTGAATAATGACTAATGGATAATGACTAAATGTGCTACATTAGGAAAAAATACATGTAGTGCTATTTAGGGAAAGTCATTATGTTTTAGTGCTATTTACGTAAATTTCTCCCCAAATAAAGGTAAGGGGCTGTTTGGCAACTTCTGAATAGGTAAGTGTTGAACCAGTAAGAGGTCTGAACCATTAAGTGCTGAACCAGTAAGAGGTCTGAACCATTAAGAGCTAGTATATTGCTTAACTATTCAGAGGCAAATGTCTGATCAATTCAGATAAGAGGTCTTAACCATTCAGACTCTGTATAATACTTAACCATTCAGAGGCAAAATCTCTTAACCATTCAGACATCTGAATCATTAAGAGGCTGAAACAAACAGTCTGAACCATTAACTGCTGAACCATTCAGACATCTGAACTATTAAGAGGCTGAAACAAACAGCCCCTAAGTAAAATTAGAATCGGAGTTAAGGGTGATAATTTATATCTAACCTGTAGGAAAATCAAATTATCTGACCCAATTTAATAAATCAAAACCTAAAAAGAAAATGATGATTAATGGACTGATGATTATTCCGGTTGGATAGAAACTATAACAAATTCACTCCACAATGTATTCACCAAATACATTTTATTTAATTTTTTTTAAATAAAGAGTTCGTTTGATTAGGTAGAATTTCCCCCCCAAAAAAATATATTTCAAGGGAAAAATCATTTTCAAGTTTCCTATCACATTTTCCATTTTTTGGTAGAAAAAAAATTTCCATTATTAATATTTTTTAAAAAATATTTCCTCTGTCCCAAATTAATCAATTCATTTTTCTTTTTATTTTGGCTCGAAACAATCATATAATTTCTTTACTTTGTAATAAAGTATATAATAGGCTGTCTACAATCATTCAATTTCTTCTAATTAAATTTCAACTTCTTAGTTACTTTTCAATGCTTACTTTTCTTAAAGAAAAAAAAGACTAATTCAAGACCAAAGGTGTAAACAAATCTACATTTTTGGTATACGGAATTCAAACTATGGAATTAGAATTGAAGACTTCAATTCTAATTCTGGTGTTTGGTAGCACAAAAATTGTGTGGATTTGAAATTAATAGTGCAAAAAATGAATTGGATTGACAGAATTTAATTCTATGGAATTGAATCATGTGGAATTACAATTCCAATTTAATTTCAAATCCATCAATTCCGTGTATCAAACGGGGCTTAAATAACATAGAAAGGAACTGGAGATGATGGACACATCTTCAAGTGCAAAGAGAAAATTACACCAAGATTCGTCCCTAATATTCATTTTTCAATGACTATAAAAGTGATGTATTTCTCATGTTATTATTATTATTATTATTATTATTATTATTATCACGGATTATTATATTCTTATCTATAGTTTATAAATGGGATTTTTCAATGACTATAAAAGTGATATAATATTACTATTTCTGTGATTTACCCTCGTTATTATTTTCTCTTCCATTTTTTACATAAAAATACATTCTTATGTGTATAAATTTACATGACCTTAACCTATCTTTCAAAAGTAATAGATAAAAGAGCTATTTTATTTACCTATGGAATGTATCAAAATTTTAAATTTAAAAATATACTACATTATGAAAAATAAAAAAACGAACAAAAAATTGTGCAAAATATTCCGTTCAAAAAGAATATAGGTCCTTCCATTTTCCCAGTCTCTTTCGGTTCTTTCAATAAATTAAATTTTCAAGTTCATTCCAACATTTAACTTTTTTTTCCAATTCTAAAGAACATGCTCTTAATACTTATTTCACTAACTTATGTTCAAAGTAGTGAACGATATTTTCTTTTAGATCGTAATGGAAATAAAAAAAATGACAAAAACCATCCAACGTTATCACTTTCAACAAAAATAATCTCACACCGTACTTTATACATTACAATAATTACAAGTTGAGTTCTGCCTTACAATAATGCCCTAGAAAAATATGATTTTTTTTCAAACAAAATAACTAAAGAACTACATCATAGAAAAGAAAAAAATCAACTAAATGAAGATGTAGAAAACCAATTTTCTATTAAAAAGAGTACATCTTTGTTGGTATTTTAGAGGTTGCATATTATAAATTAAGATGTATTGTTTGGTTGCTTATTTTTCATAAACATATACCCCAGAGTAATTTACAACAAAATGATCATCTCAAACATTCATTTTCAACACATACATCATAAAAGTAGTCTATTTGACAATGTTAATATTACTGATAATTTTTTTTGTTCAAGACTCAGAAAAGAATAAATAAACCTATCATTCATTTAAGGCAATGTGGCTCAATAAAAATGTATTGTGCATTATTATTTATATACAAGATGTAATTGTAAATAATAAAATGTAGTTACAAGAATTTATAACAAAGTAATTAAGAAATTAAATGTATATTCAAGTTATAGTCTTTTCAATAAAACATAAATATGGTATATTGAAGTATTACAAAGAAAATATATAATAATTTAGTTCTTTTAATATTTCAATATTTTATGTGGATTCCATAATGGTAACTTGTTTTTTTGGACAAAAAAGTTTTGTTATATAAATTTTGAAATCATCAATTCAATTTATATTATTTTATTGACATTGATAATAATAGTAATAATAATAAAATAATAGTAATAATAATTTTATGAAAGAAATATTATTTTTTATTATCATAATAAAGAAATGAAAATTAAAACTAAATATCAAAGTAAGTTTTAAGTCATTATTGGAAGTAATTATAATCAATTGAAAAAATTAGGAGTTTAAAAGATTGAAGGAGTTAAAAAAATTGAAAGAATTTGAGAAAAATTGGAAGAAATTGAAAAATAATTAAAATTAATTTTCAAATCCAAAAAAGCATGCTCTAAAAAAAGGATATTCTAATCACTCTTCCAACTTTATTACTCCACCATTAAGATTTGGATTAGGTTTTTTTATTCATTTCCAAAGGTTTCAAACTGCATTATTTATTTATTTATTTTCTAAAATTCAATTTCTAGAATTTTTTCTACTCTTATTTCCAAACGCACCCTCAAATTAAGTCATTTTTCACCGTTTTCTACATCCCGAAGCCTGGTTTTCATATTTTTCTGGTTTTCCGGCGAGGAAATCTGCGAAGAGCCGCGCGGTTCCGGTCACGGCATCATATACTCCGTACATACAAATCAATTCAGAACGATACGGATACGATTATAGATAGCTATAGATACATATATTGGCAGATGAACTGAGATGGGGGCGACGGGATCGAAACTGGAGAAAGCTCTGGGAGATCAGTTTCCGGAGGGAGAGAGATACTTCGGTCTTGAGAATTTCGGAAATACTTGCTACTGTAACAGCGTCCTCCAGGTTCGTTTGCTTCTGCTTTCGATTTGGCTCCTTGAATTTTCGATCGGAAGTCTCGGAATTCGAATTCGGATTAGGTTTTGCATCTGCGGATAGGACCGCGTGATTCATGTTATTTTCTCTGTTTTGTTGTTTGGTTCTGCTCAGTACCCAGTATTTAAAAATCGGGAAGAAGAAGAGATATGGTAAAAATAGATGTTGTCACACACAAAGCATTAGTATCCTGGATTTTCCATTTGATTGAACTGTGTTTTTTGTGAAGAAAAGGTAAGGGATTGCTTGAGTTTTGACTGATTACGTTCCCAGCAATAGCATTGAACAATCTCACATATTATATAGGAATAGCCTTAGTTTTTTTTCCTCTTGAGATACTTTTGATAAAATGTTTAATGGTAGTAGACTAGTAGTATATGCCTATATGTCTAAATGGGCAATGAACGCTCAGCATATCCCTTATTTCATGTATGCAGACTTTATGAGCAGCTGTTTTAGGCTAGCTTAGTCATCTGTAAAGCCAAATGTTGAGAATCTACGTAGCATTAGATGAAAAAAGTAAGAAAATTATCCGAAAATGATCCACTAGAGTTTATTGTTGTGATCCTATTTTAGGCATGATGGTTTTAACTGATTTCTTAGAAATCTTTCTCTTGGTTATGGGTGATATCAGAAACGGTCTTTGTGGTCTTAACTATAAATAGAAGATTCAGTTTGGACAATATCAACAAAATGTTTATGAATATTCATGACAGTTGGAGATCTTTGAGAAGGCAGCATTGTGAAATATGAATTCCATTTCTCTCCAGACATTTCACTATTCATTTTCTTGAATATATGGTTTACCATCAGCTGCATAAATGTCTTCGTTTAAATTCATCAAAAAGGAAAGTTAATGAACAGAAGAGCATAGATTACAAATGCAGTCCATGGCTGTGAACTTAAAATTGGAGTTCTTTGACAAATTTACATAAGAAAACAAACCATGTTTTGTCTAAATATCCATCGACTTGGTTATTTGCAGATGAAGTTGTTGCTTATGGGTAGAGCAAAACAAGTAAAAAGTACTGAAATATCGTGTTCATACAATTTATTTATGTTAAATTTGCACTAGATAGTACTAAAACATTCCTTTCCCAATGTAGTACTTAAACTTTTTTATTCCCTAAATAATACTTGAATAATGTCTTGTGGCGGGAACAATGTCCAGTGAAGGTGGACATTTAGTTTGAACAATGTCCAGTGGTGCTGGACATTTACTTAAACAATGACATTTACTTGAACAATGACCAGTGGACATTGGACAATAACACTACATTGAGAAATAAAAACATATAGTACTACATTGCGAAAGTCACTATGTTTAAGTACTATTTAGGTAAATTCCCTTTATTTATTCATTATGGAAAAAGTTATGTGTCGGGTTAATAAAATAAAAGTGGCAACATGTACTCTTTCTATAAGGTTCAACATTTCCTTTTTGGTTTGTTCCCAAATAAGGTTTCACTTTTTCTTATTGGAAAGAATTGTGTGGTTAGTATTCTCTCTCTCTCTCTCTCTCTCTCTCTCTCCTGCATAACTTTCAACCACACAATTTCACTCTTTTTAACCATCATGTGTAGTCAAAGGTAGATGTTTATTTCAAGATGGAGATAGTATTACTTTGTAAGTTGGAATTGTATGACTACAATTATTACTCCCTCTGCCCCGAATTGTTGCACATGTTCTCCTTTTTGGTCCATCTAAACTTAGTGTGTCTATTCCAATTTAAGTAATGTGGTTCATAGTTTTTGTGTCTCCTCTCTATAAACCTAAACCACGTAGTTTTCAATTTACTAATCATCATGTCCAGTCAAAGTGGACACTACAAAATGAGATGGATGGTGTACGTATTATCATTATTTGGGGATGCACATATGTGCCATCTGAACAAGATCTCAAAACATTTTAGACTCATCATTATCTGACTGACTATTCTTTTGGTTAATGCAGGCTCTGTATTTCTGTGTTCCATTTCGGGAACAGCTGCTGGAGTACTATTCAAATAACAAAAACCTCGCTGATGCAGATGAAAGTCTCTTGACATGCCTGGCAGACTTATTTATGCAGGTAAGGTTTGATGTCTTTTGATAAAGAAGTTGTATGTCTGGGCTGAAATATTTGCACTTATCTGAGTGTCTGAACTATTACTTGTTACTTCTTCCTCAATGATATTGCCAGTTCTAAATTTTCTTTTCATTCCTAGTCATTTTTTTTGGAGAGACACTGTAGTCTTTCACTATATTTATTGTATTGTGTTCATATCAATATGCATGAAGAAAATGGTGATAGTTGACGTCCATGGCGTGTACGGCGAGTGCTAGGTTTTCGATATGATTAGGAATTTAGAATATGTTATAATGGCTTCTATTCCTGAATTATATTTTGAAAGAGGTGAACTGCATGGTTCTTCTTCTCATCACGTTTTATATGTTTATGTAATGTTCACAACTTCTTAGGATATACAGCTGTGTTTAACTGATAAATAGTTTTGTATGTTGCTATTATTCCGTTTGCCCCATTTTCTACGTCCCAAATTCTTTTTGCGCATATGGAAAGTCACTTGTAACAAAAACACACAGGCGAGTAGTGTGATAATTAATGAACTCCAATTTGTGTCACTCTACATAGTACATATTTTACTGTCTGTAATAATCATTTATGGAGCACATTTCTACATATGCTCATATCTTTAATCAGGGCGAAGAGGAAAAAAGATTCTACATGTTTTATTGGAATAAAGAAATGGCTTCTAATAAGGACCATGGATTCCTTCTAAATAATGACTTATGTAAAGGACCTGAGGGAATATATATGATCAAATATCGCACATAAAAAAAGTGCAAATGGGTTCGAAATTTGAATGAAGGGATAGATTCAGAAGATCAAGGAAGTTTGCATCTTCTAGAACAAGACAAACTCAAAAGAAAGTTAGACTTATAAAATGGACAGCAAGAGTTAAAAGTATGTGAACACATATATCATATGTTGTAATGAATAGTGATTTAACTTTTTAGTTTAATCTGTGGGTTTGATTTAATCTCTGTGCAGATTAGCTCACAAAAGAAGAAAACTGGTGTGATTTCTCCAAGACGCTTTGTACAGAAACTGAAGAAGCAGAATGAGATTTTCCGCAGTTATATGCATCAGGTGTCGTGTGAACTCTAAGAAGATTTGGTTTATTAATAATCTTTTACCTACATTTATGTCTAGACTTTGTTTGGTTGAAAGATTTGTTTTTTTCTGGGGGTGGGGGGGTGGGGGTGAAGGAGTTGCGTGTGTTTTGTTGGGGAAGTTAGGACATAGGGCAATGGGGTGGATAGTGAAGGAGTCAAGGAGCTAAGTTCTTCTGAACTCTTTATATGTTAATCCCTCAATTTTGGGACTTGGGGAGTTTTTGTTTCATAATTTTTTTCAATTTTTTTAAACATTATTATTCTTATACGTGCAGTATCTTCAAATACAATACTTTTAGGACCTGTTTATTTCGCCATGTATCAGTATGAGGCATGGGTATGAGAATCAAATACCCATACCACTTTTTTGGTTAGGGAAGTATCTTCTCCAAGCCCATTCCCTTACTCCCCTTACCCGTTCTGGTTATGGTTTGGAGGCCATTCCCTCATCTCCAGCAATCTCACCTTTGTGCATTATCAACACGTCTAATTTTGCATCATTTACGGCAACGTAGAGACCATGGGCATGTTCCTTCTGCTGCTCAACCTTACTATTCTTTACTATTGTACTTTACTCTAGGTTAAAAATCTTCTTCTGGGGTAGTGCACCTATATTTTGATTGAATATCCACAGCACAAGGTTTTTATAAAGAAAGTATTTAGGTATGCTAAGACATGGTTCTTATTAGATTTACTTATTTCCTGGAGGGAAAAGTTGATTTTGCATCCACGATTTTTTTTTCTTTGTATCCCCAAGGTGTCAACTGGGAAGTGAAGTCAAATGTTTAGGTAATGGTGGAGGTGCAGAGTCTAAAGGGAAATGCCCCTGTGGGGTCTGGGGTGCGTGCTGAATTTAAATAATCATGGGGTCCAAGGCTAATACTAATTACTAAGATAGATCATGGCATGCAAAGTAAAAAATTTCCGTTCTTCAAATTTCAGTTGTTGATAATTGATGCACCCTTTGACTGCAAAAGCCGAAGGATTTGTGACACACTGCCGTTGTGAAGGAGGATACACATACAATACACTAGAATGAATCTTCCAAAACATAGAAATTTATTGGATTAAATTAAAGTTGCCTTTTTAAAGAGGTTTTCCTGTATTGACATCAATTTTTTTCATAGGATGCTCACGAATTCCTGAACTACTTGCTGAACGAACTTGTTGACATACTGGAAAAGGAATCAAATGCTGCCAAGAGTGATCGAGAAACTTCACCGTCATCAGAAAATGTTGCAAATGGACCAAAGGCCATTCTTTCCAATGGTCACACAAATGGCAATCATAAGGAGCCTCTTGTGACCTGGGTGCACAAAAACTTCCAGGTAGAGTTGTATGCCCTATTATTCCTCGTCTTCATGGTTCTGCTTTCAATTCATAATAGGGCTGGCCTTAGCATAGTGTCCCTTCTGTATATTATGGTTGGCAGGCTGGTTCTTTTGTCCAACCCCATAACCAGGGTTCTAAAAGTCAGTCTAGGGCCGGCCCTGCCCAGGTGCCTGAACACTCCAATTCTGGCCAGATAATTAGATGGCCTACATGCATGTCTTAGGCGGTCTAAATGGCGATCTGGTGTTGATCTGGTTCTACTTAGCCGTTAAAGATATTGTTTAATCATTATAATTACTTTTCTTATACTACCTCCGTCCGGAATGAATTGCACGGTTTGACTTTTTTGGTCAAACTGTGACACTCTTTGACTACACATTATGAAAAATTATATTTAGTTATAATGTGAATTTAATATAATTGAGTTCATTTTAAGATGTAGTTTGATTGATCAAATTTTATAACATTTATGTATTTAAAACTATATTTAAGTTGTGGTCACAGAGTGTCATAGTTTGACCAAAAAAATCAAATTGTGACATTCATTTCTAGACGGAGGGAGTATTAAAATATAATCTTTGCAAGTATATAGCCTACTTCAACGACTAAAATTAGGCTCGTAGTTTTAAACAATTGAAATCGTGTGGTTAAAGATTGTGCAAAAGAGAAAGAATGTGAACCGCATATTTCTATCCTTAAAAAGAACGGGAAGAGTATTTTGGGACTTCTAAAAAAGGAAAGTGGGAAGATGGTTGTGGGACGGAGGGTGTATTTTAGCGTTTCTTATTTTACAGCAAAAGACAACATTTAAAACATATATTATTAGTACTCTATCTGAACAATACTAGAAAGAAAGGTGGCAGGCCATAACTTCAACAAGATTGAGTTACACTTTAAGTATCTCCACTGCACCCACCCAGGCGTTTGGTTCCTCAATTGCACCCACCCAGGCATTTGGTTCCTCAATTGCACCCACCCAGGCATTAGTGACCATTCTTTTAAGTAAATGCATAATAAAGGCTGGACTTTTAGTGACTAGTTGCAACATCAATGTTTGAGTTATTGCACCAACAAAACCATTCCATTATATTCCCTCCGTCCCAAAATGTTTTCCACATTTCGCAAAACGAAGCAAAATATAAAGTTTTTTAAATCCATTTTATTTAAATATTGGTATAAAAATAAAAAATAAAATCTGCATATTTAAAAACTGCGTGAAAAATTCTTCAAAATAAGAGGTGTCAGGAATATTTTGATTTATCAAATAATCAATGAAAATGTATAAATAAACAAAAGTTCCCTTGATTGTTGAAAAAGGAAATGTGACATTCTTTTTGGGACGGAGGGAGTATTTTATTTTGTTACCACAGCTACTCGATATAAGAAAAGTTGTTCTTCCCGATTTGCATATTTCAGGGTATTTTGACCAACGAAACACGGTGTTTATGTTGTGAGACTGTAACTGCAAGGGATGAAACGTTTTTCGACTTGAGCCTTGATATTGAACAGAACAGCTCAATTACAAGCTGCCTTAAGAATTTTAGTTCCACCGAGACTTTGAACGCCGAAGACAAATTCTTTTGTGACAAGTGTTGCAGGTAATATGACTGGTTACATTTAGTTTCCTTTCTTTTCCTCTCTAACCAAACAATAAAAACCATTTTCCACTTCATTTTCTTTATTTTTCTCTTTCAAATTCCTTGAACCAAACATAATGTTAAGGTTTTGTAAATTTCTTCATTCATTATAATTGGGATACAATTAGTTTATTCCGTTATAATTTCCATGTGGTATCATTCTTTTCTTCTTCTTGTTTTGTTTTGTTTGAAATTGAAGCTTGCAGGAGGCTCAAAAGAGGATGAAGATAAAGAAGCCACCCCACATCCTAGTCATCCATCTCAAGAGGTTCAAATACATTGAACAACTGGGCAGGTACAAGAAGCTCTCCTACCGCGTCGTCTTCCCGCTAGAGCTCAAGCTGAGCAACACGGTCGAGGAGGCAGACGCCGAGTATTCCCTGTTCGGCGTGGTGGTCCACGTCGGGACGGGACCCAACCACGGCCACTACGTCAGCCTCGTGAAGAGTCACAACCACTGGCTGTTCTTCGACGACGACAGTGTGGAGATGATTGACGAGTCGGCCGTCCAAACCTTCTTTGGATCGGCGCAAGAGTATTCCAGCAACACTGACCATGGCTACATTCTCTTCTATGAAAGGGTTTCTTCCGCCGCCGCCACCACCACCACCGCTACCACAACCTAAGGAAAGAGAAAAAAAAGAAACAATTTTTGGTCACAGGTTCTTCCCTCTTTTTTTCTTTGTTAGCATTTTTAATGTTGTCTAGCCATTTGGGACTGTGGTGGGACCCTTTGTCTCTTGGGGCCCAATATATTTCGAATGTTATCTGTGTAATGTCTATTATGAACATTAGGCTGTGTTTTTCTTGTACAAAGGTGGTGGGAGCTAACCATTCTATTTCTATTCCAATAAAATGGGAAATTGGATGTGGGGAAAAAATGTACTGCATTTGGGTTCTTGTGAGAAAGTGTGTTAGTAAAGGCAAGAGTTGGTTGGAATGATATTATAGTTTTCGATTTTTTTTTTCTCTACTAAGGGCTATTTAAGTAAATCTAACTGAATTTATTCTTTTAAATGATGTTTTATGTGCAATTTTGTGATTAAACATATAGAAAAGTAGTGCATGCATCAACTCATATCCTACAATTTTATTTGAAACAAGTAAACAATTCATTTCCCCATAGAATGAAAATGCATTTTATTTTTTCACTTTCCATCTTGTAATGAAGTTTCCGTGTTAATTTTGCAGAGTTCAGAAAAAAATAATGTTACTGGAAATTTGAAATTGATGAGAATACAGAAATGTTACGAATCATACACCATATCATACTCTATATCATACTCTGTAAATATATAAGGTGTTAAGTTTATTTTCAAAGAAGTTGCAAAAATAATTTCGCAACATTTTACGTGCCCTAAAAGAGGTACATGACGTGTCTAAACTTAAAATTTGGAACTTCAAATCTAGAAACTGCAGTCGTGAAGTAGGAACTCGGAGTCTAAAATTAGAAAACATAATCTAGAAAGGGGCAGTTCTTGAGACATGAACCCCATTGTCATCTTATGACATGGGCTTTGATCAGGGCATCTGCAATGCACCGTTTGAAAAATTGATGGTTCTTACTCTCACTAACCCCACCCCGACCCGGCCCAGACATGCCCTGCACCCCCGTCAATTGCATGCCACAAGATTTAGTTGACTTTGGAGTCAAAATTTGACTCCAAAGTCAACTAATACTAGTGGCATGCAATTGACGAGGGTGTGAGATGTTTGGGCCGGGCCGAGGTGGGGGATTATCAGGAGGTTTAGGGGGTGTAGAAACCATCAATTTTTCAAACGAAGCATCGTATGAACCTCGAGTCATCATATGAACAATTAAAAGTTGAGAAGGTTTTATGATCCATACGTTGGAAACGAATTCATTAGGGATTTGTTACATTTGTCTGAAATGAACTTTCATAATATAATTTTTTTACCAAAACATAATTTAGGATATTAATGATTTAAGTAAAAGTAGTACTCCCTCCGTCCCAAATTATAATGTTTGTTTTACTATTCACAGGGTCAAACTTCATTCACTTTCTTTCTCTATTTTCGTTAGCAATTTGATAAAATAAAATATCATTGTCACTACTAGTTTTGTAGATCTTTTGATGTAGTTTTTTAATATGTAATTTTTATTTTTTAATTCTATACCATTTGTCATATAAAATGGTTTGAAAATAATTTCAGTCAAACATCATAAACCGAAACAGGCGTTATAAATTATAGAGAAATATATATAGAGGGTACAATCAGGTTTTGCAAGTAATACTACGTAGTAAGTGTACATAATCACTAACCAACTCAAAACATTACAATTAGGACACATCTAAGCTTTTATGTCAGTAAAGCTGAAAGGCCTATGTATAAACTAGAGTGACAATAATTGTATTCAACTTAAATGGGTATAGACACACACACACACACACACACTCACACAAATACACAATGAGAGTTGGGATATAACTATATGGAAGGAAACATGATGAGTCAAGATGCCAATGACATGAAGGTATCATCATCCAACAAGGTGTCCAAGTCGATAAGATCATCGTCAAAATCTCCGACTTCAATTTGATTGTTGAGAACCCTATCATAGTTGTTCTGCAAGATTAAAGGACAGGAAGAAGCATAATAAGTATGCATTTTGGCGATGTTCAAAAGTTTTTTAGTCACTGGTGGGCGACTGGGCGGGCGCTTGAGTGTCACTTAGCCCACCTAAGAGTGTCTTGTAGGAGTGTGTGTGTGTGGGGGGGGGGGGGGGGAGGGCACAGGTGATGATTTCACCCAAAATAGTGAAAATATGAGTGGACAGGTCCCAGAACGGGTGGTTACTAGTCCTTGGGGGGGGGGGGTACCGGTTCCCAATCGGTCCTGTATTTTATTTTTCATTGGGAAAAAATGTATAATGGCCTTCATCACTTATTTAGCAAGGAAAAATGTGAATCAAACTATAAAAAAAACTGGAACTTTTCCGAATTTTTAGAACCCCCCTGGACCCAGTCCTGGATTTGATTTGGTTATGTTCACTTAATAGTGAAGGTTATGCTCGATTATAATTACGTTGAAGTAAAATGGGTTTACGGGTCACCAATTTGCATTTTCAAACGGAGGGAATTTGTTTTGGTTATTTTGGACACCAGAATAACCTACCCAAGTCCCAAGGTATATGACCTTTTGGCGAAAATACACACCGAATAGATAAAAAAACAGGTGGTTGTGATTCTTCAAAATTTTACCTCACAAATGCAAACCACATTCACCAGAAACTTGACCCAAGATTTTTTTTTCAATAAATTATTAAAATATTTGTTGCGGACTTGCGGTATGTGGAGTCAGGGTCTCTTGGAAACTCTACTTCATAGTAGGGAAGGTCTGAGCACACACTTTCCATAAACCTATATTCTCGCGGGATTTTATTGAGTTTGTTGTGGTAATTAAAATATTTGATTGGGTATCTAGTTTGCATATACGGAGTATTAAAAATGGGCCCAAAAATTTTAGAGTAAGTTTTTGGGCCCTGAGATTAACACAAGAACATTTTCTGGGATCAACAAGGTCAAACCTAAGCCCAGCCCGCATCACATAAACATTTGTCGGACACACAATGAAGTGATGATGGTGGGTGGGGAGAGGAGGGGGGGGGGGTGTACCTTAGTTTCCTGCATTTCAGAGACGACGTTTAGCAGTCTTCGATATTGATCCCTAGCTTCAGGATATTGAACCATGGATTTAACCCTGGCAAGGGCCTTCTCCAACCTAACCTCAGTTTGTTTTCTACCTTGTTTTAGGAAGTCATACTCGTCGTCCTCTTGAACGGGTTGGTTAACCATGCCTTTGCCCCCTTCAATGAGTGTTGTTTCTGATCTAAATCCTCGCAAACCACTTCCTTTACGCCTCCATCTCAGAATTACTTTCTCCAGTATCCCCACAGACCATATAATCTTTCCATAGTTCTTCCTGACTTGGTGCCCTCTAACATGAGCCTTTGCCATGGGGACAAGGAAAAACACAAATCGTAAGTCAGAAGCAAATAATAATAATAATAATAGAAATAATTATAACAATAGAAATAATAATAATAATAACAATAACAACAACAACAACAACA
The DNA here is from genome assembly GCA_003260385.1 of Cuscuta australis. NCBI lineage: Eukaryota > Viridiplantae > Streptophyta > Magnoliopsida > Solanales > Convolvulaceae > Cuscuta > Cuscuta australis. The sequence goes on from NQVE01000028.1 coordinate 934,105, forward strand.
ATAATAATACAAAAACAAACAATAGGCTTAATTATGCACTTTGTCCCTACTCCCTACCAACCAAACCAAAGCAAACTGAACATACGTAATATGTTATTATGTTCCACTCAAAAGTAGGGAATGGGGAGGGTGAGATGCATGCATATCTTACCTCTATCCCTACAAGTAGAGAAGCTAAGATCCTGGTGTACAGACAAGCCATCTCCTTTTTAGTCCCTCATTGTCAACCTCCATTAAAAAGTTGACATGACTTGCTGAACTCTAGTTTGGTTTTTCCACATCAATATTCGAAGATTTAATTCAAAAGAACAATATATGAGTAAATTGAAAGCAAGAATGGTGGGTTTGTTTGAGCGATATTACCCCTAAGTCACCAATGAGTTCCATTTCCATACTACCCCTAGAGTATTGTGGGCTCACATCAATTCTTATACAGAGGTTGACAGCGAGACTTAAAAGAAAGCTGCTCAAAGGGAAGCTTTATACCAAGTACCAACTACACCCCAATGCTGTGAAGACCTCTAGGTGGCAAACAGGGGCATCCTAACGAGTAGCATGAGATTAATCTGGGTTTTGGAAGTGTCTAAGCAGCAAAAAAACACGAAGGCTTAGGTACATGCTGAGAGTGGAGGTCAAGGGAGGGACTTTTGAAATGCCAACTGCACCACACCTGAATTTTGATGATACGCTGCCGAATCAGAAGAAACTCTTTTCTTCCCTTGTAACTGCGGTATTTGTTTTGTATCCTTATTGCAGCAGCATGAGATGGTTCATCATGGTGTTGTACAGTCCTGTTCTTCACACCAATAAGTGATGCAAGAGCCTGCTCTTCATCATAACCCTTCATCTGCTTCCTCTGGAACGACTCCACCCTGAAGACTTGATGGATCCGGGCAGCAGCTTGGGTTGCATTACGGACAGCAGCCAGTGAGTCTTTCAGTGACAGTCCATCAGGTAAATCGCCATCACTGACTGGAGTAGCAACCCGCTCAGAAACCATTTGCACGGCATTTGGATCTCTAAACATACTAGGGCAAGAAAATAGAGAGAACAGTTAGAAGGAAAATAAATTAGAAAATAAAATGTAAGATCAAACTAAACAAACTTATTTTAAAAACTTGCCAAAACTCATTTTATCTATTTACTTTTATAATGCTTTCTTTATCCCAAAATAAGGTTCCTACTGTTTGGTATAGAATTAAAAAATAAAAATAAAAGTCCCTAAAACAAAGTCACTCTTTCCTTTTATGTCCGTCCCAAAAGACAACTGATCACATTTCATTTCCTTAAGGAAAGAATATGTGGCTAATAATATTTCTCTCTTCAAAACAAATTCTAACCACCCACCTTTTACTTTTCAACACATTTGTTAAACTTTGTGAAATCCCAGAGTGACTTAGTTTTGGGGACGGATGGAGTATTAAAAAATTACATCAAAAGTTCAACAAAACAAGGGGTGGGTTGACTATTTTATTTTATCAAATGATCAAAAATATGTGAGGAAAGAAGATATAGCTTGAGACAGAGGAATTATACTCTTTGCGTCCAAAATGATTGTTGGTTTAGGAATTTAATGGCAATTTTAACTAATCTTCAAATTTTTTCCTTGTTAACTCTTCCTATTATCCTATATCAAAGCTTTTATACCTTAAAAGGAAATCAATTACGGCCATGTTCTTTTGGGTTGGAATTTTAGAGTTGAATGTTGGAAGAAAGTGGAAGGAGTTGGGCAAAACTGGCAGGAGTTGGAAAATGTTGGAAGAATTTAAGTGTTAAAAGGTCACTAAATTAAATGATTATCCAAATAAGTATGTAGGAAAACTCCAATTTTGCATAAAAAAGAGTTCATCACTGTCATTGTTTGAGGTGATATGTTATAATTTTGGATATATAATGTTATTTTACATTAACACGAACAATCCAATTGGATCCCACATGAGTAGGGTCTGGGTGTTATTTTATATTAATCCTATATAAATATCTTTTTAAGTCATTGTCAGAAGAAACTTGAAGGAGTTGAAAGTTGGAAGTTAATTTTGTTGGCCATGTGTGCAGCAATTGTCCCGTGGCGGAGGCTATGTGGGCCAAGTCACAATCGAATGTCGTGGGCGCTTGTGTGCTGAATACACTATAAGGCTAAGGTATGCGCCTCTTCTAACACCAATTGGTTTTAGAAGAGTTGGTAGCACCAGAGGTCCTACAAATTTTTCCAACTCAAAAGAACAAGGCCTACATTTAATGTTGTAGAGACAAAGCAGAAGATTTGTTATGCGAGGCCCCATAACATATGCACTTCCTTAATAAAATTACTATTTTGGGACGGATGGGTTTAGGACTAAAAAAATCTAAGCATGTGCAAAATTTCAAAAAACATAATCGCACTACATTTCTCCTGCCTTTCCCAAGGTAAAACCAAGATAAGAATATGCTTTCATAAACACTTTATTTTCCTCATAATTCCAGAGGTCAAAACATACCTTAAGTCTTTGGCATTTCTGTCCTCCTTGTTTTCCTTCAATTTGAGGAAACCGAGGTGTGTGCTTAAGGCAGACTCTGCCAGATAACCGGCAATTCCTTTATGCCCACTGCTGGATGCCAGGTCGGCAGGTGTTCTACCGGAAGGGTGTTGAGGAGTAGGATCGGTCACAAGGCCCGGGGCTGCTCCTAAAGAGATCAGGCATCCTACCATCCGTTCTCTGAAGCACATAAGTTCATATAAATATATAATAAAAAGAAAAAGAGCAGAAATCTCATTACCAAGTCAAACATAAAGAGAAAGACCCAAAAAACCCAGGGAATTGAATCTACTCAAATAGTTTTTTTTTTGGGGGGGGGGACTTGTCATGAAACATTAAGGCCTTAAGGGTCTATTTGGAACTCGGAAAAGGATCAGATAAAGTAAAGAAAATGAAATACAGGCCAAAACTCATAATATATCTTACATCTTTATTGATATTCATTTTTTAATTTGTGAAAACCTGATCACATTTCATTTCTTTTATTTTCTAAGGCAATATTAAACATCAGAAAATAGGTTTTTTTACAGTATTTCCTTTCCCAAGCAGTTTCTGAGATCCAAACATACCCAAAGAATGAATGAGGAAAATGTTATCCAAACATAATTTCTAGGCAACTTGTCTTGAATTATGTGGCAAATCAAAGTTATCTTTCAAGTTTCAAATAAAAATAATATGGGTTCACTAATCTTGTATTGCTAGCCACGTCATTTTGACTCTCTTTCGTGGACTTATAGCATGACTCAAGAAACTTACACAAATCTTACATATGAAACCCATCAACTCTGTTATAGAATTACAGAGTAATTAATAGTTTATCCTCCGGGGGTCTCTTGGAAACAGCCTCACTACTTCCGAGTAGGGGCAAGGTCTGCGTACACACACCCTCCCCAGACCCTACTGTAGTGGGATTCAGCTGGGTTGTTGTTGTTGTATTCAAACTTGGTACATTTATTTTAGATAGTTGTGTGAACTCTTAATAAATTATTTTATTACTCCCTCTGTCCTAAAATTAAGTTCTCACTATCCATTTTAGGACGTGAGTACGTCCCAAAATGAAGTTTTCATTCCTTTCAAGTTATAAAATGTGTCGTTCATACAATTTCTTCTTTGCATAAATCTCGACCACACACTTTTACATGATTAGTAATAAAACGGGAACATGATTTTGGGACCAAAGAAGTATATAAAAATTAAGATATTAAAATGTAGATAAAGAAATTAAATTTTATCATATTCCATTATCCTTCAAATTTTCCAAGGTAAAACAAACATAAAAAAATGACTTTCCTTAGCATATCCTCCCCCCCCCCCCCCCCCCCCAGCAAATCTTAAATCCAAACATACCTCAAAAGATAGTTGAGGTATAAAGATGGTAATTAAAAAAATTAATAATAATAATAATAATAATAATAATAGTAACAACAACAGCAACACTCCCTCAGTCTCTCTATCTCACTATCTTTAGAACATGAGGGGGTGAAGAAAATTACGATTGGTTGATATTGATGTTAAAAAAATTAGATAAAGTAATAATGAATGTGAACCACACAAACATGACCAAATAGGGTATGAGACAACAATAGTGGGAAAGACCGAGAGACGAAAAGAGTAGAAGGGGAAAAAATAGTGGGACGGAAGGAGGAACAATAATAATTAAAAAATGCAATACCTTCCATAGAATGCAGCCCAATGGAGTGCTGTCCATCCATTCGCATCCCTAAAATTAACATTTACTCCCGCAGCTAAAGTTGGTGGTACAGCCCAATCATAGCCAAGAGCAGCTGCAAAGTGAAGAACTCCTACACCATTCTCATCTATTACATTAGCACCTTTATCACCTTCACCAACTTTTTGGATGAGCCAATTTCTTAAGTGCTCTTTTAGAAGCTTCCGTAGCATCATGTCTCCTGATGTGAAATGCGACATGTTTTCCCATTCACTGTTTTCTTCTTTCAACAAAGAATTGATTTTACTAATTACATGAGACATCTCATCCGTATTGCTATTAGGTATAGAGTTGAGGGACCCAGAACACCCCGAAGATAAAAACTTCACAAATCTCATATGAAGAAGAATTTCTTCACTGGAGCAACTGCTGTTTTCACCCATCCCAACATCTTGATTTTCACCAACACAGAAGTCAAATTCTCTCACTTCACTACATGCTAACCTATTGGAACATGTTATGTAGAACGGAACCCTCCCGGGATTTTGAAAAGGTGTGTGGCAACGAAGAACCCCATCTGCAATGATCTCAGCTGGAACTTCCAAATCACCAAACATACATGCCCAAGTATACTTCTCCACTTCTAGGCGAGGCAATAAAAATTTTCCAGTAATTAGAACCTGGTTGTAAAAATAAACAGATTGAGGATCTTGCCTGTAAATAAATTTGCATGGTTTACTCATAGTGAAAGTGAAACACATTTCATCAATAACCAATCACTTCATAAGACATTAATTAATCAGTAAGTTGTACTACAAACTAAAAAGAACTATGATGTTTATATATTAACTTATACTTCAACTTATTTAATAAAGAATCTCTATTTTGCACCAGTATTGCATATAGAAACCAATGTGTGAACAAAATTGCGTCTAAATATATTTTAAATAGTATATCATGTTATGATTTTAAAATTTTAACAACATTGATTAAATATACATGTAGCCGTTCAGTATAAGTAATGAGAAAATAGAAAATAAATTGTAAAGACTTTTAACTACTCCCTCTGTCCCAAATTAAAAGTCCACTAGGGAGTTTAAGAAAGTGTTAAAAGAGAAAAAACGAAAGTGAATGTTTATTTTGAGACAGAGGTAGTATATTTTTAAGCAGAACTATGGAAGTCAAACTCATTTAATATATTTTCATTTATGGAATAAATTATTTCAAAATAAGATAAAACCAGTTCTGCATCCCCAAATGATTAATTGATTTGTCGATTTGGTTAATACAAATACCTTGGTCTCTGTTCCAGCATACACCCAAGTTGGTGAGAAATCAAGGATGGTGAAGAACTGATCCTGCGACAGTGACGGGCTAAGCACATATGTGTCTAACTGCACTTGAGATGAAATAGTGGATTCCTCTACTCCATCTCCATTCCCAACATTCTCCCAATAACTTCCAGAACATGATTGCATATGTGTCTCCTCATTTACATCTTCTAGTTCCTTACTAATCCAACGGTCGAAGCTATCAAGTTTCTTCAGCCCTTGTTTTAGAACACTATCTAACAAAGGTTGCTTCGCACTCAAATGGTCAGTTTTTACCTCCACATTGGGATCACTATTTAACTCTGCTTTTAAAAAGTTCTCACTGTAGTTCTCTTTAACTAACTTGCTAGTGAAATCAAATGCTTGATTTGGTTCAATTTTCTGATCCATGAACCACTTTGTTGATTGCAAAGAAACGCCCTTAGATATCTGCATTTCAAATTGACACACAATTTTAAATTTTTAACACAGGAAACCAATATATTACATCATGTCTTCAATTTTGTACACAAGAATTATTATTTTATATTTATGTATATGGACTCTCTGTCCCAAAATAGTTGACGTTTCCACAAACCATCCAAAGTTCCCATATAATGATAATGATGCATATATGGAACTTGATTTAGAAATAAATCCAGAATTTATCAAATAAAGAGAGAACTAATCTAGCAAAGCAATTATTTAGAATTGATGGGTAATCAAAATGAAAATGCTTTAGATCATCTGCATTACTAAATTCATGATTTCCTTAGTACTTTCACTACTTTGTCAATGTAATAATGTACGGAGTAAAACTAAGAGGTATTCTTGCTTCCTTTGGGGGATCTTGGAAATTTTCTCTCAAGCTCTGTAATTCTCATGTTGTTTCCTTCATATTCGTAACTTCACATAATTTTCATGAGCCTCTTAACTTTATATCTTTTGAATATTTTGTTTCTTGGAAAAATGACACATTTAAATACGGAATTAATGAATGAATTTCGTAAAACAAATATTATATTGAAACGGACAGTATTTGGTAAAAGTCACAAAATTCATAAATGGCAAGTTTTTGAATTTCGTGACCTTTTGTTTGTGTGAATTAAGCATTTCTATAGACTAAAATTTATATGTTGTTGCAAGCCGCGTTTGGTCAAGTGGTTTAACCCCTCCTTTTCTTCCCCCAATTATCCAGGATCAAATCCTACTCGTGTGCTTGCCCCGGCCCAGTGCTTGGTAATCCAAATGGCAGGGGCGGCCACAGAGTGCAGAGTTTGACTCCCATCAGTGTGGAGTTGACTTTGTCGTGGGCCACACAACTCGGGAAACCCTGACCACTGAGCATACCCACGATTTACCTTCTCCATCCAAACCCCATGGGGCAGTGAGGGCCCTCGGGATTCAGGTGTAGTTTTTTTAAATAAAAACTATATACTGTGAAAGTATCAAATAAATTAGCACTGGACTTTTGACAATATATACATAGTGAATGGCCTTCCTAGAGATGGAGCGAAGAGCCAATATTTCTTCAATTGGTTAAGTGACATTAGTGGAATATGCACAAACAAACAAGAGATAGAGCATTTCCTCACTACCATTGGCGCTGACACCCTGTCAAGCCCAACTATAAGTAAACTCAGCTTTATAGAATGCATTCCTAGTAACCCAAAATTTACTTAAAAAATTGGAACTTTTTTGGAGACCAAGATCTTTACAATAATTGCAAAGCTATAATAATGAGCTAAAATTTCAATTTAATTATGGGAAAATTTTCACTTTTAGTCCTCCAACTGCTTAAGGCTTTTTTGGTAGGGGAGGGTTCCCATGACATTGGAACCCCATGTCATAGGATGACCTGGGCCGCTACGGTGCCTCGTTCATAAAATTGACGGTTCCTACCCCCCTAACCACCCCGGTAAATCCCCACCCCGACCCGAACACACCCCCCAACCCCTTCAATTGCACCCCCAAGTTGATTTTGACTTTGGAGGGTGCAATTGAAGGAGGTGGGGGTGTGTTCGGGTGGGGTGGGGTGGGGGGTAGGAACCGTCAATTTTACGAACGAGCCACTATAGCGGCCCCGGGTCATCGTATGACATGGGGTTCCAATGTCATGGGAACCCCTCCGTTTTTTGTAACTTTAATCTGTCAATTGCTATAATGTAGACTCTATCGCGTTAAAATCACATTTACACTGTTAAATATTAATAGAGCGCATTGTTGGCATTTTAAATTTCCAAGAGTGCCCACACAAACCTTAATAATAAACTATGACTTTAGCAGGACTGTATTGTTTCAATTACAGCAATTGAGCAACTGAACGTATGTACTTTTAAAGGCGCGTCCCAAATTACGTAATGTCAAACAATTGCAAACTAAAAGTGTGATAATCCCCTTATTTATGTGTCCATAACATGGTGTTATTGGGCAAACTAGTCAAACAATCAATCGTGTATTTTACTACAACAAATCTTATTACATTTAAGAATTGATTAACATTATATATTTTTTTATTGTAGGTGTTTATTTATGTTGTAACTAGACAACAAGATGAATATACTGGCATACTTAGGAATCAGCATTTCATACCTGCCATTCATTTGGGGAATGGAACTGTTTTTGATGCTGAAGTTTATCACTGAAGTCATTTGTGAAGGCAATCATAGAACTTCCTTGTCCATTCACATTGCTTATTCCAACAGATTGAGATGGGGAAAGTGAGGGTTGAAATTGTATAGATCCATAAGTCGGGGTGTTCTTTTTTAATATAGTATCCCATGATGGGAAATCAGGGATATAAGCACTAGCACTGTTGCTGCTCTGGTTTCCATGTGTGATTGAAGGGAAGCCTATACCAGAAATTGCGGGAAAATAGCCTTGTTGATCATCTGTTCAATTTCAGAAATTGTTACTTTACTACATATGCATTATAAAGTATCACTACTTCGTATGCATTATAAAGTATCAATCCTAGCAGAAAAGCCTTTACACTCACAAGTCATCTGTCCTAAAAAAGTCATAGCCCGTAGTATTTTAGAAGTTTGTATACCACAAAAGTCCTATTTCATAAGACAATTTTTTCCCATGTCATTTTGAAACCAATAACAAGTTCAATATAATAAATTTAATAATAAAAAATAAATTTTAAAAATAAAATTAGCTTCCACAACTTCTAGGAAATGTACCTTGCCAACATTTAAGGTTGCACCTTGCCGAACAAGACTTTTTGGGGGGTAAATTAAATTTTAAATGATACAGAAACTAAAACAATTTATTACTTGAGGAAGAGACTGGATAATGAGCAGAAAGTCCATCTTCAGCCTTTGGGATCATATTTGCCTGAAACTCAGTGGAAGAGTAGGCCCCAGAAGTTGATTGTCTATTGTACACTGCAATATGTTATATTTCCAAAGAAATAAGTTATGCCTAGTTTTCAACAAACAGATACAGAATATGCCAGTTATTAAAATCCTCATGAGAGAGATAGACCAATAGATAAACAAACAAACCTGATTCTGCCTCTTCATATTCTGAGGCTTGAGCACTGGTAAGGCTAGCTGTATCTGTACAATGTGACGCCACTTGGTAATCATATTGGTGGAATTTTGAAGAAACTGTACTGCCTCCTTCAGAGCTGTTCACATCTTCACCTTCTGGAAAAGCGGGAATAGCTAATTGAGGTTCTCTAGTACGGTTAAAGTTCATCCGGCTACCCTGCAGAATGAACATGTTTAGATCATCTATAAGTTCCAGATGGAACCTAAGAAAACAGTAATTTTTGTAATTTCATGGATTTGAAACCATAAAAGCTTGATCCTGATTCACTACAATGGAACAAAGGGGAACACCTGTCATCATGCTGACATCAAGTTGTTTCAAAACTTAGTTTGAATTAAAAAAAGGTCATATTGTTAGCTGTGTTTGCTACAAGGATGGGGAAAGGGGAATTATATTCTACATCTAAGCATACCATGAAACTCTTGTGTTCTTTTGTAAAATTGAAAAGAAGAATACGCCTAATCCATCCATTGTTTAAAGGCAGAAGATTGGGATGAATGACGGGTCATTTAGTTGGATGGGGAGACTGTATTTTTCCTTGTTTATTTCCATGAAAAGGGGTTTGTTCAGTAGGTTAAAAATAAAATCTAAATCTTACCACTGCTTAGGTATTATTTATTCTTTATTGAAGGTATGTTCGGACAATACCCACATAAAATATGCATAATTATTTGACAAAAAAAGAATATATGGTCACTTTTGCATTTACCTTAATCCTTAAATCACTTTAAAGTTGTTAAAACAATAACATATTTATTCCCAACAATTTCATTACTACCAACTGAAAAAAATTCCCTTTTTATTAACCACATACTTTCCTGCCAAAAAACATATGTTCTTTTCTCCTATTTACTCTCTCTTGATGACTAAAAGAGTAGTCAAATAGCTTCAGTGCCCCCTGTGGTTTGGAAAATTAGCACCAATACCCCCTCTGTTTTCAAAACTTATTTCACAAGTCCTCGTAGTTTCAAAACGTTGCATCCACACCCAAGTAAAGTGAATAGCATTTTACCTTTACTTCACGGTAGTGGACTAGAACAATGTTTGACCGCTCCCTGAAAAAAACAAGTTAGTTTCTCTTTAACCTAAAATTAGGAGTAGACTAAATCACTCTAGTAGTGGAAATGTGGAATATCACACTAGCAGATTTATGTAACATACTCTTCAAGCAACCAATAGCTGCGCCTCTGGAAGTTTTCATTCCCTTCTCCGTGAGCATAATAACAATGCAAGACATCAACACTTCCAGACTAGACAAATCAATATTGAAACATCAATCAATATAAGCCATTACAGAAACACTTGCATAGTAAATAATCTTCCTAAAAGCTATCGATTCAAAACTCGTAAGATGGGTCACCTATCAAAGGACCTTGAAGATGAACATTGTTATACCACAGAATACCAGTTTATAGTATTAAAACTTTCAATCTAAGAAACTAAGACTTAATCATTATTAATTTTAAGTCTTTATCATTTTTTATTATTTTATCCCCCCCCCCCCCCGCGCACACACATGTGTGTAGAGACAGGGGGGTAATGTTACACCAAAAATGGTGTAAGATTGTGACACAAATTCAATTGGGGCAACTACAGGGCTCCATTCGTAAAATTGATGGTTCCTACCCTCTAACATTGTTATACCATAGAATACCAGTTTATAGTATTAAAACTTTCAATCTAAGAAACTAAGACTTAATCATTATTAATTTTAAGTCTTTATCATTTTTTATTATTTTATCCCCCCCCCCCCCCCCCGTGTAGAGACAGGGGGGTAATGTTACACCAAAAATGGTGTAAGATTGTGACACAAATTCAATTGGGGCAACTACAGGGCTCCATTTGTAAAATTGAAGGTTCCTACCCCCTAAACACCCCTCGCCTCCCTCCCCCTGATAAATAAAACTTTTCATAATTATCAAAAGGACAAACTATCATATTTTTACCTTGAGCTTTTCGTGAGCTTCCTTCACAGTCTTCCCATCCTTTTTCTTCCTCCAGTTGTGCCCATCTTTCCGAAAATATCTCAACACCTTGCGATCAAAAAGAAAGAGTGAACCACCTGAAAAGAAACAGTTTATGCTGAATACATATCCAAGCAATCCAAAGAACGGAGTATTCTTTTAGTACAGTGCTAGTAAACCATAAATTCAAAGTATCAGACTAATTACTTTCATTCAAAACAAGTGATGATTCTTTCGTTTTGTTTTTTTATGTTCATGCCATTCTTATTATTATCAATTTGACTCTAGTGCGGATTAAGAGGGTCTAGACAAGATTTTTTTGAAGAAAACATTTCAGCACATCCCCAAAGAAGAAGATAGGTCCTGCAAAGTGCAAACTGTCCCCGACATGTTTCATTCCTCATTAAGGATGTGAGTGTGTGAGAGTGTACTTGCTGCACACACCCTACATGTCAACTCTCAATCAAACTTATCTAAAAGGTCATACTTGGAGGCCTATTTGGAGGCTCAGGAGCAATCCGAAATTTCTGGTAATTTGTAAGTATTTCACATATTTCAGCTGGGCGCAGCCAACGGTGTTGTGCTTCTAACAGTATCTGCTCAATATCTGCATTCACCAGAAACCTTGTTAGAGTGTTTGCAAAAGTATCATAGAATGCAGATTCTCTTCTCCAAACAGATAATAGTGTTCATGTGCATGCTAGATGTGGAAAGGCAGGGAAGCTAATGCATAATAAGCGGGAATCCCATTAAGAATCATCAATGTTAACTTTAAATAGCAACACTGTAACACTACAGCTGCCAGTGAGTCAGTTACAAGGAGATAAATGTCTAAGACATCCTTCAGTGACCAGTACTGAGCACATTTTGACTAACTACTCATATGTAGTATATTTCAAGAGTCTAAATATATTTCTCAGCATGAATAATGGCTACCAGTCTTAGATATTACTTGGTAATTGGTTAGGGTTGGCGAGTTTCAAAAGGGATTGTGATATCTATTTTATTAATAATTCTTTCATTTAGATGGTTGAAAAAAAAGTACATATGAAAACTTTTTTACAAAAAGATGCAAGATTTAACTAAAAATATATTCCGTAGTAGTTATTTTCTTGTCTAAAAATAACAGAAATAGATAAATTAGTAAATGAAGAACCAGTGTTCCCCTTCCCTCCTGAATCCCCCCAAACCAAACAAACCCATAAGGCATCCAATTGTTGTTTCATCCAGCAAAATTTTATAAGGTTCATAATTTCATTCTCAGCATTACTACAAATAATATTCATTGTGTCTTGTGTGGGCAATATCAGCAATGAAGGCTTTTCTTTTTTAGTGAACTCGAAAAGCATTTTACTTAACTAAAAAGTGTTAAACTATTGTGGAAGCAGAATAAATTAGTTTTAATGCACTTTCTCCATCACAAACAGATCATCTCAGATATCATGATAAAATCGACAAAGAGATTGAAAGTGAAGGAATTACCAACCTACTTTTTTGGGTTAAATAAAAATAGAGTAAAAGGTAGTAAATATGTGGGCTGTTGAGGGTAAAAGTGTCTTTCATAACAAAAAACAGTAAGTTTATGCCAAAAAAGAAAAGGGAAAATCATTTTGGGACATCTATAAAAGGAAAGTGAAAAGACTAGTTTGAAAGGAATGGAACTGAAATGTTTAAAAAAATAGGTCCAAGGGGCTTAGCTAGTCATTCCTCATGTGAACGCTAGTTGATATACTGAGTTATTCTTATTCCTGTTTTTCCTAGATTAATTGAATATAGACAGTCAACTTTGAGCAATGTTATATGTTTTGTTGCACACATACCAAGGATACATATTGACGCGTCACAGACACATAGGTTCTATACTTCCAGGAAAAATATTAACACACGCGGGTTGCAGGATATACTATCCTTGACCTGAAATATTTTAAAACTACTGCATTTCGAGTGTTTGAGCTACAAACCTCAGAAATCAAGACTTCCAACATCCCAGAAAATGAGATATCGGACATGTACTTATCTATGAATACTTGTTTGGATGGGGTCTTTTGTTGGAAAGGGGAAAGGAACATTTTTTTTACTAATTTATCTCTACTCGTTTATACTCTCTTCGATCCATATTCGTGTTCATAGACACAATTCACATGGTCAAACCACATCTTTCTTTACAGAATTCCATTGAACATTTGATAGAATAATATACCCAAGCCGCCTTTTGCTTTATAAAACCTTTTATGCAGTTTTGAATACGATTATATAAATTTTATTTTTTAAAAATTTCATTCGTGTTCATAGACAGATTGATGAGACACGAAAGGGACTTAATGGCAAGTTAGAGTTATGGCGCCTTTCCTTGGAATCGAAATGTTTCAAGCTAAGTAGGACTAAAATTGAATACATGGAATGTTGTTTCAGTGGTGGAGTGTCCGGCTTAGCATGGAATGTAGCTATTAGGGCATATCCTGGGGTTGGGACGGGGGTAGGAGGGTCGCAGAGGGGTAGTGTAGTGTCACATGTGCGTTTCGGCTCATGGAACATAGGGACCCTCACGGGTAAGTCGATTGAGTTGGTGCAAGTTCTCAAGAGGAGAAGAATTCAGGTGGCATGCGTGCAAGAAACCAGGTGGGTGGGCACTAAGGCGCGAGAGGTTGATGGTTTCAAATTGTGGTATTCAGGTTCAGCTAGGGGAAGGAATGGAGTCGGCATTCTGGTGGTGCCGGAGCTGCGGAAGTTTGAGGTGGAGGTGAAGAGGATTAGTGATCGTCTAATGTTTATCAAGTTGGTTTTGGGTGGCTGTGCGATCAATGTCGTGAGTGCTTACGCCCCGCATGTTGGCCTGGCAGACGAAGTTAAGAAGGAGTTTTGGGACGCCTTGGATGGGGTGGTTGTTGGTTTTCCACTGACTGAAAAAGTCGTCATTGGAGGCGACTTCAATGGCCATATTGGAGAATCGGCCGATGGCTTCGAGGACGTGCACGGTGGTTTTGGCTTTGGCAGCAGGAACCCATCAGGAGTCTCACTCTTGGAGTTTGCCAAAGCGAGTGATTTGGTGGTTGCTACCTCGTGTTTCCCTAAACGAGACGACCATTTGGCTACATTTGTTAGTGGAGTGGGGACGACACAGATCGACTATCTTCTCTTGCGCAGGTGTGATCGGGTGCTCTGCAAGGATGCTAAAGTAATTCCGAGTGAAAACGTCACTACCCAACACAAGCTTCTCGTGATGGATGGTATGATCAGGTGGGAGAAACATAGGAGAGTTTTGAGTGGCAACACACAAATCAGGTGGAGGAGACTAAGTGCGGAGAACATCACTGAGTTGACCAGGCGAGTGCAGGAGAAAGGTGCGTGGGAATCGACAGGAGAGGCTACAGATATGTGGGTGCGGACTGCTAACTGCATCAGGGAATCAGCCAGGGAAGTGTTAGGTGTGAGCTCGGGAAGTGTTAGGTGTGAGCTCTGGCTCTGGGAGTAGGCGTCGGGGTGATTGGTGGTGGAGCGATTCCGTCCGAAGTAAGGTGGAAGCTAAGAAGGTGGCGTATTTGAGGTACATGGGCTGCAATGTTGAGGAGGAAAGAGCGGCGTTGCGAGTGGAGTACAAGAAAGCGCGTAAAGAAGCTAAGTTAGAGGTAACGAGGGCAAATAATGCCGCTTTTGAACGCCTTTACAAGGATATTGAGGAGAAAGGCAGTGTTAATCCACTGTGCCGGCTTGCTAAGGTGCGCGAGAGGAAGGCCCGAGATCTAGACCACGTGAGATGCGTGAAGGACAGCGATGGTAGAGTGTTAGTTGAGACTGCCAAGGTGGCTAAGCGCTGGGGGGAGTACTTTAGTGAACTCTTAAATGCGGGAGGAGACCAGAGGCTAGTTCTTGATGAGTTGGGACATCCTGGGGCATCTCGTGTGTATTGCCGGCGCATTTGCTTGGAAGAGGTGGTTCGGGCTCTCCACGTGATGCGTAATGGGAGAGCTGTGGGACCAGATGAGATTCCAGTGGAGTTTTGGAAGCATGCGGGTCGTGATGCGTGGGTTTGGTTAACCAAACTCTTCAATGTTATCCTCCGGACAACATGGATGCCTGATGAGTGGAGGGAGAGTCTCTTGGTCCCTCTGTTTAAAGGCAAAGGTGACATTCAGAGCTGCGAGAATTACAGAGGCATCAAACTGCTTAGCCACACCATGAAGGTTTGGGAGCGAGTTATCGAGTATAGGGTGCGGAAAGAGGTTTGCATCTCGGAGAACTAGTTTGGTTTCATGCTTGGCAGATCGACTACAGAGGCCATTCATCTCGTGAGGAGGTTAATGGAAGAGTATAGGGCTAGGAAGAAGGACCTTCATATGGTGTTTATTGACCTTGAGAAGGCGTATGATAGGGTGCCAAGGGAGGTCTTATGGAGGTGCCTTGAGGCGAGAGGAGTTCCCATCGTGTACACTCGCGCAATCAAGGATATGTACGATGGGGCTATGACCAAGGTAAGGACTTCCGGGGGCGTCTCAGATTCCTTCTCGGTAGGGATGGGGTTGCACCAAGGGTATGCTCTTAGCCCTTTTTTGTTCGCCTTGGTGATGGACGTCCTAACTCAAGGTGTTCAAGACGGGGTCCCATGGTGCATGCTTTTCGCGGATGATATTGTGCTTATCGACGACACGCGTGAGGGACTAAACGATAAGTTGGAATTATGGCGCCTTGCCCTTGAGACTAAAGGATTCAGAATAAGTAGGAACAAGACTGAATACATGGAATGTCGTTTCAGTGGCCGGGATACAAAATCAGAGGTGGAAGTCAAGATTGACTCTCACCTAGTACCTAAGGTAGACAGGTTTCGTTATCTTGGCTCGGTAATTCAGGCGGATGGGGAGTTAGATGCGGATGTTGGACATCGGGTTGGAGTGGCTTGGGCCAAATGGCGGTTAGCTTCAGGAGTGTTGTGTGATCCGAAGATTTTGCCTAGAATGAAAGGTAAGTTCTATCGATCCGTAGTCAGACCTGCTATGTTATATGGGGCAGAGTGTTGGGCGGTTAAGAAGACTCATGTGCGTCGCCTGCATGCGGCGGAGATGCGGATGTTACGATGGATGTGCGGGAAGACAAGGTTGGATAGGATTTCGAATGAGGTTATCCGACGTCAAGTAGGTATGGCACCGGTGGAAGACAAGTTGCGGGAAGCGAGGTTGAGGTGGCTTGACCATGTGAGACGGCGGGATGCTGATGCCCCTGTACGGAGATGCGAGAGGATTACAGTTATCAGGGGAAGTAGGGGAAGGGATAGACCTAAGAAGAGTTGGGAGGAGGTTATAAGACAGGATTTAGGACTTCTCGACCTGACTGAGGATATGGCCCTAGATAGGAACCTTTGGAGAACTAGGATTAGAGTAGCTGGATAGGAGGTCGGTGTTGTAGAGGTTGTTTTGTAGTGTGTTGTATTTGTTGGGAATCTTTTGCTATTGTTTGTACTTGTTGCTTGTACTTGGTGCCTTATCTGTGCTATACTGTGTTCTCTTCCATATTTTTGTGCAGGTGGAGCCGGGGGTCTCTTGGAAACAGCCTCCCTACTTCCGAGTAGGGGCAAGGTCTGCGTACACACACCCTCCCCAGACCCTACTGTTGTGGGATTCAACTAGGTTGTTGTTGTTGTTGCTGCCTAAGAGAGACAAGTTTAGCCATCTGGGTTCAATCGTCCAGACTGATGGGAAGATAGACGGGGATGTTGCTCATCGTGTTGGAGCGGTTTGGGCCAAGTGGAAGATGGCATCAGGGGTACTCTATGACAAGAAGATTTCGGCAAGGATAAAAAGGAAGTTCTACAGGTCTGTTGTGAGACCAGCCATGTTATACGGAGCAAAGTGCTAGGCAGTTAAGAAAACTCATATTCACCAGCTACATGTGATATACCCCCGGTACCTACGAAAGTCCTTAAACAAATTACCGGACTAATGACTAAATCCTACGATCCTTTTTGGAATGAATTTACCCCTCCTAAACCCAAACCCTTAGCCATAATTTCATTGGATTTTTCCTCACCCTAAAATAAACCCAAACAACCTGTTTTCTTTCCTTACTGCCCAGGCCGTACCCCCTTACCCCCACCCTTTCTCATCAAAAACACACCCCATTAAACTCACCAAAATGACCCACAAATATTTCATCCTTTTCCCTTCAATTCTGGCCGAAACACAAGAGCCAAAACAACACATATCATCCCCATAATAAACCCCAACACATGGACCCCCTTTGTTCCCTACCCAAACAGCACACACACCCTCCATTTTAACCACCAAATAAGCCCTACAACTACACTCCAAAGCTAAGAATAAAACAGCCCATTTGTTGAGATGTATGGGACGTATAAACCCATCACAAATAACCATATCTCACCCCTCTTTACCCCATCCCTGGCCTGCCCCTTTCCACTTCACAACCACCATATTTCAACCACCATAACAAACCAAATTAGCCAATATATCTCACACCCCTTTGTCCCCTAATATGGCCGAATCACATCCCTCTCAAATCCCCATAAACATCTTCTCAAAATAAAACCTAGCTTCCTCATTTCTTCCCCCCTACTACTGGCCGAAATACCCAAGTCCCACAAACACTGCACTCCACTTTTATTTCATTCCATCAAGGCATATCATATTAAGTCATATTTTGGTGATTTGATTAAGGAACAAAGCTTGTAATTTCCCCCTTTCCCTTGTTATTTATTTCGGCCATAGGCCTCATTTGAAAACAAATTGTATTCCTTTTCATTTCCAAGTAATAAACCATTGTGTTTGTTATTTTAAATCCTAATTTCTATATCTTAAGGTTGGTTTCCTTAAGTGTGAGTGTTAGGTTCTAGATATTTGATTAAGAGTGTTATATCTTAATTAAATTCTAGATTGAACCCCAAGTGAGGAGAAGAGTGTGTAATATCTCTTTAACACCAACTTGGTTTATCTATCCCAAAGAAATACTAAACTGTTTATTTCCCCCTCTCTTCTCCCTTATTTTCGGCCTGCTCCCATCCACCACCCTAATATTACTTTTCTCTCCACTTTTCCACTTAAACAAAAGCCTAAAAATACTCCTTCCCCACTGCCAATTTCGTTCCTAGTCTTCCCTCCCTTAAAATCCTCCATTCCTTGCACAAAACCTCACCAATATAGCCTTATCACTTCCTCCCTTTACCTTAGTGCCAATTGTGTCTTTCTACCTTGGAGTGGGTGCCTATCATTTTGGTATCAAAGCCTGTTGTTGAACATCTCTTGAGGCCATACAACACACTTCCAACTCTTTTCATTTCTTCTTTCATTTCTCGGCCTAAACTGCTGCCATAACTCTCTCCTTTCACTCTCTTCAATATGTCAAACACTTCACCAAGCATCACCAATGAAGAGCTCTGGGTTTCTAATACCGAACTCAAAGCCCAAGTAGAGTACTTGGCAAAACAGGTTGCTCAACTCACTAAGTTAAAAATGAACTTGGTAAACGCTCCGGAAGAAAGTGATGAAGAAAAGGAAGAAGCTCAACTAGAAGCTGATTTTAGTCACACTACTAGAGGAACTGCACAAGAAAAGGGAGCTACTGATTTTAAGGTTGACATACCAACCTTTGAAGGAAAGAATGATCCGGACGACTTTCTAGAGTGGCTGGAAACAGTTGAGCGTGTGTTTGATTTCAAGGATGTGCCCGAAGATAAGAAAGTCAAGATTGTGGCGTTGAAGTTCCGTAAGTATGCGTCCACTTGGTGGTCCAATCTTTCCACCAAAAGAAGGCGTGAAAACAAGGCTCCGGTGAAAACTTGGTTCAAAATGCGGAGCTTGTTGAAGAAGAAGTTCTTGCCCGAACAATACGTACGAGACAACTTTGCTAAGCTTCAACACTTAAGGCAAGGTACCCGGTCTGTTGAGGACTATACTCGGGAGTTTGAAGAGCTCTTGATGAGATGTGATCTTCAAGAAAATGATTCTCAAACGTTAGTCCGATATCTATTTGGACTTAACACCCAAATAGCTAATATAGTGGAGTTGCAACCCTATGACACCTTTGAAGAACTCTCCAAATTGGCTCTTAAAGTTGAGTCTCAACTTAAGAGGAACAAAGCCCCTTTGGTTCGCCCATCCCCTTTCTCCAAATCACCCTTTTCCACCCCAAAAACAGCCCCATCACCTACTGCCCAAAGCCCTACCTCAAAACCTAATTTCATCCCCTCTTCCTCAAATCCGCCCCCCTTCAAAGCAAGCCAAACCACTACCCGAGCTCCCAAGTGTTTCCGTTGTCAAGGGATAGGTCATTATGCCAATGAATGTCCTAATAAGAAAATAATGGACATTGTTGAGTATGAAGAAGAAGAAATCAGTCCCTCGTGGGCTGAAGAAGAGCTTGAAGAAGAAGAATGTATCGGGGCAGACGAAGGAGAACTCTTGGTTATCCGTAGGACCTTGAGTAGCATGGCTGGTCCCGATGATCAACTACAACGGGAAAACATCTTCCACACCCGTTGTACCATTCAAAAGAAGGTGTGTTCTTTGATTGTGGACAGCGGAAGTTGCACCAACGTGGCATCCAAAACGTTGGTTGAAAAACTAAAACTCAAAACCTCACCCCATCCTAAGCCATATACAATCCAGTGGTTGAATCATGGAAAAGGATTGCGTGTGGATTCACGAAGCTTGGTCTCATTAAGCATCGGGAAAAGCTACACCGATGAGATATGGTGTGACATTATACCCATGGATTCTTGCCATATTCTCTTGGGCAGACCTTGGCTCTTTGATCGCAAAGTTTTTCATGATGGGTTCGCCAACACTTATTCATTCCTCATGAATAAAAAGAAGATCACCCTCACTTCCCTACCCCCTGCCACTCATTCGGCCACCCCACCCACCAAAGAAGATCCCCCCATCCTCCTCTCTACCATACTCCACTCCGAACAACACGAATACGAACACCACAAAGAGTTCATTCTCCTTGACACCCTTGAGGCCGAACCAGTCCCTGCCCCTCCTTCTATCCACCCCTTAGCCAAACACCTCATCCAACAATATTCCCAAGTCTTTCCCGATGACATTCCTCAAGGTCTTCCTCCAAAACGGGACATACAACACAAGATCGACCTAATCCCAGGGGCTGCCCTCCCTAACAAACCCGCCTACCGTATGAATCCCGAGGAAACCAAGGAGATACAACGACAAGTGGATGAATTGCTTGCCAAGGGATTCATTAGAGAGAGCTTAAGCCCATGCCCTGTTCCTGCCCTCTTGGTACCCAAAAAGAACGGTACTTGGAGGATGTGCTGTGACAGTCATTCGATAAACAAAATCTCCATCAAGTATAGGTACCCAATACCTAGGCTTGAAGATATGTTGGACGAGCTCTATGGATCCAAAATCTTCTCTAAGATTGATCTTCGAAGTGGATACCACCAGATTCGTATCTATGAAGGTGATGAATGGAAGACGGCATTTAAAACGAAGTTTGGGTTATACGAATGGCTAGTCATGCCGTTTGGACTAACCAATGCACCGAGTGCGTTCATGAGGCTCATGAACCAAGTGCTGAAGCCTTTCATTGGTCATTTTGTCGTAGTTTATTTCGACGACATTTTGATCTATAGCAAAAGCGAAGAAGACCATGTTAATCACCTTTCCTTGGTGATTAAAAGATTAGATGATGAGAAGCTATATGGGAATCTTGAGAAAAGTCAGTTCTTTTCTCAAGAAACGGAGTTCTTGGGATATTTTATCTCAGGTGAAGGCATTAAAGTGGACGACAAGAAGACTCAAGCAATAAGAGATTGGCCCACTCCCACGTCATTACAGCAAGTACGAAGCTTCCACGGTTTGGCTTCATTTTACCGACGATTTGTGAAGGATTTTAGTACCATCACAGCCCCACTCACAGATTTGACGAAGAATCCGAAGTTTGAATGGAACCAAAGAGCACAGAAAGCTTTTGAAGAGATTAAGGAACGTTTAACACACTCCTGTGTTAGCGTTGCCTAGTTTTGAAAAATTGTTTGAAGTAGAGTGTGACGCTTCCGGAGTTGGCATAGGGGCTGTCCTAAGTCAAGAAGGACATCCGGTATCATATTTTAGCGAAAAGCTAAATGATACCAGAAGGCGCTATTCTACGTACGACAAAGAATTCTACGCCTTGATACGAGCCCTTGAGCATTGGCGCCACTACCTTGTGAGCAAAGAATTCATCCTCCATTCTGATCATGAAGCATTGAAATATATACAAGGCCAACACAAGCTTCGACCTCGCCATGCCAAATGGGTCGAATATCTCCAAACTTTCACCTTCACAATCAAACACCGCAATGGAACCCTCAACAAAGGAGCCGATGCCTTGTCAAGGCGACATTTATTACTAACGGTACTTAGTACCAAACTTGTTGGCTTTGAGTGTTTGCAGGAACTTTATGCAATGGATGAAGATTTCAAGGACACTTTTGGGAAGTGTAAAATTCGGCCCTATGGTGAATTCCTCATCAAGGATGGCTATCTCTTCCGTGGGAACCAGCTTTGAATACCCAAATGCGGTGTGCGTGAGACGATCATTGACGAGGTTCACGGAGGAGGTCTTGCTGGTCATTTCGGATCCGATAAAACATACATGATGATGAGAGAGCACTATTTCTGGCCAAAGATGGAACGAGACGTTGAACACTTCATTAAGCACTGCCACACATGTCATCTAGCGAAAGGACATGCTCTACCGCAAGGAAGACATCTAGCACTACCCATCCCCGATGCACCGTGGGAAGACGTGAGCTTAGACTTCATAACTGGACTGCCTAGGACTCAAAGAGGAAAGGATTCCATCATAGTCGTGGTGGATCGATTCTCTAAAATGGCCCACTTTGTTTCGTGCGTCACCACGTATGACGCATCCCAAGTAGCCGATCTCTACTTTAGAGAGATTGTCAAACTTCATGGCATTCCGAGAAGCATGGTCTCAGATCGGGACACAAAATTCTTAAGTCATTTTTGGATGACTTTATGGAGGAAATTAGGTACTAAACTTAAGTTTAGTACGGCTAGTCACCCACAGACTGATGGACAGACGGAGGTCACCAACCGTACTTTGGGAACACTTCTTCGAGCACTTATAAAGAAAAATATCAAGCAATGGGAAGAACTTCTTCCCCATGCCGAGTTCGCGTACAACCGCACCCCAAGCAAGACTACCGGACTGTCTCCTTTCACGGTGGTCTACGGCACGAACCCATTAACTCCACTTGAGCTTGACCCTATCATGACGGATACAAAGTTCAGTTGGGAAGCAGAAAAGAGATCAAAAGAGATTCAGGACATTCATGAAAAGGTTCGTAGCAAAATTGAGGCTATGAACGAAAGGTTGAGCACATGCATCAATCAAAGAAGAAAGCCCACAACCTTTCAACCTGGAGATTTGGTTTGGATACATCTGCGGAAAGAGCGTTTCCCCATGAAACGAAAGTCAAAGCTACTGCCAAGAGCTGATGGCCCCTTCGAAGTTTTGGAAAAGATCAACGACAATGCATACAAGATTAACCTCCCGGGAAACTATGGAGTATCTGCGACATTCAACATCAAGGATTTGAGTCCATATTTCGAAGCCGAGGATATCCCAAGTTTGAGGACAAACTTCTCTGAAGAGGGGGAGGATGATATACCCCCGGTACCTACGAAAGTCCTTAAACAAATTACCGGATTAATGACTAAATCCTACGATCCTTTTTGGAATGAATTTACCCCTCCTAAACCCAAACCCTTAGCCATAATTTCATTGGATTTTTCCTCACCCTAAAATAAACCCAAATAACCTGTTTTCTTTCTTTACTGCCCAGGCCGTACCCCCTTACCCCCACCCTTTCTCATCAAAAACACACCCCATTAAACTCACCAAAATGACCCACAAATATTTCATCCTTTTCCCTTCAATTCTGGCCGAAACACAAGAGCCAAAACAACACATATCATCCCCATAATAAACCCCAACACATGGACCCCCTTTGTTCCCTACCCAAACAGCACACACACCCTCCATTTTAACCACCAAATAAGCCCTACAACTACACTCCAAAGCTAAGAATAAAACAGCCCATTTGTTGAGATGTGTGGGACGTATAAACCCATCACAAACAACCATATCTCACCCCTCTTTACCCCATCCCTGGCCTGCCCCTTTCCACTTCACAACCACCATATTTCAACCACCATAACAAACCAAATTAGCCAATATATCTCACACCCCTTTGTCCCCTAATATGGCCGAATCACATCCCTCTCAAATCCCCATAAACATCTTCTCAAAATAAAACCTAGCTTCCTCATTTCTTCCCCCCTACTACTGGCCAAAATACCCAAGTCCCACAAACACTACACTCCACTTTTATTTCATTCCATCAAGGCATATCATATTAAGTCATATTTTGGTGATTTGATTAAGGAACAAAGCTTGTAATTTCCCCCTTTCCCTTGTTATTTATTTCGGCCATAGGCCTCATTTGAAAACAAATTGTATTCCTTTTCATTTCCAAGTAATAAACCATTGTGTTTGTTATTTTAAATCCTAATTTCTATATCTTAAGGTTGGTTTCCTTAAGTGTGAGTGTTAGGTTCTAGATATTTGATTAAGTGTGTTATATCTTAATTAAATTCTAGATTGAACCCCAAGTGAGGAGAAGAGTGTGTAATATCTCTTTAACACCAACTTGGTTTATCTATCCCAAAGAAATACTAAACTGTTTATTTCCCCCTCTCTTCTCCCTTATTTTCGGCTTGCTCCCATCCACCACCCTAATACTACTTTTCTCTCCACTTTTCCACTTAAACAAAAGCCTAAAAATACTCCTTCCCCACTGCCAATTTCGTTCCTAGTCTTCCCTCCCTTAAAATCCTCCATTCCTTGCACAAAACCTCACCAATATAGCCTTATCACTTCCTCCCTTTACCTTAGTGCCAATTGTGTCTTTCTACCTTGGAGTGGGTGCCTATCAACATGTTACGGAGATGCAGATGCTACGTTGGATGTGTGGAAAGATGAGGTTGGATAGGATTTGAAGCGACGTTATTTGTGAACAAGAGAGAGTGGCTTCTGTGGAGAGTAAGTTGCGGGAAGCTAGGCTGAGGTGGTTTGAGAATGTGAAATGGTCAGTGCGGAGATATGAGAGGCTTTCAGTGGTGGGCGGGAATGTGGGAAGAGGTAGACCTAAAAGGACTTGGAAAGACGTGGTTAGCCAAAACTTTAGACTTTTGGCCCTTGCCGAGGATATGACCTTACATAGGAGTGTTTGGAGCATGGTTGTTAAGTCGAGTCGGTGACAGGGAGACTAGTGGACTAGGCGACAAATCACAATTAGTATTAAATTATTTAACATTATATATATCTATATTAACCCAACATGAATATATATATATATATATAAATATATATAGAGTACGTCTAAAATGATACCAGTGCTACTGGTGTCATTTGCTTACACCAGTTCGTTTGGAGTATCTACCGTGCCCCGTTTGTAAAAATAACGGATCCTACCCCCCTAACCCTCCCCTAAACCCCCCAGCCCAACCCTTGCCCCCTACCCCAGCCCCCCCCTCCCTCCCCCTCCCTACCCTGGCAGTATACTGCCAGGGTAGGGAGGGGGAGGAGGGGGGCTGGGGTAGGGGCAAGGGTGGGGCTGGGGTGGGGGTTTAGTGGGAGGGTTAGGGGGGTTGGAACCGTCATTTTTACAAACGGGGCACCGTAGATACCCAAACAAACTGGTGTAAGCGACTGGTGTCATTTTAGACGCTCCCTATATATATATATATATATATAAATAAATAAATATATATATATATATATATATATATATATATATATATATATATATATATATATATATATATATATATATATATCAAAACACCATAAGCAAAGCAAATTTATGTTTAAAGATAGCACATAAAGTCACTTAACAAAGAATCGGCCATTTTTTTCACTGATTAGGCGTCGCCTAATCGCGGCTAAGCGTCGCTAAGCGCGCTTAATAGCCTAGTCGGCCATAGGCGCTAGTCGTACAACAAATCTTCATGGCAAAACCGCCTGGACGACTAGTCGGCGACTAGTCGTGGCCTAGGCGACGACTTGACAACCATGGTTTGGAGAGATAGAATTAGGATAGTTTGGTAGTATGGTGGTAGCTTTCATGCTTAACAATGTGTGCTTTTTGCCTACTTTGTGTTTCTTTGTGCATGCTCTCTGCTTCTGTGTTACTCGAGCTAGGGGTCTTTGGAAACAGCCTCTCTACTTCCGAGTAGGGGTAAGGTCTGCGGCCACACACCCTCCCGAGACCCTACTTCTGTGGGATTCCACTTGGTTGTTGTTGTTGTTGTTTTATTCGTGTCCATAGACACAACTCTAGTGGTCAAACTACATTTTTCTTTATATAATTCCGTTGAACATTTGATAAAATAATATAATCAAGTCGCCTCTTCTTTTATAAAACCTTTAGTGCAATTTAAAATGCAAGTATATAAATTTTATTTTTAAAATTTGCACCGATTTTAAATATATTGAATAGAACATAGATTCAAATCATAAATAGAATCAAGAACACTATAGGAAAGGAACAAGTATTTAGTTAAATAATGTGTTGATGTATAAATTCACATCTTTACTTTCTCTCAAGCCATAAACATTAACTATCCAAGTAAGAACAAGTTAATAACATAAATGCCACGTGTCTCATTCCCTCCCTCACATCTGAAATCAGCCATCCAAGTAATTAATATTCTAAAATGTTGGGCTGTTGACGAGTCAAACCACCATCAGAAAGAGTTTGGCTTGTGAAAAATTGTTCTGCTCAAGCTTGCTTTGTTTGTTAATCGAGCCTCTTACATGTGCTCAAGCTTGATCTGTCACAAGCCCACGAGCCTCTCACACTGGCTCGTTCAGAAATGAGAAAAAGCTCAATCTGTACATGTTGTTAAACTTGTAGCAGGATCCAATGGTAAATGACTTTGGAAACATCAATTTACTAGCGTTTACTTTTAGGTTTTCTAAGATGACTTTCTCTCTCGACTCTTCCTAAAAATTAATATTGTACATTGTACTATGTGTGTCTTAAACCTAATGACTTTAGAGCACTTGACAATTGAGACCAAGTACTTTGTGAATTTCATCATTTGGACCTAGCCTACACAAGGGTGTGAGTGCAATACCAAACTATGTGTATGCCCACACAAGCACAATCTTTTATCGAATAAAAATAGAGCCAAATTCAAGTCAAATATGAGTCTATTCATGAAAAAACAATCTGAACCCCATATGATGGGGTTTGGCTTATTAGTAATCGAGCCAAGCTCGAACCTCATTTTTTGATCATTAATATATATTTCGTTACCTCGAGTCAGTTCATGAAAGGCTCTATTCATTAACAGCCCTACTACAATGAATTGTACGGAATATAATACAAATCATCAGTTTCTAAGTAGATTAGCTATTTAGCTTAGAACTCACCTAGTCTATGATTAAGACCGTACGGCCGGCTCTCTGTGGCCATGAAACCAGCTCCGGAGTTCTACAGGGAAAATTCCACAAGGATAAAAAAATATTCCAAGCTTGGTGAATTTCAATGGGCGTCCGAGTGAAATCACCATACACAAACTCCGGCCAAAACTGGATTTCAAGCAAAAAAACAGCGGAAACTGTGGAAACGATTGGGGATTTTACAGCTGTTGCGCAGTGATGGAGGGGAGAGGAACCCTAAAAAGTGATTTGTATTCTTTGATAGGGAAAAAGTATAGCAATATATCCAATAATCAATGAAAAAACACCATCGCCATCATCATTAAAAGGAGGTGAAAACGCGGTCGATCAACAGAGAGAGAAGGAATTTTTGGGGGAAGAACAGAGGGGAAGACGGGAGGAAGAAGGAGGGCTTGTGTTGGAGAGAAGAAGAGCCGCCTAAATGGAATCCAGTTATGTTCAGACAGCGACTTGCAGGACTTGGGTCACAAAGTTGACGCCAGTGGGCGTCACGCCACTCGCACGCTTGTATAGGACTATAGGCTAGTACCAAATACTTTCCTCCATTTCAGGACCGTGCTAGTGCTATAGTGCACTCATCCCTGCCTCTTGTGTTGCCTCCTTATTTAAGTTTTATTACCCTTTTTTCTTTTTTCTTTCCTCTACGACCCGTTTGCAGGTCGCCGCCGACCGGTTCCCCTACCCTTCACCGTCGACCTGTTCCCAGTCCCTCACCCCACCCTTCGCCGGCCTGTCCCTAGTCCCGCCGGCCAGTTACCCTACCCTTTGCTGTCGACCTGTTCACAGTCCCTCACCCCACCCTTCGCCGGCCTGTTCTCGCCGGCCAATTACCCTTCGCCGTCGACCTCTCCTTAGCCGCCGACCCAGCCTCTTCCTTCGTGGCCGACCAGCCACCACCACCACCCAGGCTCTTCCTTCGCGGCCAGTTATAATTTTTTGAATTTTTGTGTTATAATTTTTTGAATTTTTGTATTATACATTTTTTGAATTTTTGTGGAGTACATAGGGTATTTGGTGATTATGGACTTACAAACATGTATTGTTACACATGTTGAGAATGATCAACCACATGATTTTGGTGGTGAAGAAGAAGACCTAGTTTTATATGAGTTGCAGCCCAGTTGTAAGTGTTGATATTTAGACCCCATTGTATATTCATTTGAAGTAGTGGAAAAAAATTGTTTTGTTTTGGTGTTACAGAGATTAAAGTTCTGTGAACCTAGGGTTTGTCTTTGTCACAGATGCTAATAATCTGTATGCACTCTGCATTTGGTGTATATTTGTTTTCTTCATAGTCAGGCATTGCATTATATTAAAGGTAATGTTTTTTGCAGCTTTTGAACCATATTTGTTTCTTAACGATCCTTGCTTTCAGTATTTATTTAACGACGAAGGGCAAGAACAGGCGAGTGGTGAGATTGGACAGAACACAGATGACATTAACAAGCATTAACAATGGTGTCCGGAACAATGGCCACTGTCCTTCTAAAGGAAACAAAGGTAGCGTGCCTGAAGTGTGGATGAAGTTTACAAACATTGAAAAAATCCGAGAACACTATCTGGCTTATGCTCGAAGTGTAGGTTTCCAATGCGGACTAGGACAACTCGCAAAGCCAAATCACATAGCTTTTTGCTTTTTGCTTTTTGTGTAAAGTATGTAACAAATATGATAACTTTCTCTGAGTTCCATCCATATAAACTGATGTAAACCTGATGTAACTCTGTCTTCACATACATTCTCTCTGTGAAGTGTGTGACATAGACAGTTATTCCATGTGAGCACCATAAAATCTAATGTATTCATTTTAACTTTCTTTTTACCTTTACAAGACCCCCACATATGTGATAAGATTCTGAAGATGGTGTATGTGCATAAAGTTATGCAACTCTTTCGTCACATACATTAAATCTCTGTGTAATGAGTAAAATAGACAGTTATTCTCTATGAGGGATCTGAAAGTAAATCTGTAAATCAGTCATAACCTATATGAGTGTTTAATGTAAAACAATCCTCTGCACAACTGCAAAAAACAGCCGTAAGAATTGAATTAAATTAAATGTATTAACTGAACAAATTTTCATTTGGAAAGAAATGAATAGCGGGTGGACAAAACACTCCCTCCAAACACTGCTTTCGGTATAAAGTCCAATAACCAGTGGGGTACATTTTGGCTAACTGTATTGTAATTGCTTACGAACCAAAACTACTTACACCACACCAGAGTGTAATTGCTTAAGAACCAATTGTATTGTATTGTAATTTGCAGCGCAGAGTGCATCACATACACTAACACATTGTGCATTAACAAGTACAAATTCATGATTATAAAAGCCCCATTACAAAACTTTCAAAAAATCTAAAGTGTTTCTCCAAAAAATACATTACAAAGCACATAAATCATTACAGTTTCACAAAAATAAAAGACCCCTAAAACTGTAAAGTAAAAATGCTAAATATTGGTTGTTTTCCTTCCACGCCATAACCTAGCTGCAAATTGACATCGGAAATCAGCCATGTGTTCAGAACTGCAGTCCAGGCTTAATGGTAAGCCAACCAACAAAGACTCTAGAAATGCAAGCACTATCACTCCACAATTGTCATACCTGCAAGGGAAAATAATATTTAAAAAAAGTAGGGGGTATGATTTTCACCACTCCATGGGAGTACCATGACGAAGTAATGGCAAACAAACCTAGAGTCCTGTTGCGGAATACCATTGACAATAACTGTTTCTCATTCCTTCTTCAAAGTGTTTGCACCCACACCCTTAACCGTGCGAAGTAGAGGGGGTATTCTTCTTACTACTTCTTGAACATAAAATGAGGATTTCGGCCCTTTCAAGGAGTCATAAACTTGAACTTGATTTCGTAAGAGGTCTATTTCAGCTAGAACCCAATGTCTCCCATCTCCATTCACGGGCAAAAAAATCTACGCATCAAGGGAGAAAAAAAGAGCTAACTGTCTATTTTACAAAACACACAGACAGTTTATGTATGTGAAGAGAGATTCACATGAGTTTAAGTTCATGGAATTCAGAAGAAGCATAGTACATTTTCGCAGACAATAATGTTATATGAAGTTCAAATAACAGAACTTAACCATCTATGTCATACAATTCACACAGTGAATGTGATAAAACTCTTGATAAAACTTTGGCAGTGAATGTGATAAAACTCTTGATAAGCTTAAGTTGGTATTGTCAGGTCGAGCTAGTCTATTTCCTCTACAAGAGGGATCTTGTCTACCTGATACCATAAAAACCTAATATGCTGCACAAGAATCACTATGTAGAATGATCAATAATTCTAAATTACTTTGGAATTAGCATCGTACCTGCGTTGGAGGAGTGGACGGAGAAGAAGGACTTCGTCGCAGGCTGCGAGTTGAAGCGAGAGAAGGAAGACCTGCGCTGGAGGAGTGGATGGAGAAGAAGGACATAGATGAAGGACTTGGGAGAAGGGAGAGCGTCGCAGATGCCGGAGAAGAAGGACGAAGAAGAAGGACGGAGAGGTTGTAGAGGTTGAAGCGGGAGAAAGGAGATTTGGGATTTTTGGGGCTGGAGACGAAAAGCCACCCAAAAAAACTGAAAAAAATAAATTTTAAATATATTGGGTGGCATGCTTGGAGGCACATGTGGTGCCTCTTTAGCATTTTCCTTTTATTAAATCCTCATAAGAATAATCATTATTATCTAAAAAATAAATATAGTAATGTTTCGTACTTCATAAGAATTTTAAATAATACTAATCTTATAATTAAATCTCAGGAATGTAATATGTAAGGACTAAGCACATCATTTATACCTCATAAAATTCTCGTAGAGTTACTATCCGCACTGGAGATCGAACACGGGGCTTCTCATTTAGGAGAGTCATAGTGGTATCATTGGACCACAAAGTCCTTAGCAGATTAATTATATGATTAAGCACATACCTAGAAAATGTAGCAAGTATTTCATTACATCTCAATATTCGTACGATCAACTTATTTGTACTATTCCATCCAATCGTAATCTGTTTAACAAAAGTTATTAATTTTATATTCCTAGATTTACAGAAAAACTTTCATGCATGAGAATTATTACGATTGCCCCAAATTAATTTTGAACCAACCTTAATGTTGGTCAACTCTCCCCCCCCCCCCCCCCCCGTATAACTTGTAACTCCTTTTGAAAATACAAATTAAAAATACGACATGCACACATTTGGTGTAGAAATTTACTCATGACGTTGTTAGGAGGACAAAGTTCTTTAAGTTCAGAAATGGCAGCGGTGTTATTAATAGCATTATCAAAACCAAATCCAAACACCTTATCAAGTAAATTGTATTCGTTCAGAATACGTTCAAGCAAAATATCATTATTATCACTCATGTGAGATTCATTGAAATCACGAAACACAAGAACATGTTTATGCATCACTCAATCACTATCTATCCAATGACAAGTAACACAAATGTAAGACAAGTTATGATAAATTTCACTCCAAATATCATAACAAATGGTACATGAGATTTAAAATAAGAAAAGAGTTCGCCAAATTATTTTTTTAACACTATAT
Organism: Cuscuta australis; assembly: GCA_003260385.1. Lineage (NCBI taxonomy): Eukaryota > Viridiplantae > Streptophyta > Magnoliopsida > Solanales > Convolvulaceae > Cuscuta > Cuscuta australis. The sequence continues at coordinate 965,189 of NQVE01000028.1, forward strand.
TGTTTAATTATTTCTATCTTAATTGTTTTTTCTTGAAAATCTTCTTGCTTGAGGGTTAAGTGCATTTTGATAATAATTAATAAAGCCACATTTTCCAAAGAACATGAATAATAAGTTCTCACAAATTATCTCAATCATTTTTTATTTCGATCGTCGTTATAAACAAAGAGGTTGTTCTTACCATTGTTCGCAATGCGAGAAATTAGGGTTTGTCTTCCCTTTGCACTCGTTTTTGCAAACTCCACGGGTGTCTCGCTTTGAAGTATTTGGTCGGCGAATCATAACCCCTCATTAGTGCTTCCCTTGTATAGAATCTAAGTTTCCCCTTTCGTATTTTAAATGATCCAAATCAAAATCGATATTTCTATATAGGAGAAAAGTATGAGATTTATGTTATTTCGTTATTCTCTTTAAAAATTGGCAAATTTTACGGTGCATCCAGATATGCATACTCTTTTGTTGCATGTGTAAAAAATGAGTATTGTGTAACATGTGCATGTTGATACACTAACTGTAGAATGTGTATGCTATAAGTATGTATTAAGGAAGAAATGTATGTTTTGATGCCCTGACTTTATTCTCTTGCATCTTTGCTCAAAATGTTTGATCAACTTTAAATTTGGACAATTTTATGCCTAATGCAAACACATTTTACTTGTGGATTTGGTGATCTTTTGACTTTATAAATCTCGGGTCAAACACTCGCTCTTCATATATTCCGAGTAATTTGGAAGGACAATAATGTATGTGTTTGGTGTTGTGAAAATCTGACGCCACCTAATACCTGGGCTAATGCACAGTGTAACTTCAAAAATCAATGACGAGCCATCACACCCCCAAACTAAAGGCTGATGGACCGATTACAACTATTGGAAGATGTTGGACACGACCACATCAAGGATTCTTAAAGTCAATATGGACGTTTTTTATGAACACGGTTGATAATGTGATAGTACTTGACTTTGTTGCTCGGGCTCATAATGACATATGTGTGGTTGCAAAAAAGTTAAGTGTAGGGATAGTTATAGGCACGGAGAAGTAGAAGCTACAACGATTAAAGAGGCATTGAGACATAAAACATGCCACAAAGAAGTTGTTAGTCGTTAACATATTCTATACCTTAATTTTAGATTTTTTTAGTGTTATTGACTATATTAAAAATGTTATTTGTTCATATTATTTTAAACTTAATGACACACAAAGAGTCAGTGCATTCGTCTATGTCGAGGCTCAAACTTGGGTAGACTTCGCGAGCTTCTCACTACTCAAGCGAGTGGAGAAGATTTACCTTAATTTAAGATTAGTTTATTTTTTTGTTCTGCCAATGAGATTATACATTAAGGGCCTGTTCTCTTCAACTTAGTTTTATTACTTATTACTTTTTCCTTTTTATCTGGTTTTAAATACAATTAGTTTGTGTTTATTAATAACTTAATTTCAATCATTTCGGTATTATTGTATTAAATATTAATTAAATATAAAATTAATATTTTATTTTTGAAAAATTATCATGTCAGAAAGCATATCAGAATATTTTAAAAATATAAACTTTTAGATTTTTTGGATCTATGAAAAAGATTTATGAAATTTTTTATTTCCCTATTTAATAATCAATATATTTATGGAAATAAAATTTATAAACTTTGGAAATTTTATATTTAGATTGGGTAGGAAACAAAATTTTTATTTTCATAAAATATTAATTTTTGAAATATTTAAGATATTCAGAATTAATTTTGGATAACTTTTGTATTTAACAAAAAAAAGTTTTTAAGAGATATGAAATTATTACAAGCTAAAATATGTATGGACTTGTAAATTGTTACACTTAAAACAAGTCCCTTGTGACCCAATGAAATAAGTAAAATTTGGACTAAATAGGACTAAAACATAATGACTTTTCCAATGTAGGACTTAAATTTTTTTATTCCTTAAAGAAGACTTAATAATAACCTAGTGGGAGAAATAATGTCTTGTAATGATGGACATTTACTTGAATAATGACTACTTGATAATGACTAAAAGTTACTATATTGGGAAATAAAAACATATTGTCTTATATTGAAAATGTCATTATGTTTTATGTTTGAGTGTAAATTTGTCATGAAATAAATCCTTAGCTGGCTAGTTGAAGCCCTTCTTCTACCAAAATAAAACGAAGAATCCCTGATTCCTTGTACCACCGCCGGCAAATCTTCTCCGCCGTATACTCCACTTCTTTTTCCGGTTGCCCCTTCACAACAACAACAATTGATCTCTCCATTCTATAGGCTACGAGCCGATCCATCGTAAGCAATCAACACGCCTCGCTAATAATCAAGGCAACGCAGCAAATACCACAAAAGTCGGCACCTTTGCAAGGAGATGGCTGTGGCGGCTTACGGGCAGCTGAATCTGGACGAGGTTCCGGTTTGGGGGTCTCGGAGCGTGGATTGCTTCGAAAAGCTTGAACAGATTGGAGAAGGCACTTACGGGTCAGCTTTCTACCCTTTGTTTAACCGATTGAAGTTGTGGAGTTTGAGTTCATTTAAATTTTGTGTTTTTCACGTACCACTGTATATTGTGTTTATTAATTTTCTGATTTCATTCAAAGATCCTTTTTTTTAATTTTAAGTTCTATAGTGGAACATGCTGTCCATGCATCTCTTCTATGTGTCTATACATTGTTTTGTTTCTTGGTCATTGTTCTATATTCTAATTAGGGTTCTAATACGAGTTTAATGTTAGTGGCATTACCCATATTTTTCCTCTTAAATTATGATCACTGCTTTTAAAATCCCATCCTATATCAGTTAGCAGCCTACAAATGGCCTGATTTAATGCACACCTAAGCATGCCTAGGGGTTTGGCCCTATGGTGCCGCTGGGACGATGAGACGCCCAATTCTTTTTTGGACCACTGATTATGGTTATTAGATAGAAGAATGATTATTAGTCGGAGGAAGTAACTAACTGGTGATTCAGGATTACATACTCGGCTCACTATTGAATGTAGAGTGTTCTTTTTATGCTAAGGGTGCAGATGTGATAATGGATAAATCTTATTTGCTCCCTACAACGCATGCTACCCTTTGATAACCCTGTAATGTTGCCGCTGTCAAAACTATACCATTATTCTAGATGGAGGACGTTGAAAAAATAAGAGTGTCGTATGTCCAACTAGGCTTTTGGCCTATTCTACCAGATCACTACATTCTGAAATTAAATACGGAGTACTTACTCTGCACTAAATAATATGCTACTCTGACTGGATCAAGGGTTTAGATAATGAAAATCTTGTTGTAATCTATTTACAGGATAGAGAAACTGTACGAACCACACAATGATTTCTTAAAAAAATACAGAGTAAGAGATAACTTTGGGACAGACAAAAAGGAAAGTTAGAAGATTTTTAGAGCAGAGAGAGAGAGTATTTATTTCAAGCTTTATGTGATGAGATGCTTGCTGCATGGTATTGTGCTTTCACTTTGTTTTATAAAATGGATAGTGGAGAATGTTGTAGCCATAGTTCACTTGTTTTGGGTAGTTAGGAGTTTTGTACTTTCATATTGAATGTTGTGCTCTTGTTCAGAGTAATAAAATGGGAGTTGATGACAACCATATATGCTATATGGCCATAGTAGTAAGGACATCAAAGGCCTATACACAATGATTTTTTGCTACATTGATACAAACTTGTTCGCGTCAAAGTTACATTTTTATAACATTGCTATTAATGAAGTTTGTTTGTATTTCCTAAATTGTTCTTTACTATTTTTCCCACTCAGGCAAGTATTCATGGCCAGAGAGAAAAGAACTGGAGAAATTGTTGCTTTAAAGAAGATCCGTATGGACAATGAAAAAGAAGGGGTATAGTCCTTTTTCTGGTTATTCTGCTCCATATGCTCAAATCATATAACTAGAGGGCAGTAATTTTCATTTTCTATGCAGTTTCCAATAACTGCCATTCGGGAAATCAAAATTCTCAAAAAATTGCAGCATGAAAATGTAATCAAGCTGAAAGAGATTGTGACATCTCAAGGTATCTATGCTTTTTAATAGTGCCAAATCATCTATAGCCTTGTAAAAGTTTGGTAAGTTTTTCGCTTTAATATGACAAAGTGAACTTTTCTTGAAGGTCCTGAGGGAGACGAGCCAGTGAAACCAGGTACAAAAAGCTTACAATGCTGTACTTTTTCTATTCTGTGCATGTAGTGTGGATATGAGGTCGACATAGCTCTGATTCGGCTTCAATCCGGGACTTGATGTACAAAACAAACTAAAGTTCTTGCCCTAATCTTAAGTGATCAAAAACTGACTCCAAAAATTTGGATCCCATTTTGGAATTAGGTTATTCGAGTCAGGTATAAGTTTCAAATGTGTCAAACATGAATTCCCTGAATGGCCTAATTTTAGTATTATCTGAAATAATATTTGAGAGAAAATAACTTGTCGATATGTGTAATTGTCTAAGTGGTACACAATTTACAGATGTGATGAATCCTTGGATTAAGTAGTTTATTTATTTTATAATATATACCTTGTGTTTAATACTTTGGAAAAAAATATTGGGTCATGTTCAACCCATTTTTATTTGAACCCAACTTTAATTGCAGAACTTCAGGTTGAGTCTGCTAATACTGGTTGCACCCAACTATGACCACCTCTACGTGTGAATGCTCATTTTCTTCTTTTTTCCTTTTTGAGAATGTGGGAATGACATACGAGTATATGGATTGTATCTTCTTTCCATTCGAATGCAGATGCCAATAAGTACAAGGGAAACATTTATATGGTTTTTGAGTACATGGACCATGACTTGACTGGCCTCGCCGATCGTCCTGGACTGAGATTCACAATTCCACAAATTAAAGTACTGCAACCATAGCTATTGAAGATGATTACATTCGCTCCAATAGTTACATTTTATATTTTCACTATGTTCTTTTTCAGTGTTACATGAAGCAACTACTTACTGGTCTTCATTACTGTCATGTCAACCAAGTACTTCATAGGGATATCAAAGGTAATTCTTTTGGCACTTTAAGGCCGACATTCCTTTCAATTTTAAACTTCTTATTCATTTATGTGAATATTTTGTAGGTTCCAATCTTCTCATAGACAACGAAGGAAATCTGAAGCTTGCTGATTTTGGGCTGGCAAGATCATTTTCGGGTGATCAGAATGCCAATCTCACAAATCGTGTCATTACGCTGTGGTACAGGTATTTATGGGATCTGTAATAGCAACATGGTTTCGTTTTTTTAAATTACAGCTGCTTCTACCTTTCGGAAATTGGAACTGCTCATTTTTTCTGATTTGTCTGATGGTTAATAACATTTTGGCCAGACCACCAGAGCTGTTGCTTGGAGCCACGAAATATGGCCCAGCTGTTGACATGTGGTCTGTTGGTTGTATTTTTGCTGAGCTTTTATATGGAAAACCAATCTTACCTGGGAAAAATGAGGTTAGTCTCTACCATAATCTTTGACACCTGCTCCATTGGTCCCTCTCTAGTGGTTGGATGCAAATCTTTTCCCCTCATACATCCTCCCCCCCAACCCCCAAGTCCCTACTCTTGAGTGAGATATATTGGGTGTGTCTGAATATTTAAGCAGATAAACATAGTTTAATAACTTGCATGTTTTGTGCTCATTAACAAAGCAATTACTTTACACTTGAAGAAATAATACAGAGTACAATATCATAAGAAGCTTAGCCCAAATTCGGAACGTATAATTGTCTTATTAAAAAATGTCTCAGGCTTTCAAATTTTTTATAGTATTTACTGAAGGCCGGTTTCCTTTTTTGACTTGGTTTTGTATAGCCCGAGCAGCTGAATAAAATATATGAGCTCTGTGGGACCCCTGATGAAATCAATTGGCCTGGGGTAACAAAGATTCCCTGGTACAACAAATTCAAGCCATCACGGCCTATGAAAAGACGAGTCAGAGAAACATTTAGAACGTTGAGTACACATCTCTAAGCATATATACTGTATTTTTGAAGCACTTAATTAGGTCAGAGGTCTGACACATTGTCAATTGTTCACTTCACAATAAACTTCTTTGCAGTTTTGATCGCCATGCCTTGGATCTTCTGGATAAAATGATGACCCTTGATCCGTCACAGGTTGTTAATTGGTTCCAACCTCTTTCCTTCGTATTGAATTGAATGTATGCAAAATTATAAATTGATTTGGATCAAAGCATACCAGCACTATGTTACTCTAGAGGCACATCATAAATTTAGATTTTCACTTTACAAACGTCTACCAAGCTTTTCTGTAACCATGTGTTTTTAATCAACTTTAAATAAATGTCATATCAATTCGTGTAGAGAATTTCTGCAAAGGATGCATTGGATGCTGAATATTTTTGGACTGACCCTTTACCTTGTGACCCAAAAAGGTATGATAAAGTATCTCTATGGAGTTTGATTTTCCTTGTTTGTGCGATACCTATGCAATTGTTATCATAAAATTGTTAGTTTTACATATGTTTTTGTGCCTCGAAATATAAATGTTCATTCTTTTGAGGCGTAAGCTTATCATTATTACTCCCTCCGTCCCTAAATGGATTACAATTTTTTTTCTCTCTCCTCTCGATAACTTTTGTTTGTTTACACGATTTCATTAAGTATTTGATAAAATAAAATATTCTTGTCACCTCTTGTTTTGTAGAACTTTTGACGTAGTTTTTTAATATGTAATTTTTATATCTTATTGATATACCAATTTGTAAATAAAATGATTTCAAAAAGTAGGAAATTTTACTCCGTAACCCGCAATTTGTAATCAAATTGGGGACGGAGGGAGTATATGTTATCCATCTCTGCAGTGCAGTTTATGCCGTTTTCTTTTCACTCTGTCAACATCTGTTTTAGGAAGAAAAAAACTTGCATGGGAGTGCCCGTTTGGCAACAACTTCCGCAATTTGAAAAGGCTATCTAACGGCAACCTTTAGCTTTAGCATTTCCGAAGTTAATATACACCATTAAATGTTTATCCAAAAAAGTTAATCTACACCTTTAAAATTTTATGACAAAGCCAAAGTGGTACTCATGTTTTTTTATGACATTGAAAAGAAGCTTAATGCACAGTACTTTATTTCTAGAGATCCATAAAGGCCTAGATTGGAAGTTGGGATGGTGAGTTTCACATAGCCTTAACTTCAATAATGGTCGTCGTGGAATGTCCATGCATGAGATTTTTTGTTAGTCACTAAAGTTTAAGCTGGAGTTATTTGAGCTCTCACTTTTGCAATTGTATTGTTATTGTTTAGGTCTGCCATCGTAAACTTTATAAAAGTTTTCTTCACATCTTTTTTTCTGTTTTAGTCTGCCAACATACGAAGCATCACATGAATTCCAGACGAAGAAGAAAAGACAACAACAGAGACAAAACGAAGAGATGGCAAAAAGGCAAAAGCTGCAGCACCCACAACCGCACTCCCGTCTCCCTCCCATCCAACCTGGACAAGCCCATCCTCCGCATTGGGCTGGGCCCAATAATCCCATGAACAATGCGGGCCAACCTGCAATCTCGGCCGGGCCCAGTAACCATCAATATGGAAAATCTCGTGGTCCCCCCGGAGGACAGAACAGATATCCTCCAAACAACCCCAGCAGTGGATACTATCAAGACCGTGGTGGGAATTACAGTGGCGGCCCTTATCCCTCTCAGGGACGGGCTCCTCCTTACCCTGCTAGCGGTGGTGTGGCCAACAGTGGTGGGCCCCGCGGGGCAAGTGGCAGCAGCGGCGGGTATGGGGGAGTTCCTCCTAATTACCCCCAAAGTGGTCAGTATGGCGGTTCTAATGCTGGCAGGGGCTCCAATCAAATGGGAGGTAACCGGAACCAGCAACATCAGTATGGATGGCACCAGTAATGGCTAAGGCAGTGTTTGCTTGATCAGAAACTCATAAACGGTAATTTAAAATATTGAATACTGCAGATTAACTACTAATTGTTTTTCAATTTTAAGCTGTGGGCAGATATGGATGGATGTGGACTTTTTGTGGCCAATGGTTAACTTTTCTGAGGCTGTGTATTGAATTATAAGGCTATGTTTGGAACCCGGAAAATGGCAAGAAAATTGCCTCTAAGTTTGTTTGGTTTTAAATCAAATCAGACTAGGATAATAGGATTGCACACCTCTGCTTTCACACACACACACAATTTTTTGTAATATAAATATATTTAAGTACAATAAGTTGGAATGACTATTTTTATTGTATATATTTTGGATCTTTTTGTAATTTCAACCATAATTTCCTTGCAAATTTTCTCCTTTCCCCCTTTTCTTAGCATTTTTTTGATTCCAAACATATCCAGAGAGATACTGCTACAAGAAATCATGGGTTCCACTCATGGTGTACATCCACCATGTGAAGTTACTATTATATACCCTCATTCCTTAACGGTTTACATCCTTATTGTTGATTAGTGTACAACAGCTGTAGCCCAATTTGGCCTTTCAGCATTTGTCTTGATTTTAATCCCTTAAAGTTTTTTGATTTATTGATTCTAATTACTCCTATTATCTATTTTAGGCACAAGAAATGATTCAACACTCTTCTCCAAAATTAACAAATCATTAAAGATACAAGAATTTTTGGAACATAATGAATTATGGCTATTTATGTATAATGTAAATGTAATAAAAATACAATCTTATTTCGTTAAAATTTTCTATAATGTACCAGTGGTTGAAGTTTATATAGATTTTATTCCATAAGTTGGACTGTAAAAATGTGGAGAGAGGCCCTACATGTTAGGACTCTATTGCTACTTACCATATTCGTACTCGTATGCTGGTCAATGAAATGATAAAGTATTTGTAATCCAATTACTCTCAATTTATAATTTCATATTAGCATAATGAAATATAATTTTGAAAGTTCTCAATATAATAAATCTAATAAAGTCATTTTTACGTTAAAATACATTACGGTTTTTATTTAATTAAATTTCAAAGTTTGTTCAGTTTGACTCGGAAAAGTCAAACTTGACAAATACACCGGGACGGAGGGAGAGTGTGTGTGTGTGTGTGTGTGTGTGTGTGTGTGTGTGTATATATATATGGGTGGGATCTGGTAAGAATGGTTTACTATGAAAGAAATAAGAATAGATGTTATTCCTTGGATTAAAAAGATCCTACGCTCAAGATAAAACCTTGACCAAAAAAATTAAGATGGAAGGTAATAAATGAAATGCTTAAAAATAGGAACATAGTGGTGCACAATTAAGGGAGGGGCATAAACGTCTTGTAGAAATATAGTGATGCACGACTTTGTGGGGGTTTTTTTGAATGCTTGGGGTATTTATTATTACTCCACCATCCCATTTTAAATCACTTGTTTCAGTTTATTATGTTTGACGGAAATTATTTTATATAAAAAATGGTGTAATATTATAAAATAAAATTACATAATTAAAAACTACATCAAAAGATCTATAAAATTAATGGTGACATGATTATATTATTTTATCAAATTAATAATGAAAATAGGAAAAAAGAAATAAAATAAAGTGTGATCCTCTGAATAGAAAAATGCAATTTAGTTTGGATGGATGCAGTATATTATAGTATAAATTTAAATTTATTTAATTATTCTAATGCATTATATATTTTGTTTATAACTTTTTGTATATAAGTTCGTCCTTGACATATAATATGTCATTGGAGATTTTTTGTGAATATCTACTCGAAGACACCAATATTTGATATGAAATTTTAATATTATCTTCTTATCACATTACAAAGTAAGAAAACTTATAAAATTAAAACTTATAAATAATTTTTAATGCAAATGCACTGAGATAATTGATATATGCAATGTGGTTTGCACTTTAGATTTTAATAAAAAATTATTCTATTAATTTGTGAAATAATGAACAATGACTCCTAAGTAACTTTGAATGTGATGAGAAAGCCTGAAAATGTATTGTATTTAAAACGAATGTAATAGAAATTTGAGAAATAATTTTGTTGGAATTTTTGGCATTTGAATTGGCATTAAATGGACCAATTTGGGTATATTTGTCAATAGGTCCACTAACGGTTTTAACCGTTTATTAATGGACGTGTGTTCTCTTAAATGAGATAAATGTTTTGACAATTTATACGCCAAAAATGGTAGAGGGTGAATGAGAAATTGATTCTCAGAGTTAACCCGTTAATAAAAGAATATGGTGAGGATTGCAATTTTTGCAATTTTACTGAACCAATCTTCTTTTATTAATTTTACGTATTGTTTAAAATTAGTCCATTTTTACGGAGTTAACTGGCCATTAATCTCCAATTATTCGGGACAAATTTTAAACGGAGCGTAGCGTAACGGACGTGTTAATGGCTAATTAATCACCATTAACACACCACAAATGCCATGTTTAATACTAAGCCTTAATGGTGTGTAGGTTACACCTTTTAAAATAGCTTAGTTATAAAGGTAAAAGGCTCTCTCTTTTTTTTCTTTGTGTGGTGCTTCACGTGAGAAACAAAAAGAAAAAAGGAAGAAAATCTTTCTTGTTTATTTTTTGAGAGAGCTCTTGGTTTTCCGGCCAAATTTCCGGCAATTCCCTTTAAAGTTTTTGGTCGTCAACATTCCTACGTTGTTCTTGTTCGTTGGTGTGTGGTTGGTCCGTACAATCTCCACACACGATAGCGGTTTTATCTTGGGAGGAGGGTGCCCACGTTTTCCGGTACGGTAGGCGGGCACTACTACCTTAAGGACAGCTCCGGCGACTCTGCTATCCTTCCACGGTGTTGTGTTTTTGCAGGTTCAGTGCTTAAAGACCTCGCTGCATTCTGTCCTAGTGCATAATGTCCTCGCAGCCCAGTGCATAATGTCCTCGCAGCCCTGTGCATAACGTCCTTTGCTTGCTGTCCAGTGCTTAAAGACCTCGCTGCCCAGTGCTTAAAGACCTCGCTATCCAGTGCTTAACGTCCTCACTGTCCAGTCCTTAATGTCCTCATACAACAAGGCCGTTTGAAGATATAGCAATTTTTCTCAGCTTTATTTATTTTGTAATATTCTGAATAAATTATAAATTCAGAATTTTATTTATTTTTATTACCGGGGCCGTTCATCTTCCCCGTCCGTTGTAATCCGTACATAAATTGTAACAAATTTATCTATGCAGGATTCGAACCCACATTAGTACTACATACTGCTCTACCATTTGAGCTAATAAGCAATGATTTGTTTTTTCTCAAAGACTCAACTTGGACTTGGACTTATTGAATATATATTTTAGTATTTTAAAATTGGCATAATTCAAGATATTTCCAACTCATATGAAAATGTATCACAGAACATTTTAAATGCATCATCGTTTGCAGAAATTCACTATGTTACCGTATATAAATGCATCATAGTTGTGTTGGGATAATTTCACTCTCGCATGCATCAACTTAGATTCCGAGAATGCACAGTAACGGAATGCATTATCCTTTATTTTGATTTAGAGAATATATTGTCTTCACTCTCAAGGAAATGCATTACTTTGCTTCTGATTATGCACAACAACAACAACAAAAAGAAAATAAAAAGTAAAAAAGAAGAAAAAAGCGACAATATACACCCCCAATGAACACTGAATTCCCCAGAAACATTGTAAAGGTCAGTATTTTCCAATTGTATAATAGATAAGAGTAAACAAGCAAAAAAGTAAAAAAAGAAAGAAGGCATCAACTCTAATTATAAACTTATATAGTTGAGAACAACATTTACAGTAATGCATCATGTTGTCATTCTGCTGCACCAGCTCAAAATTATTGTGCACTTCAGATTCCCAAATCCATAAGCAAACACACAAACTTCAAACATAAATAAGTTCTACTTATTGTTAAGAACCAATATCATCCTCCTAAAGAAATTTAAAACGCGTAGGAAAAAAATCAGCATGAGCTTTTTGGTTACACAACATTAAATTCTATTATGTTGGTACATATTCTTTGAGCATAAATAGTTTATTACATTTTGTAGTACCAAAAGTGATACAATTTGATAATAACTTGTCTTATTGAATATTGAGAGATATGGCCCTATATATAGGGAATACAAGAGTAATCAAAGTACAAGTAGGAAAGGAAAGAATAATCCTAGTAGGAAAGGAAAGAAGTATCCTAATTTAATTATACTTCCTAATATCCCCCCGCAAGCTGATCAACGGAGACGAGGGGCAGCTTGGAACATAAGTACTCAAAAGGAACTCGCGGAAGCGGTTGGGTAAGAATGTCTGCTAGCTGCTCTGAGGAGGAAACATGATGTGGAGTCATAGTGCCTGCCATAACCTCATCTCGTACAAAGTGACAGTCTGTGCCCACATGCTTCATGCGATCATGAAGAACCGGATTTTTGGTGACACAGATAGTCGACTCATTGTCACAGTATAACTTCGGTTTGGACGGAGGAATACCCAGTGCATCAGTGATATATCGAAGCCACATAGCTTCTGCAACCCCTGCAGCCATAGCTCGATATTCAGCTTCAGTGGATGATCTAGAAACACGAGTCTGCTTTTTCGTGCACCAAGAGATGATATTAGGACCGAGTAAGAGTATGTAGCCCGTGGTAGACTTGCGATCATCTTTATCATTGGCCCAGTCAGAGTCAGAGTAGAAAGATAGGTCGAATCCCCCCTTGCGAAAAAGAAGACCATGATTCAAAGTGCCTTTGAGATAGCGCAGAACGCGTTGCAAGGCATGATAGTCCTGCTCAGTGGGGTTGTGCATAGTCTGAGACACTCGATTAACAGCATACTGAATGTCTGGACGAGTGACAGCCAAGTAATGTAAACCGCCAACAATGCTCCGAAAATGAGAAATATCCTTGAAAGGCAACGAAGGCTTAGTGATAGGTCTCGTAGCCATAGGAGTAATAGCCGGATGACAGTCGGACATCCCAGCTCGGCGTAGAAGATCACGGGCATATTTAGATTGATGGAGAAGTATAGAATCTTGCGTGCGCTGAACCTCAATGCCAAGGAAGTAATGAAGAGGTCCAAGTTCTTTGAGCTTGAAGTCACGGTGCATGGCCTGAGTAACTTCTGAGATGAGAGTAGAAGAGCTGCCAGTGAGAACAATATCATCAACATAGACAAGGACAACAATAGTCCCACAAGAGCAGTGTCTGGTGAACAAGCTGGTATCATGAATGCAGCACTTGAATCCAAGGCCCTGCAAAAAAGAAGAGAGGCGTGTGTACCATGCACGGGGTGCCTGTTTGAGACCATATAGTGATTTGCGGAGCTTGCAAACATAGTGAGGATGAGTGGGATTTATGTACCCCGGGGGCTGCTCCATATAAATTTCCTTGTCCACTGTACCGTGAAGAAAGGCATTGCTAACATCTAGTTGATGAAGAGGCCAATCATGGTTGAGTGCTAAAGAGAGGACCAGGCGCACTGTTTGTTGCTTGACCACAGGACTGAATGTCTCCTTGTAATCAATGTCATACTCCTGATGATAACCTTTTGCGACAAGACGAGCCTTGTACCTTGAAACACATCCATCAGCATTTCGTTTAATGCGATACACCCATTTGCAACCAATCGGAGTGCGGTTCTTGGGTGGTGGAACCAAGTCCCATGTACGTTGCTCATTCAAAGCAATATACTCCTCATCCATAGCCTGACACCAAAAACTATTACCAGAGGCTTGGCGGTAAGTGCTAGGCTCAGTGGTAGGTGGGGTAGTATCAAGGGTGGTAATGGTATAGGCTTTAGGTTTGAAAATTCCAGATTTGGCTCGGGTTTGCATGGTGTGTGTGTTTTAGGGCGGGGGTCGGTTAACCGATTGTGTGTTTTGGAGAGGAGTAGGTGACGGTCGAGGGTGGGTTGGGGTACGGTTCTGGGGTTGGACCGTCTGTGGCGTGTCCATAGGGAGGGTGTCGGGCTGTCGTCCGTGACTGGTGGGACGGGTCTGGGGTTGGACCGTCAGTGGGACAGGAGCATGGAAACTGATCCTCGACGAACCGAACATGACGAGAGACATAAACTTTTTGAGACACGGGTTCATAGCATTTATACCCTTTAGTGGTGGGGTGATATCCTAAGAAGACACAAGGAGTGGAGCGTGGTTGAAGTTTGTGGTGAGTGTAAGGGCGGAGCCATGGATAGACCAAGCAACCAAAGGCACAAAGGTGGGTATATGTAGGAGGACGGTTATAAAGAGTTTCAAAGGGAGATTTGTTGGAGAGAGTTTTGGTGGGCATACGGTTGATAAGATAGTTTGCTGTGGCAAGAGTTTCGACCCAAAAGGTAGTCGGGAGAGCAGAGTCGTATAGAAGAGAAACAACTGTTTCAATGAGATGACGGTGTTTTCGTTCAGCGACCCCATTTTGCTCAGAGGTGTAGGGACAAGAGGTGTGATGAAGGACTCCTAAAGTTTGAAGGAAAAGGCCAAAAGCGTTATTTACAAATTCTTTGCCATTATCACTTCGAAAAATTTTGATGTGAGAATTAAACTGAGTTTTAATCATTTTTTCAAAATTCACAAAAACAGAGTAAGCTTCAGATTTATGTTTTAGGAGATAAATCCAGGTAAATTTGCTGAAATCATCAACAAAAGAGATATAAAATCGAAAACCGCTACAGGAAGGAACAGAGGTGGGACCCCAAACATCAGAATGTATTAATTGAAAGGGCGCTGTGGCCTTATGTTTAGACAATTCAAAAGGTAAACGACAGGACTTAGAGACATAACATGATTCACAATGTAAAGGCTCTGAAAACTGAAAACCTAAGGAAGACAAAATAGATTTGGCAATCGCAGGAGCTGGATGACCGAGTCTACGATGCCAAGTGGACTCTTGGATAGCTTGATACGCAACGGTTGGGAGTTTGGAAGGAAGTGTGTATAACCCATGCTCACAGAGGCCCTTGTACCGCACCTGGTTGGTAGGATTGTCCACTATCTGGAAATCGTTGGCATTGAAAACAAGAGTGCAGTTGTTATCTTTGGTAAATCGATGGACAGACAATAGATTGGAGGTAAGGGAAGGGACATAATGAAGAGTAGAAAGGTGGTATTTACCATTAGGAGTATGGACAAAACCTGAGCCAGAGTGTGTGATGGGTAGGGATTGACCATTGCCTACGGTAATAACATCAGTACCGGTGTATTGATGAGGAGATTGTAGCTGAGAATAATCAGACGTGACATGGGTGTTGGCACCAGTGTCCAGATACCAGTTTCCAGAATGATTACTCGTAGATGCATGCATTGCACGGGGAGCACTAGAGGAGGAGTTCGCAGTATAAGAATCATCAAATCGATACCAGCACGCAGACGCAGAGTGACCTCGTTTCTCGCAGATTTGGCAGGTTGGCAGATCCCGTGACGGTCGACCGTTTCCCTGGGACGGTCGACCGTTGTTCCTTTCTCCACGTCCGTTGTTGTATCCACGTCCAGGTGACGGTCGACCGCGGTAGCCTCCTCTACCGTGACCTCGACTGTTCGTAGCGAGAAGTGTTGTGCGAGGTTCGGTGATGGTAGACTCGGTGAGGTTGAGTTTATTCTCCATCTCCAGGTTTATTTCTTCGGAGATAAGCCATCCAGAAAGCTGATTTAACGAAATATTGGTATTGTTCATGCGAATGTTTTGCTTAAAGGATGAGTATTCGGTGGGAAGACCACGAATAACAGCATTTACCACATCACGTTCAGGGATCTCTTCTTTCAAGACATCGAGATCCGAGAGAATAGTTGCCACATCATCAAGGTATTGTGTCATAGTTTTGGTACCTTTACGAAGAGTGTGGAGTTTGTTCCGAAGCTGATAAACATGAGCGGTGGACACGGAGTTGTACCGTGCGGCCAAAGCATCCCAGAGGGCAGCAGATGTGGTGAAGCCGCGAGCATGTTTGTGAACGGAGGGGCTGATGACCGCTAGGAGGCAGGCGCGGATCTGTGTGTCAACGATGGTCCAGGAGGTATACTCTGGATTAGGGACGGTTTTATCGTTTTTGGAGATAGTTGGCGCCGGGCTGCTTCATGACCATCAATCCATCCAAGGAGGAGATTAGCTGAAAGAGCTGTCTGGACATTGAGAGACCATGCCGGATAATTTGTTTCGGTGAGTTTTTCTGGGATTAAGTTGTGGAGACTCCGAAGTAAAAGTTTTACTCCGGAGGGTAAGGACGCCAAAGGATCCGACGGGGCTGCCATGGTGGGCGGCGGTCGGAAAAAAAAGAGAGGCTAGGTTTTTGAGAGCCTTAGCTCCGATACCATGATACAATTTGATAATAACTTGTCTTATTGAATATTGAGAGATATGGCCCTATATATAGGGAATACAAGAGTAATCAAAGTACAAGTAGGAAAGGAAAGAATAATCCTAGTAGGAAAGGAAAGAAGTATCCTAATTTAATTATACTTCCTAATAAAAAGCATAGAGTGTACTAAAGGGAGAATGACATATGGGGAACTAAGGAGTCTACAATAAAAATATTGATATAATACAATAACAAGATTAACAACTAGTGAATATATTCAAGGAATATATATGTGTAAAAACATGAGCAAAATCAACCTTAGCTTGCGATATTATACTTATAAAGACAAAGCATTGGGCATCTAGTCCTTAAAATGTGTTAAGAGAGTTAAAGAAAACATGATCAAAACAAAAAATCCAACAGTTACCAAAAATAGTTAGAAACATAAAAAATAACCAACATGGATGCAGAATGTACTATTACATTACTATTATAGGGTGTGTGGACTACCATCAATATAGAGTGCATTACAAGGTTATAAGAATGACGTCGACATCTTATGAATAAAATGGTCCACAATAGAAAGTAATGAAACAACACAATTGCATCTTCAGCCATGTTTTTACATCTTCAATAATCACACATAAACCACGAACCCAAATATATTTTAAAATATTACATCTTCACAAGAGTTTTTTTTAATATAACCCAAAGACATTTTAATAGATTTTGATATATTTCATATAATCTATCTATGGGTTATGCAAAATCCATGGAATGTTTTATTTCTATATGGGTTTGCTCTAACATCAATAATTAATTACAAAAACAACTTTAAAATAACAAAAAAAATATAGAATAAATATAAAAATAATTTTGGCTTGATAGTAGGTTCCTTTGATGCATCAAGTGTTCTTTCAGGTATTTTATCAAACACCTTTGGTGCAAACTGAGCTTCATCTTCTTCAAAGAAAACCTTGTTCATTTTCACACTTCAAAATAATTCAATACTCAAGAGCTCCTAAAAAACAATTCAAGAGCAATTGAAAATAGAGATCGAACATACCTTATTGATATGGAAAATTGATTGGACTCGAGTTAGATGACATGTTTCGGTCAGATGACACTTTCAGTCAGATGACATGCTTCAGAATGAGCACTAGCTTGTTTGAGAATGAGCACTATGTTGTTTCAGAATAACACTTTGCTGAGCGACCTGGGAATGAGTACTATGTTATTTTAAAATTAGTACTAAGTCTATAATGAGCAAATGTATGAGAATGAATCCTACGTTATTTTAGAATAAGATCATGTTATTCTAAATGAACCCTATGTTGTCAATTGCCTCACATGGAATGAACTCTGTTTTTTTAAATGAACAGTACGTTGTGATGAAAAGTGGTGTGAGAATGAACCCTACGTTGGGTTAGAATGTGCACTACATTGATCCATAATGAACCATACGCTGTCATTTGACCAAAGTTGTCATCAGACAGAAAATCAATCACACACACACATATAGTTTTCACATACATAAAACTTGATCCGGAAATACAAAAAATTAATCATGTACACCAATTTGCACACCAATATCAAACATTTTTTAGTGTGAATAAAAATAATGCAAAATGGATAAGAAATATATAGTGGGAGGAGAGGTGGTTTGTATGTAGCATTACTTTTGAAGATAATAAAATTTTGTTATTTATGACAATGTCTAAACTTTCTTTTCAAGATATAATTATTTATATTTTACTCTTTAAATATTAATTAATTTTAATAATCATATATTAATGCTTGAACAATTTATAATCTATTAATCTGTATATTTTTAAAATCTAAACAATTTTCGATAATAAAATATATCAAAATCTATTCAAATATTCATAAAACTTAACAATTCATGTATTTTACATAATTCATATATAAAAAAAATTGTGACATAGCATTAGATGTTAACATTTTAAAAATACTATCTAACAAGATAGCATTTTTTATAATATTTTTAAAATTAATACTCCCTCCGTCCTATAATGATTTTCCCGGTTCGCAAAACGAAGATAAATCTCAAGTTTTTTCAATCTATTTTCTTTAAATATTGGTATAGAAATAAAAAATAAAACATACATATTTAAAAACTACACCAAAAGTTCAACAAAACAAGTGGTGACAAGAATATTTTATTTTATCATATAGGCCATAAAAAACACAAATAAATATAAATTCTTGTGAAGTTGGAATAGTACTCTGGGAAGATGATTATAGGACGGAGGGTGTATGTAATTAAAATTTTAACGAAAACAATAGTAATAATTACATTAAAATCCTTCTTCCCCAATTTGAAGAACCAAATTTCGTAGCTACCGACCAAATTTCACAGTTTTTTTAAAGCTTAAACAGTCAAACCTCCGGCGCCTTTCAAATTGGCTTCCAGGAAGTATATGATGAAGCATGCATTCTTTCTATTGCAAATTCATACATATCTTCATCGGCTTCATCAATTCCCATTAAAATCGGCACTCTACCAGTGCGATTCTTGGCCACTGCATTTGCGGAGACATCATCTTCAGAAGAATCCCAGTTCCGATCTGGTGTTGAAGACGATGATCCTACATCCATTGGTGTCATCCAGGACAAGGACCTTCTCCGGAAGGCTTCTAATGGAGGGCTTTTGGTCCTCGATCTCATTGACAGGGGCGCAATGGAACCCGATGCCCGGTTGTACCAGACACTCATCAAGAAGTGTGCCGATCATAGAAGGCTGAAAGAAGGCAGAGCTGTTCACGAGCATTTCCTTCGGTCCAGGTTCTGCCATTACGTTGTTCATAACAACATTTTGATAAACATGTACTCGAAGTGCCAGTGTGTGGAGGAGGCCCAGAAGGTGTTTGATGAAATGCCCGAGAGGGATATGGTTTCCTGGGCGTCTCTGATCACCGGGTATTCACAAAACGAGAGGTTTTTTCAGGCGCTGGCAATGTTCCGTGAGATGATGAGGGCCGGATTCGTGCCCAACCACTTCACTTTCGGGGGCGTTCTCAAGTCCGCGGGTTCTGGTACGACCGATGCTATGATGGGAAGACAAACCCATGCTGTTTGCTTGAAACAAGGGTTTGAGGAGAGTGTTTATGTGGGGAGTGCTCTTATAGATATTTATGCCAGTTGTGGAGAAATGAATGAAGCAATGTCTGTGTTTCTGGGGATGAAGATGAAGAATGAGGTTTCTTGGAATGCTTTGATTTCCGGGCATGCTAGGAAAGGGGAGGGGGAGAACGCATTGAATCTTTTCTTGGATATGAAAAGATCCGGTCTTGACCCGACCCATTACACGTTTTCAAGTCTTTTCTCTGCTTGTGCGAGTATTGGAGCTTTGGAGCAGGGAAAGTGTGTCCATGGGCACATGATAAAATCCGGTTTACAACTCGTCGCGTTTCTAGCCAACACCCTTCTCAATATGTATGCTAAATCAGGTAGCATTGGTGATGCCAAGAGAGTTTTCAGCCAAATGGTGAAAAGGAATATAGTTTCATGGAACTCAATGCTCACTGCATCTGCCCAACATGGGCTGGGGAAGGAGACTATAGAGCTCTTTGAAGAAATGCTTAGGGAAGGCTATCAACCCAATGATGTGACCTTCCTCTCTGTTCTCACTGCCTGTAGCCGTTCCGGGCTTTTAGATAAAGGAATGCATTATTTCGAGTTAATGAATAAATTCAAGGTAAAACACGAAATTTTGCATTTCGTGACAATCGTTGACCTACTCGGCCGTGCTGGTCAACTTGATCGTGCCCGAACGTTCATAAACGACATGCCCGTGGAACCAACTGCAGAAATCTGGAAAGCGTTGTTAGGAGCTTGCATGAAGCACAAAAACACAGATTTGGGCGTCTATGCAGCAGAACGGGTGTTTGAACTCGACCCGTACGATTCAGGGCCACACGTCTTGATGTTGGGAGCCCTGTTAGGTAATGAATTGACTTTCTTTTGGAGAATGAGTATGATGCTGGAAAAAAAAGGTTGGTCTGGAGATGGGCATTATTTTAACTTGTTATTGAAAGCAGAACAAAGTTTGGACAGGGTTTTGATCCAGGTTGGTCGGATGTTTCGGCGAAACATCCCCCTGGATCAATACCATTATATACCATTATTATACCCTGATTAGGGCATATATAGGTGAAGGCAATATTGAAAAAAGTATGATGCTGGCCAGGGCTGTCAATGATACTAAAGCCTACAATCTTGTCTTGAAAGGGATTTTTAGTGAGGGGGGTGTCCAAAGAGCTGTTTCTTTTTTTTTTAATGAATTGTTAGACAAGGGGGGTGTATGCATCAACACTATAACCACACAGTACGTGTTGTCTAACAATTCATTAAAAAAAGAAACACCTCTTTGGACACCTCCCTCACTAAAAATCCCTTTCAAGACAAAATTGTAGGCTTTAGTATCATTGACAGCCCTGGCCAGCATCATACTTTTTTCAATATTGCCTTCTCCTATATATGCCCTAATCAGGGTATAATAATGGTATTGATCCAGGGGATGTTCCGCCGAAACATCTGACCAACCTGGATCCAAACCCTGTCCAAACTTTGTTCTGCTTTCAATAACAAGTTAAAATAATGCCTATCTCCAAACCAACCTTTTTTTTCGAGCATCATATTCACTCTCCAAAAGAAAGTCAATTCATTACCTAGAAGGGCTCCCAACATCAAGACGTGGGGCCCTGAATCATACGGGTCGAGTTCAAACACCCGTTCTGCTGCATAGACGCCCAAATCTGTGTTTTTGTGCTTCACTACATTCTCCTCATATGTTGGGCCGGAGCACCTTAGAAATTGTGGTTCAAGATCTGATGGATGTTGCTGCAAAAGAGGCTCAACCACTGAAAAGGTTGCACATTAAGGAAGTTGCTTTGGGGATGTGTCACCAGATGGAACTTGTTGGTGTCAAAGCAACCTTTGCCCAACATATAATTTGGAACGCCGCTCGAGAATGGAATCACTCGTAGCAAACCAGTCCCATTGAATGATCTTGGACATATAGTCAGTGAGACAGCGAAGCAAAACACAAGAACTCGGTGACATGATTTTGTATGGTGAAGATTCTATTTTTCTCTCTTTTTTTTATTACTCCTTCCTTCCCAGCCATTTTCTTTTTTGAACACAAATGATGCATAAACCCCACTGCACTAAACAAAGACGGAGTAACTTTTATTTATACTCTTACTGAAATAGACTTATTTGCTAAATCCATCCATACTCTTTACACAAACAAAGGAAACATATATAATCACTAATTCAAACCATCACGGCCCGGGGTAACGAATATTCCCTGGTACAACAAATTCAAGCCATCACGGCCTATGAAAAGACGAGTCAGAGAAACATTTAGAACGTTGAGTACACATCTCTAAGAATATATACAATAATTTGAAGCATTTAATTAGGTCAGAGGTCTGATATATTGTTGATTATTCACTTCACAATAAACTTCTTTGCAGTTTTGATCGCCATGCCTTGGATCTTCTGGACAAAATGATGACACTTGATCCGTCACAGGTTGCTAATTGGTTCCAACATCTTTTCTCCCTATTGAATTGAATGTATGCAAAATTATAAATTGATTTGGATCGGAGCATACCGGCACTATCTTACTCTAGAGGCACATCATAAATTTAGATTTTCACTTTACAAAAGTCTACCAAGCATTTCTGTGACCATTTGTTTTTAATCAAACTTTAGTAAATGTCATCTCAATTTGTGTAGAGAATTTCCGCAAAGGATGCATTGGATGCTGAATATTTTTGGACTGACCCTTTACCTTGTGACCCAAAAAGGTATGATAGAGTATCTTTATGGCATTTGATTCTCCTTGTTTTTGTTATACCTATGCAACTGTTATCATAAAATTGTTAATTTAAAATATGTTTTTGTGCCTCCAAATATAAATTTTTTAATTTTTGAGGTGTAAGATTATCATTATTATTTGTCATTCATTCCTGCATTGCAGTATATCTTGCTTTCTTTTCACTCTCTCTGTCAACATCTTCTTTAGAAAAAGACTTGCATGGGAGTGCCCATTTGGACACAACTTCAGCGTTTTGAAAAGGCCATCTAATATCAACACTTAGCTTTAGTGTTTCCAAAGTTAATATACACCATTAAAAATTTATCAAAAAAAGTAATCTACATCATTAAAAGTTTATCCAAGCTAATTGTAAATGCTGTTCCCAAACAACTAGACCCTACTTTTGTGGGATCCAATTGGGTTGTTGGTGGTGGTGGTGCCCCAAACAAAGCCAGAGTGGTACTCCTGTTTTTAATGACATTTAAAAGAAGCGTAATACACGTTAATTTATTTCTAG
This sequence comes from Cuscuta australis, assembly GCA_003260385.1. NCBI lineage: Eukaryota > Viridiplantae > Streptophyta > Magnoliopsida > Solanales > Convolvulaceae > Cuscuta > Cuscuta australis. Next base: position 987,753 of record NQVE01000028.1, read on the forward strand.
AGATCCATAAAAGGCCTAAACTGGAAGTTGGGATGGTGAGTTTCACTTAGCCATAACTTCAATAATGGTCGTCGTTGAATGTCCATGCATGAGATTTTTTGTTAGTTTCTAAAGTTCTTTGAGCTCTCACTTTTGCAATTGTTTTGTTATTGTTTAAGTCTGCCATCATAAACTTCATAAAAAGTTTTCTTCACTTCTTTTTTTCTCTTTTAGTCTGCCAACATACGAAGCATCGCATGAATTCCAGACGAAGAAGAAAAGACAACAACAGAGACAAAACGAAGAGATGGCAAAAAGGCAAAAGCTGCAGCACCCACAACCGCACTCCCGTCTCCCTCCCATCCAACCTGGACAAGCCCATCCTCCGCATTGGGCTGGGCCCAATAATCCCATGAACAATGCGGGCCAACCTGAAATCTCGGCCGGGCCCAGTAACCATCAATATGGAAAATCTCGTGGTCCCCCCCGGAGGACAGAACAGGTACCCTCCAAACAACCACAGCAGTGGATACTATCAAGACCGTGGTGGAAATTACAGTGGCGGCCCTTATCCCCCTCAGGGACGGGCTCCTCCTTACCCCGCTAGCGGTGGTGTGGCCAACAGTGGTGGGCCCCGCGGGGCAAGTGGCAGCAGCGGCGGGTATGGGGGAGTTCCTCCTAATTACCCCCAAAGTGGTCAGTATGGCGGTTCTAATGCTGGCAGGGGCTCCAATCAAATGGGAGGTAACCGGAACCAGCAACATCAGTATGGATGGCACCAGTAATGGCTAAGGCAGTGTTTGCTTGATCAGAAACTCATAAACGGTAATTTAAAATATTGAATACTGCAGATTAACTACTAATTGTTTTTCAATTTTAAGCTGTGGGCAGATATGGATGGATGTGGACTTTTTGTGGCCAATGGTTAACTTTTCTGAGGCTGTGTATTGAATTATAAGGCTATGTTTGGAACCCGGAAAATGGCAAGAAAATTGCCTCTAAGTTTGTTTGGTTTTAAATCAAATCAGACTAGGATAATAGGATTGCACACCTCTGCTTTCACACACACACACAATTTTTTGTAATATAAATATATTTAAGTACAATAAGTTGGAATGACTATTTTTATTGTATATATTTTGGATCTTTTTGTAATTTCAACCATAATTTCCTTGCAAATTTTCTCCTTTCCCCCTTTTCTTAGCATTTTTTTGGATTCCAAACATATCCAGAGAGATACTGCTACAAGAAATCATGGGTTCCACTCATGGTGTACATCCACCATGTGAAGTTACTATTATATACCCTCATTCCTTAACGGTTTACATCCTTATTGTTGATTAGTGTACAACAGTTGTAGCCCAATTTGGCCTTTCAGCATTTGTCTTGATTTTAATCCCTTAAAGTTTTTTGATTTATTGATTCTAATTACTCCTATTATCTATTTTAGGCACAAGAAATGATTCAACACTCTTCTCCAAAATTAACAAATCATTAAAGATACAAGAATTTTTGGAACATAAAAAATTATGGCTATTTATGTCTAATGTAATTGTAATAAAAATATGATCTTGAATCCAAAGATGAAATTAATAACTATAGCCCCCCAAACTCATATTTTGACCTGACATTTTGACCCATTGGCGAGCTTTTATCATTTATCTCATTCGGTCTTGATTCTTGAATGGTTGTAAATGGAATGTCTTGTTCACTTTCATTCAGGTTCTGTTTGGTATACGAAATTTAAATTATGGGATTAGAATTGGAGACAACAATTTCAATTCTGCCGTTTGGTAGCACAAAAATATGTGGATTTGGAATTGATAGTTGTCAAAAATGCATTGGAATTAGAGAATTTAATTCCATCCAAATTAATTTCATAGAATTTCAACTCCCAATTCAATTTCAATTCTATCAATTCCGTGTATTAAACGGACCTTTAGAAAATATTAGATCAAGAGACTATTAAGTATAGGTGATTATGGTCAGGTTCTCTATAGCTTATTTTTATTATTTGTTACTTTTTTTTGGAATCGGATCAGATCACATCTTATTTTAATTAGATTGAAATTATTTAGATTAGGTGAAGAGAAGATGATCTTAGACAAAAATACTACGGAGTTTGAAATTGAGCAAATTATAACCTAAATATTACCTTTGTTACCTAAAAATAATACTCCGTACAATTGTTACCGGAATATGCCAAACTACAAAGATCCATACAAATACCGCATTGTAAAATATACTCGACTGTCTTTTTTTTAAAAAAAAATTAAAGCATTCACATAATCATATACTCCCTCCGTCTTATATCTTTCTTCCCGGTTCACAAAACGAACAAAAATCCCAAATTTTTTCAATCTATTTTATTTAAATATTGGTATAGAAATAAAAAATAAAACATACATATTTAAAAACTATATCAAAAGTTCAACAAAACAAGTGGTGACAAGAATATTTTATTTTATCATATAGGCCATGAAAAAATACAAATAAATATAAATTCCCGTGAAGTTGGAATAGTGCTCTGGGAAGAAAGTTTTAGGACGGAGGGAGTATACAAGTTACATAATATTCGCGGGAAAAGGACTAAAGTAGGAGTAAAACATATGTCATATCCCCAAAATAAGAGTTGAAACTTAAACTCCTCTAAATAGGAGTAATTAATTAATAGGGCTCCAAATTTTTTAACATCCGTAATTAACACTTTGCAAAACTAAATGTAGGCCCACGCGCTCTGTCTCCAAGTCCCAATCTCCGGCAACTTCAAAAATTAAATAAAATTCAGCAACAACGGCTCACCTCCAACAACAACGGCTCACTTCCAATGCCTTAACCTCCCGCAACCACCGTCGGAGCCTCTTGCCTCTGTTGCCACCTCTTGCCGTCGCTTCCATACCGCTGCCCTGCTCTGCCCCACCGGCCGCCGCACTACTGCACCACCGCTATTAAAACTAACCATTGCTATCGTTGATTGTCACTATCATCGCCAACATAAATTATACTCCCTCCGTCCGGGAAAAAACTTTCCATTTGGACTTTTCTTCATTTTTTTGAAGGGTTGACTATTGGTGTAGTTTCCCTAAAATGCCCTCCCTCTCCTTCCCCTCCTGACCAGCCCGACAATCACCGTCCCAACCATCGCCGCTAGTACCTCCTTCGCCGCCTGTCACACCTGTTGGTTAATTCCAGTCCAGAATATAGTTTAAATTTAAAAATAAATAAGTAAAAAAAGGGCAGGCAATTAGGCAGTTACAGGCAGTTTTATGACAGTTTCCAACAGATGTGTTGGTTAGGAACTGTTGTGTCTATTTGTAATGGTTGTGTTGTTTAGTCCTCTATTTATATGTATGGAAACATAGTTCTGGACAGCAGTTCCACAATAATAAAAACACTGTTTATATACTCCAGATCTGATTTTTATTCTCTCAACACCAACACTCATTTCTCCTCACCATCGCCGATTCGCCGCCACTACACTGCCGGCAGCCTCACCATCGGCGCCAGCCCCACCTCCACCTCCACCGTGGTGCAGATCTAAAAGAAGATGAAGAAGAAAAAGACGAAGAAATGTAGATCTAGACTCACTATCACCGTCGCCGTCGCCGTCACCTCCACAATCGCCGCCGCCATGCTCAGATCTAGAAGATGGAAGAGATATAAGAAGGGAGAGAAAAAGAAGGGAAAAAAGAGAGGGAGAAAGAAGAGAAGAAGAGGGGGATTGGGGGAGAAAGTAGAGATGAGATGTACGTGGAAGAGGAAGAGACAAAGTGAAAGAAGAAGAAGAAGAGGAGGAAGAGAAAGAGAAGAAGAAAGAAAGAAAAACCATTGAGAAGAGAGAAAAGGGTGGGGGGACGAGACGGGTAGATCTAGGAAGGAAGTTTGAGAGGGTAAATAAAATTGAATGATAAGGGTATTTTTGGAAGGATTGAAATTAAAAATTGAAATGGGAAGATTTTTTCCGGACGGGGAAAAAGGAGAAACGGGAAGATTTTTTTCGGACGGAGGGAGTAAATAACTTACCATTCATAAAGCACACACACAAGTATAATATGAAATCTCGCATACTGATCCGTTTTGTATTGCACAATGACGAATAAATCATCATTTCAATTGGTGGTGTTGCTGATACCATTGCTAAAACATGGAAATATGGTAAATCGTGTTGCACCGGTCATTGCAGGTTGTCGGCCTGGAGCTTCCTCCACCGCCACATGAAAATCGAGTAGTCGTTTCAAGCCGCTAACACCATCATCACACTTTGCACTGTGATCGTCGATCATAGTGCCTGATTAATAGTGTTTGTAGTGTCAAAAAAGGCATAATGCCAAACATAACAACATATAATGCCATATATGACATCGAATAATATCACATATGGCAGTGCATAATACCACAAATGCCCATATAAAATGTCATATGTGCAAATTTACAATGCCAATTTAATACATAATGTCAAACCCACACACTACATACCCTGCACTACTGCCGACGACCATCACTCATCTCTCGTGAATGTGTCGAGAAAGAGCGAGTAAGGATTGAGCATGTAAGTGGTGACGAGCAGAAAGCTGATATCTTGACCAAAGCATTACCGAGGGTCAAGTTTATCGAGATGAGGCAACTGATGGGCATTGAAGATTTGGCAGGAATGAGGACTGGAATCAAGGGGGTGAATGTTGGTTAATTCCAGTCCAGAATATAGTTTAAATTTAAAAATAAATAAGTAAAAAAAGGGCAGGCAGTTAGGCAGTTACATGCAGTTTTATGACAGTTTCTAATAGATGTGTTGGTTAGGAACTGTTGTGTCTATTTGTAATGGTTGTGTTGTTTAGTCCTCTATTTATATGTATGGAAACATAGTTCTGGACAGCAGTTCCACAATAATAAAAACACTGTTTATATACTCCAGATCTGATTTTTATTCTCTCAATTGGTATCAGAGCCCTGGTTAAGAAAAAAATCAAAAACACAGATCTGTGACCAGTAGTTGTCTTGCAGTACGCCTGAAAAACAATAGTCTGTGATGGAGGCCATCAATACTAAGAAAACAAACGATGTTGTTGCTGTTAACCCAGTTCGAGATGGAGGCTCGACAACGTACCAATGTCCTGTACTCACTACAACGAATTATACATCTTGGGCTATCAAGATGCAGTCGTTTATGGATGCCCAAGGAATTTGGGATGCCATAGAACCACCGGATGCGACGGAGGTGGACGTTAAGATCCGGAAGAAGGCAAGGGCCTTTATCTTCCAGGCACTACCGGAAGACATTCTGATGCAAGTAGCAGGACATGCAGAGGCCAAGGACGTGTGGGATGCACTCAGGGTGCGTTATCTTGGAGCCGATCGGGTTAAGCAAGCACGAATCCAAACTCTGAACAGAGAGTTTGAACTGCTGAGAATGAAGGAAAGTGAGAGTATTGATGATTTTGCAAGCAAGATCAGCAAGATTGTGTCCAAGGTTCGGGCACTTGGATCGACAATTGAGGAGAAGAAACAAGTAAATAAGTTGCTTAATTCTGCCACAAACAAGTTCCTTCCAATTGTTGCCACAATAGAGCAGTACTCAGACTTGAATACTATGGCGTTTGAGGAAGTTGTTGGTAGCCTTAAGGCCTATGAGGAACGGGTTACTCCTGGTGGATCTGGATCAGTCAAAGATTCATCAGATCAATTGTTGTTAACAAGGGCTGAATGGCAAGAAAGGCAGAAAACTGAGTTAAGGCAGGCCGGCAGGGGTCGTGGAACAGGATTTAGTGATCACCGTGGCCGAGGTCGTGGGCGTGGCAGACCTAACGGGCATGGACGAGGGGGCCGAAATCCCTCAAATAATAACCGAAGTTTTGGACAGGATGAACAACGTGGTAAACGTGACCGAAGGAACCTGCGGTGTTATAATTGTGATAAGGTTGGTCATTTCTCCGCCGAGTGTCGGGCTCCTAGAAGAACCGATGATGAAGTTAATCTAGCAAAGGAAGAGGATGAACCCACTTTGCTAATGGTAAAGAATGTACAAGATGTGGTGATGCTGAATGAGGAGAGAGTGTTTCCTTGTGAATATGCCAAAGAGAGAAGCGAGGAAGGCACGTGGTATTTAGATAATGGTGCTAGCAATCACATGACCGGGGAACGGGGTTATTTTAGCAACCTCGATGAAAAGATAGTGGGACGTGTGAAGTTTGGAGATGGTTCAACAGTTGAAATCAAAGGCAGAGGGTGTATTCTTTTGCAATGTAAGAATGGTGACCAGAGGCTCATCACCAACGTCTACTATATTCCAGACCTATGTAATAATATACTAAGTTTGGGCCAACTTGACGAGGTGGGATGCAAAATTGTTATGGAGGGCAGTTTTCTTTGGCTATATGACCGATCAGGAGCAACATTGATGAAAGTGAAGAAGTCTCCAAACCGACTATATAAGGTACATCTTCATATAGTTCCACCAACATGTTTACTTGCAAAGATGGACGAGGCAGCATGGATTTGGCATGCACGCCTTGGACATTTAAACTTTGATGCTATAAGGAAGTTATCAAAAGAAAAATTGGTGATTGGCGTGCCAAACATAAATCACAAGTCACAATTGTGTGAAGCTTGTCTCGTTGGGAAGCAACGACGTCTTCCATTCCCATCCCAAATATCTTATCGAGCACAGCAGCCCCTTGAACTAATACATGTTGATCTGTGCGGTCCTATTACACCGAGTACACCATCTGGGAACAGGTACTTTTTATTGCTAGTTGATGATTTCAGCAGATTTATGTGGGTATATGTTATCAAGTTCAAAGGCCAAGCATGTGAGGCATTCAACAAGTTCAAGAAGTCAGTTGAATTGGAAAGTGGTTACAAGGTGAAAGCATTGAGAACTGATCGTGGAGGTGAGTTTGTCTCTACCAACTTTGAACAACTTTGCAATGAAGAAGGTATAAATAGGTATTTAACCGCACCATATACGCCACAACAGAATGGTGTGGTTGAACGCCGAAACCAAACTGTTCTTGGAACCACAAGATCTATGTTGAAGGCCATGAATATACCGCAATGGTTGTGGGGAGAAGGTGTACGACATGCTGTCTACATCTTGAACCGAACCCCGACAAAAGCTTTAGAAAAGAAGACCCCACATGAAGCCCTAAAAGGACGGAAGCCCAATTTGGAACACCTAAAGGTGTTTGGATGCATGGCGCATGTCAAAGTACCAACACCCAAATTAACAAAGCTGTCAGACAGGAGCGAGGCAATGGTACATCTCGGGAGTGAACCAGGAAGCAAAGCATATCGACTTTACAACCCAAAGACAAAAAGGTTATGTGTTAGCAGGGATGTCCAATTTGAAGAAAACAGAGCGTGGGACTGGGCTAAAGATTTGGAGACAGAGGGAAATGAAAGTCAGGTTGAATTTGTTGTTGAAAATGAAGCTTGTGTGACTGGTCAAGGATTGACTCAAAATGGTGGCAGCCCACTCAATACCTCACCCAATCACACCGAAGGCCAGGCTGCTCCAATCGTACAGAATGGGTGTGAATCTGTTAGCACACCAGAGAATTGTTCGTTGTCTAGCCCAAAGTCGCCTGTCTCGGTTCCAAGCACTGTTATCAGCCCTTTAAATGTTCCAAACAGCCCACATGAGTTTGAAAATCTTAGTACATCAGGTGCAAGTCCTATTTCAAGTTCACATTATGATGATACACCCCCTCAAGGATTTCGCCACCTAAACGATGTGTATTCAAGAACTCAATCGATACAAGAGAAGGCTTTCAATCCACCTCACTTTGATGACGCAGAACTATTACTATCCAATGAAGAACCAAGTACCTTTAATGAAGCCAAAGATAGCAAAGAATGGAATGCTGCAATGCAAGACGAATTGGACTCTAGAGAAAGGAATGGAACCTGGAAATTGGTTGAACTCCCGAAAGGAGTTAAACCGATTGGTCTGAAGTGGGTTTATAAAGCCAAAAGGGATGCCAAAGATAATATAATTCGCTACAAAGCGAGACTCGTTGCGAAGGGGTATGTCCAAAAACATGGTATTGACTACGATGAGGTGTTTGCTCCAGTTGCTCGAATGGAAACAGTTCGTTTGCTTCTATCCCTAGCTGCACGAGATGGTTGGGAAGTTCACCATCTTGATGTGAAGACGGCTTTCCTTCATGGAGACTTAAAGGAGGATGTATATGTATCACAACCCGAGGGGTTCGAGAAGCCAGGAAAGGAACATCTCGTGTACAAACTGGTCAAAGCTTTATATGGCCTGAAGCAAGCCCCAAGAGCCTGGAATTCAAAGCTAAATGCAACTCTACAACAACTTGGTTTCGAGCGTTGTCCACGTGAACATGCAGTATACAAGCGAACCACAAAGAATGGACCATTAATAGTTGGTGTATACGTTGATGATCTAATCATCACAGGTCCATGCAAGGATGAGATTGTTGGGTTCAAACGACAGATGAAAAACTGTTTTGAAATGAGTGATTTGGGGCTTCTAACATACTATTTGGGAATAGAGGTGAATCAAGACAAAACTGGCATTACTTTGAAGCAAACAGGATATGCAACAAAGGTTCTAAAAACTGCAAATTTGTGGGAGTGTAATCCTGCAAAATTTCCTATGGATCCAAGTCTCAAGCTTGGAAAAGATGAGGAGCTCGAGTCTGTTGATGCAACTGAGTACCGAAGGATTATTGGGTGTCTTCGATATCTAACCCATACAAGGCCAGATATGAGTTATGCAATTGGAATAACCAGTCGATTCATGGAGTCACCAAAAACATCACATATGCAAGCTGTAAAACAGGTGCTGCGATATTTGAAGGGTACAATCAATTATGGGATTCGATACAGGAGGAATGGCGATGCAGATTTAGTTGGTTATAGTGACAGCTCACATGCAACTGATTGGGCAGATGGAAAGAGTACAACTGGGATGATTTTCTATTATGGGGGTGGTCCGATAGCATGGTGCAGCCAAAAACAGAACACGGTTGCACTATCTTCATGTGAGGCTGAGTTCATGGCGGCAACGGCAACCGCATGTCAGGCTGAGTATGGGGGTGGTCCGATAGCATGGTGCAGCCAAAAACAGAACACGGTTGCACTATCTTCATGTGAGGCTGAGTTCATGGCGGCAACGGCAACCGCATGTCAGGCTGTCTGGTTAAAAGGATTGCTCGAAGAAATCACTGACCAAAGCATGGAACCCATCACAATTCACGTGGATAACAAGGCTGCAATCATGTTAATGAAGAATCCAGTGTTCCATGGGAGAAGTAAGCATATTGACACTCGATATCATTTCATTCGTGAATGTGTCGAGAAAGAGCTAGTAAGGATTGAGCATGTAAGTGGTGACGAGCAGAAAGCTGATATCTTGACCAAAGCATTACCGAGGGTCAAGTTTATCGAGATGAGGCAACTGATGGGCATTGAAGATTTGGCAGGAATGAGGACTGGAATCAAGGGGGTGAATGTTGGTTAATTCCAGTCCAGAATATAGTTTAAATTTAAAAATAAATAAGTAAAAAAAGGGCAGGCAGTTAGGCAGTTACAGGCAGTTTTATGACAGTTTCCAACAGATGTGTTGGTTAGGAACTGTTGTGTCTATTTGTAATGGTTGTGTTGTTTAGTCCTCTATTTATATGTATGGAAACATAGTTCTGGACAGCAGTTCCACATTAATAAAAACACTGTTTATATACTCCAGATCTGATTTTTATTCTCTCAACACCAACACTCATTTCTCCTCACCATCGCCGATTCGCCGCCACTACACTACCGGCAGCCTCACCATCGGCGCCAGCCCCACCTCCACCTCCACCGTGGTGCAGATCTAAAAGAAGATGAAGAAGAAAAAGACGAAGAAATGTAGATCTAGACTCACTATCACCGTCGCCGTCGCTGTCACCTCCACAATCGCCGCCGCCATGCTCAGATCTAGAAGATGGAAAAGATATAAGAAGGGAGAGAAAAAGAAGGGAAAAAAGAGAGGGAGAAAGAAGAGAAGAAGAGGGGGATTGGGGGAGAAAGTAGAGATGAGATGTACGTGGAAGAGGAAGAGACAAAGTGAAAGAAGAAGAAGAAGAGGAGGAAGAGAAAGAGAAGAAGAAAGAAAGAAAAACCATTGAGAAGAGAGAAAAGGGTGGGGGGACGAGACGGGTAGATCTAGGAAGGAAGTTTGAGAGGGTAAATAAAATTGAATGATAAGGGTATTTTTGGAAGGATTGAAATTAAAAATTGAAATGGGAAGATTTTTTCCGGACGGGGAAAAAGGAGAAACGGGAAGATTTTTTTCGGACGGAGGGAGTAAATAACTTACCATTCATAAAGCACACACACAAGTATAATATGAAATCTCGCATACTGATCCGTTTTGTATTGCACAATGACGAATAAATCATCATTTCAATTGGTGGTGTTGCTGATACCATTGCTAAAACATGGAAATATGGTAAATCGTGTTGCACCGGTCATTGCAGGTTGTCGGCCTGGAGCTTCCTCCACCGCCACATGAAAATCGAGTAGTCGTTTCAAGCCGCTAACACCATCATCACACTTTGCACTGTGATCGTCGATCATAGTGCCTGATTAATAGTGTTTGTAGTGTCAAAAAAGGCATAATGCCAAACATAACAACATATAATGCCATATATGACATCGAATAATATCACATATGGCAGTGCATAATACCACAAATGCCCATATAAAATGTCATATGTGCAAATTTACAATGCCAATTTAATACATAATGTCAAACCCACACACTACATACCCTGCACTACTGCCGACGACCATCACTCATCTCACGACCACCTTTATGGGGGGGGGGGGGTGGATGACCAACCGTCCCTATCAGTGGTTTACTACCATTTTTCCAACACCAAGCATCATCCCAAAGCATCCAAACAAAAATTAAGTTAAAAAAATTTTAAATTAAAGATCAAAAGCGAATCTACACACTTTGGAAACCAAGGCTTTAATGAGAGAGATGAAGGTGTGGTGGCGTAGCATGAGTGCGACCATGAGTCTAAGAGGGGTGGGGGTGCGTGGCGGTGATGTTGATTGTAATGGAATCAAGGAGGATGGGGGAGAAAATGGAGATCGGCATTGAGCAAGCGCTGACGAGTCTGAGATGGGTGGGGGTGCATGGCAGCGGCGGTGGCGCGGCGATTCGGCGGCGGCTGATGGCTGATTATAATATACGGAGTATTGAAGAAGGGGGGAGGAGCGGCTGATTGAGAAAATGTTTAGGAACAGCCGAACAGGGCCAATAATGGAGTTGGTGGTGCTTTTATAATTTTTTTAATATTTTATTAATTTAAGTCCTATTTAGAGGGGTTTATGTTTGAATTCCTATTTTGAGGATGTATCATATGTTTTGCTCCTATTTAGGGGGTTTTCTTAATATTCGCTGGATGTTTAAGAAAGAAATCATAGCCTGAGGCTTCATTTGGTACACATGATTCAAACTATGGAATTGGAATTGGGGACAATAATCTCAATTCTGATGTTTGGTTGTAGAAAAATATGTAGATTTGGAATTAATAGTGTGAAAAATGAACTGAATTGGAGAATTTAATTTCGTCCAATTCAATTATATAGAATTTCAACTTTCAATTCCGTCAATTCCATATACGAAACAGGCCCTGATGGTATAATTTGTCGTAACTAAATAACATGTTTTATGTGTATTTGTGTCTTTACACACTATCAAATGCAAGTAAATAGGCAGTGGTACAAATCATTCAAACCAAGCTTAATGCCCTTCCACAACTCCATAACAAGAATTCTTTCTTCTCCAGCACTTTGTTGGGGACCCTTACCAAGATGGGGCATTTTGAGTTGAAAAAGGTAGTTGTGTAAAGAGACCCTTCAATAAACAACTTCTATTTTAATTATAATTTTAAGTTTTCTCTTCTTTTCGTTAACGTCACACAAGAAATCAAGAAACTTGTAATGGTCTCTTTCAGTTAAGGTCACACAAAAAATTAAGAAAATTGTGATGGTACATTGAGGACAACCTAAATTAGTAGTCGAGTTAGACCTAATTTACCTTGCTCTTTAATATCATCACTAATTAATCAGGCATGGGCTATCCAACCCATTCTAACATTTGGGGTTTGGAATCCACGTGATAGGGATCGGGCTAACCCAACTAAAACGTAAGGTCTAAACTGTCAGAATAGTAAGTAAGGTAGACACTAGAGTTAGGTAAAATGAAAAATCAGCCACTTAAAGAACTCAAAACCTACTTTCTTAAGAGGGAAAAGTGGATCGTAAGAGCCAACCCTTGTGCTACAAACACACCTTCTCCACATCTGGAGAAGGGATCAAACTCATAAATTCAAAGGTATTTTTATGATTTTGTTCTCTACCATTTTCGAGCTAGTTTTTCATATCAATCTTCATATATTCACTAGAGGAAATGGAAATAATATTAGCCACAGACAAATCAAAAGGTATAGAACTTGAGAAAGAGTAAGTGATGTCTCAATGTAAAGTTCTCGATTTACTTAAACATCTCTATAAAAAATCTAAATTATGTGATTGATATTCATATTTTTCCTTGAAAAGAAAAAAACCACATAATTGAAAAAAAAATGAACACACACAAAAGAAAAAAACAAAACTATTATGTGGTTCATTATGTTTTTCTATTCTCTACATAAATATACCCACACAATTTTCACGTTAAGAATATCTGCCGAGCCAGCCATAATAGGCACAATAAAATGGGGCAGAAGGAATCCTCCGTTCAAACAATACTACAAAATTGATGAAAGCAAAGAAAATGACCGTGCTACCCTTGGAGACCGTTGTATCATCAGGATTCCTTCTTCCTAACACGGTATGGGTATTTTTGGTATATAGTTAAGCTAGCAATAACCAGGGGAAGCGCAATAAGGCAGTACAAGGAAGGAGGCTTTCCATCGAAGATGAATTGTAGTGTGGCAGTCACAAGAAGTGCAGAGACTGTCACAAATCCCTGCATTTTAACATTTAAAAACAATGAAAAAACTAAAACCACACACCATAAAATCACAAATAATGCAGCGTTTAGTGCACATTTTCTACAATTTGCCTTTTGATGGTGCATTCTGCTTATTCTGCTTACAAGTAAATAAGCTGAACAAGTAGTTTTGACTTATTTAGTAAGGTGTTGCCAAGCATTTGTTTTTCACCTTTCAAAATGGCTGAAATGAAATGAAGTTCATTTCACCCTTATTTGTAGATGTAGATATCATTTCCTTTTACTTGTTTTGAAAAACATTAGTTTTCAGAGAATTTAGTTTATTTAGCCCTCAATTTGAACAACTTCGAGTCTTCAACCAATTCAGTCATTTTAGAGAAAGGGACATGTGTGTACCTTTCTTACTCCGCCAGCATAGGAGGTAATAAGGCCAACAAGGATTCCACCAGCAGCATTTGATATTACGGGGATCTGAAAATAAAACATTAAAGACAAACTCACCTTGAAACCTTTCGGACTGCACAAATAAACTCAAACTTGTGCCTTATGTTCTAAAAAAAATCCTTGCCTAGAGGCTACGTTTTCCTTGGCTACAGCCATTCTTGTGCTTCGTTTTGTCCACCTTAACCCCGCATATACCCAGCCTTAGTCCAGAGAGGCGAGCGTTAAGGACCTGTTTGGTCAGATTTATTTTGCTGAAATTGCTGAACTTACATATTTTTTAAATGAAAAATCAAATGGTAACATTCATTTCATCCAAAATAAGTATGTTAAGTCACTTGGGCCCATTTGGTAAATATCTTTTGGTCGTGAAATGGCAGAATCTGCTGATTTTTCTTAAAGGAAAAGCATTTGCTAACTTCCTTTTTATCTAAAAAGTAAGTCAAAGGTTGTTTGTTCTAATACGGAATAATGTGCAGAACAGGCCTCATATGGATACCGACACAGTATATGCAAGGCTACCAAATAGAACCTAAGCCCCATTCTCTCACCTGCCTAACGTCTAATGCTTTTAAGAACATTGGACATAAAAAATTGGTATTAGAACAAAATCTAATTAATTACCAAAGTGAGTGGAGTCCAACCATAAAAGAATCCATGCTGCCTGATAACTTCTCCATCAGGAGACTTAAATAGGCTGGCCACCAAGCAAAGACTCCCAATCATGGACATCTCCATAGTCATCAAGTAAGAACTGTGTTTCTTTACCTGCAGCAGTGAATAAAAGCAAATAGAAAAGGAGCGAAGCAAACACGTAGTGGTTGGCATTTTGGTTTGATTTTTGACCGACCAAACAGAATAAACCCGAACCATTCGTGATTCAAGTTTAGTATGTAAGTATGATGATGTTATTCTCAAACCATATTAATCCAAATCAAACCAAAACCGATTTAAACCACTGTACATAAAATCTCAAATATAAACAAAAAAATCCAACACCAAACCAAACCAAACTACGACAAAAATAAACTAAAAACCGGGAAAAAACCAAACCCATCCTGAAATTACCACCCCTGGTAACAACTATCAAGTCATAAAAATTATCAGCTCAAGAAAAGATTTGCTTGCCTGTGAGGCCCATTGGCACAATGCTGAAGCCAAACCCGAGAGTACAGAAGCTACCAAGACGGCAACAATTCCAGAAAATAAGATCTCGTTAGGGTCATTTTTATTGCTATTCGGTGATTTGCTGGATCCTTCACCAACACTTAGAAGGACAGCTGCAATGATCAACAATAGAAGTGCCCCAATTTGTTGAATTGATTGTTTCTGCCTTTGGAAATATAGAAAAAGAATACAGTGAGTGATGCCAATGTGATTATTTTGAAGTGAAATGAGTAATGGCAGGCCGAAATGTCTTGTAAGGCTTATAATAAAAATTGGAAGATAAAACAAAAAGCTACCCAATCTGGATCTCTCTATTCCAAAATAAGGTTCTCACTTGTCTTTCTTGGTTGTCCCACAACAAGGTTTTCAATCCTTTTTTAATTAAGAATGTGTGGCTCTAAATAAGTGACTTCCCACTTCACACAAAATTTGTGGCTCCAAACAAATGCCTAAAATTTTGTGCCAAATCTTATAAAATTCAAATATGGACATCTTACCATGCAAGAAATCCTACTCAGGACTGATTTCCAGACACCCCATTTCTTTCAAATAAATAAATATGTGCCAAGAACTCCAATTGGACACAGAAAAGGCCAGTTATATGATCAAAGTAAGATCAGTTAAACTTATTTTCCAATAAGCATTGTTAAAGTGTAGTTTCTATCCTCAATAGGTTTAAATTTCCTATTCCTCTTGTGTTTGGGCCCATTATCTCCAATTTAAGCATTGTATAGTCTTTAGAAAACATGAAGTTGCAAGTTAAAAGTCAAATCAATATAAGTAATAATCACTTTGTTTCCAAATAAGAAGCCTACTTTGGCTGGCACAGAGAAAAATAAAATGAAAATTATGTGGTTGATATTTAATTAGAGAGAAATACTATGTACTCTGTAGTATGTATGAACCACTCAACCACATTATGCTTTCTTAAAAGAAAACAAGAGACCATTTTGGGATGACGAAGTAAGAAAGTGGGCAGATCACTTAGGGACAGAGGGGGTAGTTTATTACTCAACAATTCAAGCATGTGGAACTCTTTGTTTTGATACTATTAAATCTATTACAATGTAATATCTATCTATACATACTTTCTCAACCTACTAAAACACAAAGAGTCAATGCTACAGTAATGCTACTTGACCACAAGATCTTAACCTAAATAATAATACACACACTTTAATAAAAAAAGGATTTCAAAAAGGAGGTTGAGAATTTGAATATTATTGGTTATTAGGTTATATGGCACGTTCATTTTTGTAGCAACATAACACAGATGCAGAAAAGGAGAATATGAAAAGACAGGTGCATACCTTAATATTACATAGGCAAAGAAAGCGGTGAAAAACAGCTTCGTTTGGTTCAAAATTGAAAAAGTGAGTGAATCAAGATTTTTGTATGAAATCTGCAATAAGCTATTTTGGAGTGCATATATAGTAGCCGGTAATCCTGATGCTGTCAAAGAGCCAACCAAAGTCCAATGCCTCAACAATTTCTTCAGACTTCCTTCTTTTGATATGAGAATAAGAGCAAAAGTAACCTAGAAGGATGCATGTCAGTGCCACTATAAATATAGCCATAGTTTGGTAAGACATAGAGCAATGTGATCAAATGTTTGTGTAATGTAGATATGTAGTAAATAAATCTACAATCTACATTACTCTCATTATTTGGTTGCATTGCATTAGAGCTTATTATCCATTAACACGGGGAAAATACACTGAAGAACAACAGGAATGGAGGAGACTAAGAAATCAAAATTCAGATGTAGGAAGGCATTACCTTGAATGCTTCACATGCTAAAACGGATGATGTTACAACCACTTCCCTCCTGAAGAGCAAATATTAGATGGTCAAGTGGTTATATTGTCACTATCTAACATGTTAAGAACTCACATAATCGCATTGGAAGATTAAAGAGTAACCAATTTGTTTATAAGAAACGTGTCTTAAATTATCTAATTGATTGGATTCAATCATATTATTCTATGTTTTCTTAGTTTGGTAAAAAGGAAATAATAGCAAGGACTTGGAAAGGGTCCTGATTCTCCTCATTTCCATGCCCAAGTGATGAGAAATGAAGATGGATGCACTTAACTCACCGTGTTACTTTTTCTCCTTATTATAGTGTAAAGATGTTGTAATTGTAACAATGTACTTTTAGACTAACAAAAAAAACCTCAAATCACTATGTTACTTTTTCAGTTTTCTCATCATTATAGTGTAAAAATGTTGTGATGGTAATAGTGTACTTTTAGAATAACAAAAAACCCGGCAGATATTGTCTGCTTTGGCCAAGTCCTTACTGATTTATTTTTGGGCACCTCCCGAAAAACTCCATACTAATGGGTTGGGTTGAACATATTTATTTTTGTTTCTATTTCTTTTTTCTTCAACGTAAGATTGTAGGCTACCCAACAACATATTTCCTCTCCATTTTTACTCTTTTTTTCACCTATTTCTCTTATTTTCTTTTCTTACTTTGCCACTTTATGTCCCTCTATTTCTTCACCATCCTGAACGACCTTTCAAAATATGAATTCTATCATCACAATAGCTTATGAAGATGAAGCTAAAACAAGGGCATCAAAGATTTGATAAAGGGGGAGATGACAAATGTACAGATGCAAATAATAAGAATGTTAACAAAACCTAGTTAGATCGAACCAAACAAAGCCAAATTAGAGTTTAAAAAGGGCGGAATTCGAACCGGACGAATCGTTTGGAGATGAGCGGCTGAGCACCGTACTGGAGTGTAAGCAGCAGCGAGAAAAGCCAGACATTCGAGCTTCTCTGTGCACTCGAAATCTCCGTCCCCGATTTCGAAGCTTTGAGAACGATCGCCGGCATCGTCGGAGAGTCGAATCACCGGTTATCGGGCCTGCAGCGAAGCAGAAATGGGGCGATGTAATTGGAGGGACGAATCCCTCTTCCGTGATTTTCAGTTTGTTCGGTTAACGACTGTGGAAGGTTGTGAAATCTACTAAGGAGTAGTACTCCAACAATCAACTATTCAAATTTTTATGTTCTTATGCTATTTTCGTCAATTTTACAAATGAATCATTGAAAATGTCTAAAATGATAATGGTATCAGAGTGTCATCGTCTGCTGTCACTAGATATTCATTGATTTTTAAAATAGAATTTATAATACACTTAGACCATGTGTTACGACAAATTTGATGGGGACTTGACACTAGGTATGACAACGGGTCGGATTCGGGGCAGATAGTAATATATCTGAACTTGAGCCGACTTTTAAACCCGAAACCCGACTTTTAAACGAAAACCCGACCCGACCTGACCCGATTCGACGTACCCCAAGAATTTTAAAAAAAAATAAATTTAAATTCTTTTATGTCTCATTTTTTGATTGAGAATTATAAAAAGAATTATAAATGGGATAATTAGTATAGTAACACCTTGTCAAGACGATTACTTAGTTAGAAATGCAAACAAGACAGTAGATAGACCTTATATGTGAGGAAGGACATATAAGGAGAATGGAAAACACACATAGATGCAATGTAATGACCAAGAGAGATGAGGTTGTGCCGAACAATCGGGGGGGGGGGGGGGGGGGGAATTATTCGGAATGCTCATTACAACCAAAGATAGTGTTTTAGGTTATAAAATATCTGGATGGGTTTGGGTCGGGTCGGGTAAAATTATAAACACACACTCGACCCAACCTCGACCCGACCCGATGACAAGTTCGAGAAAAGAATTTCGAGTCAGGTCCGGATTATTTTATTCTCGGTTTGGGTTTGGACATTATAGTGTTTGGTTGGGTCGGTTAAGATCGGGTTCGCGTTGAATTGTCATCCCTACTTGACAGTGTGTAAAAGAAAATGATGTGAAGTGATAAAAATATGTGTGTTATGATATTCGATCGAAAGAATGGCGAAACTAAAAAGTGATATGATAAAGGTGTAGACTATTTTGATTGATTGTATTTTTTAAAAAAAAAGAGAGAGCAGCTTCAGGATGGGGAAGACCACCACGCAGAAATGGGTCACGCCTCAAATATTAAATGCTGACACGATGAAGCAAGCGTGAAGGAGGTAGTAACGCCCTCCTCACACTATCAGGACACGTTATGAAATGTCAATATACAATATCACGCTTTATGCTGTAGTAATTTTATTTTGGGGATATTCACTCCTATTTCAAGATAAAGATTATGTTATGCTTTCATTTTGAATGATTTCTTTTAAGAGAAGTGCTTAAATGTGAGTGAAAGATGATAAAATACAAAAATAAGAGTACTATTCTTTTTGTGACCCAAATAAGAGTTCGCATTGCCACTCTCGCTGCCATCGAAGCCCTACCATGGGTCGCCAAAGCGCCACCATGGGTCACCAGAACTCCACCATCATATTGTCACTATTTACACTATTATATTATCATCACAGTAACAAACTCTTAATTTAGAAGAGAAAAATAATATACTCATAGTTTGGTATTTTGATGGTAATTTATTCATACCTATGGGTATTATTTTTCATGATAGTCTCTTCTCTTTGCTAAAAAACTACATTATCTCTATTGTTCACCTTAAAAAATCACTTTCTCTGTAACAATTGTAATCATACAATTTCATTTTTTAAAAGTCTTCGTATAAAGTCAAACATGAATCTTTTTTTACAAGTTAAATCACTCTCATGCTATTACATTTCAATTTTTTGAGAGTTATTGACTCGATTATAATATAATACGGAGTATTTGTTCATATTTTCTCAACTTAATAATGCACTTTGAGCCAATACCTCCATTGAACACAAACCTGGGTGAGACTCCCCCATAAATATTGGGAAGTCAGATTCCTATAACTCAAGTCAATAGAGAAACTCCCAAATTGATTTTCTTATACAGAATTACGAACCACGATGATGGTACAAATTTTTAAAATAAAATTTATTCTCTCCGTTCTCGAGGATTTGTCCAGTTTCATTTTCAGGTTAATCTTAGCAAGTCAGTCAGGTCGGGTTTGGGTGCGGACGGGTTTGACCCATTTTTAGCGGGTCATTTCGGGTTCGGTCAACTTTAGGTTTGGTCATCAAAACCTTTGTTTAAAATCCAGTGTTTTCAGGTCGGGTTTTGGGTCAAAAATAGGTCGGGTTATTTTTTGCCGAGTGTAAACAAATCCGAAGTACTCTAGAACAAATATAGTATATTTTTAAAAACTATAGTGGATTATTTTTAATATAAGAAGTGACATAAACATATTATTTTAAAATATTTTTGTTGAAATGACTACATTAAGTATCTTATCAATTTTTGTTGGTTCAGTACTTTTCAATTCGATAATCTAGAATTTTTCAAAAAATTTCAGGATCGATTTGGTTCTTCATCGCTCCAACTTTTTTGTGTTTTGGTTGGAGATATCTCAAACATTTTTCAGAAAACTGCTCTTGGGTACCCCATATTTTGAGAAACTAACTGCGAGGTACCTCACATTTTCAAAATATACTCCGAGGTACCTTTTATTTTGAGAAGCTAACTATCGGGTACCTCACATTCTTAAAATATACTCCGAAGTACCCTCTATTTTGAGAAATTAACTATCAGGTACCTCACATTTTTAAAATAAATTCCAGGATACCTCCAAATGTACATTAATTTTACGCCATTAATTTTAAGAAATAGGGGTTTGGAATTTTAAAAGTAACCAAGATCTTTTTAATTTGAAGAAAAATTGAACTCAATACTTTGGAGGCGTAAAATTAATGTATATTTGGAGGTATCCTGAAATATACTCCCTTCGTCCGGAAATATTCTTCCCATTTTCCTTTTTGGTCCGTCCGGAAATAATCTTCTCATTTCTATTTTTAGTATGCTTTTTAAGACTAAATATCAATAATACCCTTCTATTTTATCACAAATCTACTTTTTTAATACTTTTTTAATAATAAAAGGAGATTTAAAAGTTTATAGTATGTGCATTTTTGAAAATTTTGCATTTATTTTACTATTCCTTAATAAGCGTGCCAAGTCAACACGGGAAGAACATTTCCGGACGGAGGGAGTATTTTAAAAATGTGAGGTACCCGATAGTTAGTTTCTCAAAATAGAGGGTACCTCGGAGTATATTTTAAAAATGTGAGGTACCCGATAGTTAGTTTTTTAAAATAGAAGGTACTTCGGAGTATATTTTGAAAATATAAGGTACCCGACAATTAGTTTATCAAAATATGAGGTACATAAGAGCAGTTTTCTGAACATTTTTGGTAAGAAGAAAATTCAGAGAAATGCTGCGGAAGATCCTAAAGATCCGCAGAGATGGGACCCGCCAGCTCGAATCTTCCGCACTTATATTAAAACCCTAAACCCGAGATAACCCGGAATCTTCTGAAACTCATCGGGTCATTCAAACCCGTCGTCTCTTCCCTCACTGGCCATCCTCAGGATTCCTCGTACAGCATATAGACTCGCACGGCGTACGGATATACAGAGAGCGAGGGAGGGGCGCCACAATGTGCGGGATTCTTGCGGTGTTCGGTTGCACGGACAACTCTCAGGCGAAGCGGTCCCGAATCGTCGAGCTCTCTAGAAGGTACATCGAAGCTTTGGATCTCATTTCATTTCATTTCAATGTCTGTGTGCGTTTATGCTTGAGTTCATCTGTGTATGAAACATTGATGTTTCGTATTGAGGTGATTTTTCATGGACTAGGCTATATTCATTTTAGCCAGTTTCTAATTTGAACGGTTCCTGTGGAAATGACTAATAATGGGAAGGTGCTCGGGTGTATTTTATTTGTCATTTGGCAAAGTCATGTTCTTTATTCCATTTAGCTTAATAATAATACTCCGTAGTCCGTACATTAGGAATGCCAAGATATGATTTTTGGTTGACATGTTTAGTGAGAACATCTTTTGGCTAGAAATTGCATTTTTATAATACCCGAATGCGATGAACATTACTTTTAGCTCCTTAAAAGACACCATTCACCATTAGGTATTGCAAATACTATGTCATTTCTAGCCTCAAATTCATGGCAAGATTCTAACCGTGAAGGTTTATTGTTTTGGTAAATGATGGTGGATACGCATTTGAGATATGTGATCCGTCATTCTAAGTAAAAAAGTCTGAAAAGAAAAATGGAGATGCTTGGTAGCAGCCTAGTATGTACTACGTAGTATGTAGTAGAACAATTCGTCTTTGACTTATCTCGACGAAATCAAGTTTACCGAACATTTTTCTTCCATAACGTTTAGTAGAAGACAAATACGTAGTAACCCTTACCAAATGTGCCCAAAGTAAAGAATGTGCTTGGGTTTGGGGATAAAAGTAGTAGATTGTGTATCTAAATGAAGCTTGTTGTCATATTCTGGCAGAATGAAGATATGTTTTGGTATTTTGGTACATATGATTGTCATTTTTCATTTTCCATCATCTCGGATGGAGCCAAAAATTCTTTTTTTTGGCTTTGGGGTGTGGTGGAATAAATAAAAAAAAGTAGCAGTTAGTCAATCAATGCAACTTTCAGTGCTCATCTCTTTGGAAACCTCTCTACTTTCGAGTAGGGTAAGGTCTGCGTACACACACCCTCCCATACCTTACTCTTGTGGGATTCGATTGGGTTGTTGTTGTGGCTGTTGTATGATTGTCATTTTATGTACACTTTTCATAGAAAAATGACATATCATTATTGAGATTGTGTGACATTGAAATATTCCTGACATTTGTGTTATACGATACTTGATAATTGTAGGTTACGCCACAGAGGACCTGATTGGAGTGGATTGCATTGTCATGGTGATTGTTATCTAGCACATCAACGACTAGCAGTAATTGATCCTGCCTCAGGTGATCAGCCACTGTACAATGAAGACAAAACGATCGTTGTCACGGTAAGTAAACATTCACTTGACTATATATGCAAGTATTTTTAGATGTTAAAGGAAGTGTTCTTAATCTTCTTCTATTTTAGCATTTCAATGCTGATTCCTTATCGTTGGTCGTTGGTACAACAACAATCCCAATATAATCTCACATGAAAGTAGAGAAGATGTTTCCAAGAGAACCACCACTCAAGTAGATATTTTAAATTAATAAAAGTATTTTAATCCATATTTGTTCAGTTTTCCATGTACTTTAATGTGTTTTTATATACTATATAACATTTTAAAATTATATTTATTTGATTGAAAAGAGAAAGAATAGGAGAAAATAAATCGTAACATACTCCCTCCGTCCCATATCTTTCTTTTTGTTGCGCAAAACGAAGAAAAACCCCAAGTTTTTTCAATCTATTTTATTTTAATATTGGTATAGAATCAAAAAATAAAATTTACATATTTAAAAACTACATCAAAAGTTCAAGAAAACAAGTGGTGACAAGAATATTTTATTTTATCTTACAGGCCATGAAAAAATGCAAATGAATAAAAATTTCCGTGAAGTTGGAATAGTACTATGGGAAGAAAGATATGGGATGGAAGGAGTATTATATTAGAATTAGTAAATATCGCTCTGTAGTACTAGATTTTTAAAGATGAAAATAGTTTTTCTAGATATTAATTATTTATATTTAGAAGTTCATAAAATAAGTATATTGCATAAGCATGACTCTCTTTATTGGAAATATTTTTAAATATAAACCCATATATTAAGCAACCCATATATAAGTAATATAACATGTTGCATAAATGTGTAAACAAAGGATGGACTAGCTTCGATGGTTGAGCCTTGTGTGGGGTTTTTATTGGTCTTAGGTTTGACTCTCCCGGCCTCCATTTCATTTTTTAAAGAAAATTAAAAAGTAGGGGTTTGGACCCAACCCCGCAACCTGGACGAACTGACCCGGGTCACCTGGTTGGCCAGGTCTGATCTGATGGGGTTGGGGCGTTGGGCGATTTTTGGGAAAACGGGTTCACTAGTTGAACTGGACCGGATCCGTGTCCGGGTCGCTTCCCAACCGGCTGGACCGGTCGGTTCTGTCCGGTTTTAAAAACATTGCCGACCACTGAAGCAACATTCCATATACTTAATTTTAGTCCTGCTCAATCTGAAGCAGCCTTTGGATTCGAGAGAATGACACTACTTTTCTAACTTTTCATTGAGTTCCACACGAGTCTCTTTGATCAATACAACCTGCGACAACACATCCATCACCAAGGGGTCAGAAAAATCACTGAGAGACTTTGCCGACATACATATCTCTGACTGCACAAATGTACACAAATGGAACCCCTCTGAACTCTAGACACCTCCACAAGATCTACGTCGGCACGACGGCACCCTGTCGTACGTCTTCTCCAAGTCAAAAAACACCATGTGGATGTCCTTCTTAACCCTATATTCTTCCACCAACCTCCGCAGGAGGTGAATGACCTCCGTAGTTCACTGGCCAAGCATGAAACCAAACTGATTCTCGGAAATGCACACTCTTCCCCATCCTAGCCTCAATGATACGACTTGAAAAAAACTTAATAATAGTTGTTTTAGTTCATTGTTTGATATATTCTATTTTGCATTACTGATTTACTGTTAAGTTGATTACTAGCAATTTAGCAAACTTTCCTTAATATCTGCAGAGGCTCACTGAAAATGTATACTATGTCACATACTCACATCACATGTTAGTGGATTTTATGGATAATTGGATAGTTGAGCCAACACATGATCCTTTCTAGTTTACCAACGGGAATATTTTCTTATTTCTAATAAACCTCATGATCACTTAATTTTTTTATTTTCCCCATTAACATATTGTCAAGCTTGATCAACATTCATCTTGCTCATAGGTCAATGGAGAGATATATAACCACAAAGAACTGAGGGAAAAGCTTACATCTCATCAATTCCATACTGGTAGTGATTGTGAAGTTATTGCCCATCTTGTAAGTACTCTGCAAGATTTTCTGTATAATTTCATCTAATCAATCAAACATGAATAATTGTTAGTTGTTAGCCGCTCCTTCCCATTAAAAGAGTCTATACAAATATACAATTTTTAGATTCTGGTAAGGTACAGTACATGCATTCAATATTATCAGATATAGCTTTTTTTAAACTTTATTTGGTTGTGTAATTAAACTTTAATACTCAACTTGTTTGAGACACTTTTGTTATTACAAAAACATTAAATACGAAGATAATTATTATTATTATTATTTGTTCAAATTTCACTCTTTTGGGGACCAAAATAAGTTCAGAACATGAGTCTTTGTATGGGATGGAGGGAATTTGTATATATTAGATCTGGAATTAGGCAATCTAGTTCATTTAGAGCCTCTTTGTGATAAATCATGGTATTTGTGCTTTTATCACACACGCTTTCTTGCTTGAGCACTTGATATATATTTGTAAAGCACCAAACTTTTACTTAAGTAAGCATTAAACAGGTTTATTATTGTTGTATCAAAAAATGAGTTGTTAACTGTTAAAAGAACCTTTTACATGTTCCCGTTAAATTAGTACAAGTACTTTTCTTTCACTATAAATCAGTTCTTTAAAATGAAGCATTTCAAAAGCTCTCTTATTAATCTATTTTTATTTTTGTTGATTGAATATGCCATCTTTATTTATTCCAGTATGAGGAATATGGAGAAGACTTCATTGATATGCTGGATGGAATGTTTTCTTTTGTGCTTCTTGACACCCGCAATAACAGTTTCATTGCTGCCCGGGATGCTATTGGTATTACGCCTGTTTACTTGGGATGGGGCCTTGATGGTATGCTCTATCTCACTTAGTCACAGTTTATCTTTCCAAAGCTTAAGCAGTTCGTCTTTGACTCTTTGTTTGGTTTAGGGAATAAACGGAGAAGAGTGAAATGAAAAAAAAATGGAGAGAGATTATAGAAAACAGGGTAGATTTTATTTGTTCTTTTTAGGGGGGAAATGGAGAAGAAATGAATATGCATTAGACAGAAAGTCATTTTTCATATTTTCTCTATAAGAGAGCAGAAATAAAAAGGAGACCCACGGTTAAGACAACAACAACAACCCAATTGAGTCCCTTGAGCTTAGGGTCTGGGGAGGGTGTGTGTATGCAGGCCTTATTCCTACCCGAAAGTAGAGAGATTATTTCCAAGAGACCCCCGACTCAAGTAACACAGATAGCACACATAAATTAAAGACACCTACAGTGGAGGAAACACAAGCACAAAAAGCCAAGAACAACAACATTTATTTTTATTTCAAAAACTACATTTTGTAAGTTATCAACATGTCTGAGATATATTTCAATATTTCACAATATTTCTCTGTTCTATTATATGTTTTTGCATTTTCTGATTTTTCTCTGAGATTCTAGAGAACTTCTATTGCCCCATATGGACCTCTATAGTCTATATTCGAGACTTCAAATTAGGGAAATTTTAATGAAAATTTCAAAAATGTCAGGACATTTTCATCATTGCACTCATCATTATCATTTCTCTCTTTCCCATTTCTGCCATTTTTCTTCTCACAGAAGAAAGCAAATTCTCCATTTCACTCTTACTTTCCCACCCTCTCTTTTTCTCATATTTCACCTTAACAAGAAAAAGGCGTAGTAAGATACCCAATTATTGTTGCAACCAGACAAAGTCAGATGCATTTACTACTGCATTCGTTCTTTCAATTGTGGCCTTCTCTGCAGGTTCTGTATGGTTCGCTTCAGAAATGAAAGCTTTAAGTGATGATTGCGAGCGATTCATGAGTTTCCTTCCTGGACATATATATTCAAGCAAAACTGGTGTGCACATTTTAAATGGATGTTACTCAATTTAGTTTGATACGGATAGTAGTTTAACATGATTTAAGTCAGTTGCTGCCTAAATTAGTTTCTCAACAAGTCAATATTATTTGCAAACAGGAGGACTCAGAAGATGGTACAACCCACCATGGTTTTCGGAGCACATTCCATCTACTCCATATGATCCTCTTCTCTTACGCAAGGCTTTTGAGAAGGTGCATTTGCTATAGATTTTCTAGTGTCATATTCCCTGCAGTTCTATATTTATTACAGAGTATTTTGGTTGTTCTTAACCCCTTTTGAGAAAGTATGGGTGTTATGAACTTATCCTCTGATGTAATCAATTTTGTAGTATCTAGTTACGGTGTACATTTTACTTGACTCAGTTACTTCCTTTGCCCCGCTGGGTTTTGCCAACCTTTAGTGGAATTGTGTAAATACACTAAAGGTTGGCAAAACCCAGTGGGACGGATGGTGTATTAATTCCTACCCCAGTGCGGCATTGGGGTATTGTTGTTGTCCCAACCCCCTCTCCACACCCCAACACAAAAGTGTAGCCTAATGAGCTGATATTCCATGTAAGTTCCCATAAGAATGGCCTTGGAAGAGTTACGTACAAGTTACATATGCTAAACTTTATCAAACCAACAAATTATTTTTAAAATATGTGTATGATTCATTTAAAAGTTTTAATTTTTGGCAAGGTATGACTTCCTTAAATTATCTCCCTACTTTCCTTTTTTCATTTGTCCCTAAACCTTCATCCACTTTCTTTTAAAGAAAGCAATATGTGGTTCATAACATTTTCTTCCTTCTAAATAAATCTCTACCACAAAATAGATCTCTTGCCCAATCAAACTGAACAACAATTTAGGGGAAGATAAGTTATAATTTTTATGTAATATCATCTTATGCTGCTGGATCAATGTAGGATTGCTAATCACTGACTTTGCCTCTTAATCTATGCAGGCAGTGGTCAAAAGACTAATGACAGACGTGCCCTTCGGTGTACTTCTGTCGGGAGGACTGGATTCATCCCTAGTTGCTGCTGTGGCTAACCGCTATTTAGCCAATAATGAAGCTGCATGTCAATGGGGATCACAGTTGCATACTTTTTGCATTGGTTTGAAGGTATTGGTTTGAAGGGGATATGGATAATAGTCCCTAAGAGGCCTGTAATAAAAAAGAGTTATGAGCTCTTATTAAATTTCTTTAGTTAATATTTTCTTTTGTGAACCGAACGAAGGAATAAAATTTGTATTTTACTTTTTAAATTTAGGATTTTATTTTTATAAAATGAACATTTACGTAGTTCTACAGAGCAGGAATCTGAATTCCCTTTGCAATCGGAATATAATAGCTCTTGGGAATATATAACCAAGCAAATATGTTATTAGGATGTTAAATATTTTTTTTTAACATGAACCGAACATGTTATTAAGATGTTAACTTTTAAACCTATCTGAAGACTCTTTCTACCTTTCACTTAGGGTTCTCCTGATCTGAAAGCTGCCAGAGAAGTGGCAGATTACCTTGGGACTCGTCACCATGAGTTTTATTTTACCGTACAGGTCTCTCTCTCTCTCTCTCTCTGCATGTCTTTATGAGTTTGTTCTTTTCAATTTATAAGCAGTCAAGTTCAGTTCAATACTTTCTAGTTCTGTTCAGTTAGAAATTATAACTAACATTTCCTAGTTTTACTTCAGTTTAGTTAAGCACTTTTCAGTTCAGTCTAGTTCAATCTTCCGCTTTCTTAACTTTTTTATAACCACACATACCTTGCCTCATTTTATTTTACTTTTGGGTATTACTGCTACATCAGGAAGGAATAGACGCACTTGAGGAAGTTATATACCACATTGAAACTTACGATGTGACAACGATCAGAGCCAGTACACCAATGTTTCTCATGTCAAGGAAAATAAAATCTCTTGGGGTGAAAGTGGTTCTATCTGGAGAAGGTTCTGATGAGATTTTTGGCGGTTATCTATATTTCCATAAGGCGCCAAACAAAGAGGAATTTCACAGGGAAACTTGTCAAAAGGTGTTCTACTCATCATAGAAACTTCTTCTCTTGAACTTTCTCCCATTAAGGTCTTTTCTTTGGAATTCGTATGACAATTTCTCTCCTTGCAAAACCAGATTAAAGCTCTGCATCTTTATGACTGCTTGAGAGCCAATAAGTCAACTTCTGCTTGGGGTGTTGAGGCCCGCGTTCCGTTTTTGGACAAAGAATTCATCAACATTGCAATGAGTATCGACCCAGAATGGAAAATGGTAAGTTCATGTACTTAAGTTTCCCACTCCCAAATACTATGTAATTAAATTAAGTATTCACTGCTTGGTATTGCTAGTGGGAATGAAAAATAAAGCGTTCAAGTATTTTTCGTTTTTACTACTCCGTATTTAATACTCCTCCTGCCCACAAAGAGTCCTCTTTGGAGACTTCTTCGTCTCAGAAAAAAGTCCTAATTTTTAAACAAAAATGAAGCTAATTTGTATTTTATCCAATATATTACTCCCTCCATCCCATAAAATTTCAGACAGTTTGACTTCATGGAGTTTAAGAAAGTTGTTGAAAAGTAAAAAATGTGGTTAGAATTTGTTTAGAGGAGAGAATTGTTGGTTGCCAGAAATTCATTACCAAAACAGGGAAGAAAGTAAGTATAAAGTTTCTTTCGGGACATCCAAAAAACAAAATTATAAAGATTTTTTTGGGACGGAGGGAGTAGAAAATAACTAACCGGTAAAATATGTTAAATTTAGTTAAAATAAAAATAAAGTATACTACAAGTACTACTATTACTACTACCCAATAAAGTGTCATGTCCGTAGTTTTGTTTTTGTTGCAAAAAAGTTTCCTATTTTACATTGCCAAACCAAGCAAATCCAGAAAATCCAACTCAATAGTATGGCCAGGTGGGAGGGCAAAGATGTACGGAAACCTTGCCTCTACCCTGAGGAGTAGACCAAATGCATGTATAAACTATAAAGTAGCTCTTTTATGTTGAAGGATAGATGTTTTAGCAATTTAGCTGACCGGAATCTTTACTGCAGTACTATTTGATTGATTATAAATTTATAACTACACATGTTAATCAATCTGTGAAAGGAAACTTTTCTTTTTGATCTACATATGTTTATCTGCTGTTCGGATAAAAGGGATGATGATGATCTATTTGTCTGCATCTCATCTTACTGAATACAACACAGGTGAAGCCTGATCTTGGAAGAATCGAAAAGTGGGTTCTACGCAATGCTTTTGATGATGATAAAGAACCTTATTTGCCAAAGGTTTGTTGGGATTCTCTCTGAAACTATCATAAATTCATAAAATATAATTTACAATAAAATGTACTTTCTCTTTCCTTCTCGGTATTGCCAACCTCTAGTGTAATAACAACACTAGAGGTTGGCAATAACCAGCGGCGCGGATGGGGGTATAACTTCAATTATCTGTTAACTTCATTCACTTTCTTGACCTATGTTCGTTACTCATTTGATAAGATAATAGTCATGACATCTCTTGTTTCGTAGAACTTTTAATGTAATTTTAAATACATATTTACTTTTAATTCCAGCCCAATTCTCAAACAAATTGAATTGCCAGTCAAACATCGTAAACCAAAATGGGCAATTTAATTTGGGACGGAGGAAGTATTAACTACTTCCCCCGTTCCAATAAGATGTTCCTTAGGTTCGAATTGTGATTGTTTTTTTCAGTTGACATATTTTAGTGGAAGTTATAGATTCGTACTTTTATTTAACATAAGATATTTTATAAATCATTTTCCTAAAGATATTTACAAAGTCAAAGGTCAATTGGTTTGATATAAAAGTTACACAGGAAAATCCTGGTGGGTGGGAGTATTTAATTTCTTATTGCTCCCTTAGCCCCATAAACAAATTCATTGTTTGACTTTAACGTAATTTAAAGAAAGTGTTAGAATTGAAAAATGTTTCATTATAATTTATTAGAGGAAAGTTTTCTGGTCACATAGTTCTTTGTTCAAAAGGAAATGGGGGAAGTGTGAAGCTTTCTTTGGAACATGTCATAAAAGAAAGAGCAATTTCTTTTTTTTGTGGGATGGGGAGCATTTCAAAATATAAAGTTATCTTGTAGGAGGTATATGAGCTATTTCAGTTATACTCCCTCCATCCATTTATTTTCTTCCCACTTTGTGACTGGCATGTAGATAAAGAAAAGGTGAGATTTGCATTGACTTTCCTAAATTACCCATGTCCATAATATCCCCCCCTGCCCCGCCCCGCACATCCAACAGTATCCCATTTTCCATTTTTTGTGATCGGAAACGATGGCAGCCGACTGGCAAAATCAATTTTTTTTACAATCAGGTAGTTTGAAACAAAACTAGTGAAGGGTGTAGATTCCTAAGTAACACAAAATTGATTTATAAAAAGAAGATTCAGAATACAATTGAAAGGTTGGAAGCGGTGATGATGAAGGCATCCGATGCTCAAGGTGGCATCCGATGCTCGAGCCGATGATGGAGGTGACAATGCTCAAGGCGGCGTCCCAGCTCGAGGCAATGATGGAGGAATGGAACGTATGGTTGAGGAGGAAGAAGGGTGGACGATAAAGAAGGGTTTGTTGGGGGACAAGGTTTGATTTTGAGGGCAAGTTGGACATTTGACCTAAAATTGTTTACCAAATAAGGAAATGGGAAGAAAGTTTGCGGACACCCATAAAAGGAAAGTGGGAAGAAAATAAATGGTCGGAGGGAGTATCAAAGAACACAAAAAGTCATGTACAAATTCCTTAAAGCACAGCAACAACAAAACCCAAAATTATAACTTCTAGTAAGCATATGAGTTATGCAAATTACTCCGTATATAAAAGGTCACAAAGTCATTTTATTTATTAAGCACCAACAACATCATCAACATGTTCATACATAACTCTGTAAAAAACAAATAGGCTTCCATTAGATGTCACCCCCTTCGTAACAAAATGTTGGGGGTTTGTAGGCCAAGATGTACACAACCTTACATTTGTATATTAAAAAACAGAGGCTTTCATTAAAACCTTGATGTATTGCTTTATTATCACATGTCCTTCAAGTTCATATATACATACACACACATACCTTGACTTGATTTTTGTGGGTCAAGCTTTTTGCTGTTTTGGTGCTTTCAGCACATCCTATACAGGCAAAAGGAGCAATTTAGCGATGGAGTTGGGTACAGTTGGATTGATGGTTTGAAGGATCATGCAAACTCACTTGTAAGAATTCATCTTCCCTATTTCTAAAGTGTCATGCTAAAGTCAGATTACGGATTACACCGAGGTTGTTACCTCCTCACAGACAATGATTTCTCAGTGATTGTCTATGCGTGTTTGTCGGGTGGTGTCATTCTTGGGGTTAAAGTATTAGAGTAGCATTTGGGTCATGCTATAGTCACACCATGTATAACACTAAGGTTTACACTGCCAGACAATGATTTCTCATAGACAATGATTTCTCATAGACAATGACTTCCGTGATTGTCTCTGGTAGTGTTAAGTGTTAACCTTGGTGTCATCCATATGGTTAAAGTAGCATTTTCCATTTCCAGAACACATTCTCTTCTATTTTTTCTGATTTTGGTAAACATTTTTTTTATTATATTTAAAATTACAGATTTCCGATGCAATGTTGGCAAATGCAAGCTTTGTTTACCCAGAGAATACCCCAACGACGAAAGAAGGATACTATTATAGGACAATCTTTGAGAGGTTCTACCCAAAGGTAGGGTTTACAGTCTTCTCCATCACTCCTTAGTCCTATCACTACTAATGTCTTAAAAACCCAGACCAACCCTGCTGGTTGCATTGGAAAACTCGGGGACTGGTCACTATGACCTGTCTGGGAGTAGGGAAAACCCAGCTTCTTTCGACCTCGGAATAAAACAACAATATTGGTCGGACCTGAAAGGCTGGGTATAAACACATCTAACGTTGGTCGGACTGGTCACTATATTTATATTACGTGCCAAAAGTTATTTTGAAAAGTATACTCCGTATATTATTGGTACGGAGTATTTAATTTGGGATACTGAACTTATCTGAATTTCATTTATGCGGAGTAGTTATTTAGTTTATCTTGACTTAATTGAAATGAATTAATAGGTACTGAACTGAACTTACAAATATTGAAATGAATACTCCGTAAAACTTAAACTGAACTAAACATTCATAAAAATAATAATACTTGATTGGGTCAAACAAAGCGCCATATGGCTCTCAAATGGACAGGGTGTCGTATTATGACATCAAGGTTGGTGCTAAAAGAACCAGAACCATAATACTTGATTGAAACGAGCGATATTGAGCTGAACTTATAGGTGCTGATCTGAACTAGACTTGACTGAATGATATTGAATTGAATCATATTGACCGACTGCCCGGTCTGGTTTTGTAAACATTGCCCCGGCCCCACCATCTCTCATCACATTTTGGGTTAATTTATGAACTGGGAATGGATTTAATTGATCATCAGAATGCTGCGAGATCAACGGTTCCGGGAGGACCAAGTGTGGCATGTAGCACTGCAAAGGCTGTAGAATGGGATGCATCGTGGTCCAAGAATCCCGACCCCTCTGGCCGTGCTGCACTCGGCATCCATGATTCCGCTTATGAAGCCACCCCACCACCACCACCACCACCGGCGCCTCCTGCTGCTTCCATTGATGGCGACACCTCTGCTCAGAAACTGGTGGTTGAGAACACAGCTGTGGCGGTTTGAGCATACATTCTTCTTTCATTGGTTTTTATTAGTGGAGAGAGATATTGTCATTGTGTTCAATCTCTGAAATAAAAATACTTCTATGTATTAATGCTCGAACTCAATTTGTTTTTACTAGTATTATTTATTCATTTCTCTTATTCCTGGATATTCATCTAATTTGACTTTTTTCGAGCGAGTCTTAGTTTTTTAAGCTCACATAAGTGTCTTGATTTATCTAATTTGTGGGAGGGTTGGATGAAGGGACACTCTATTATTTAGTACTACCTTCGTCCCAGTGTATTTGTCCAGTTTGACTTTTTCGAGTCAAACTGGACAAACTTTGAACTTCAATTACTCTCAATTTATATTGCATATTGCATAATGAAATATAATTTTGAAAGTTCTCAATACAATAAATCTAATAACGTCATTTTTATGTTAAATTACATTACAATTTTTATTTAATTGAAGCTCAAAGTTTGTCCAGTTTGACTCAAAAAAGTCAAACTGGACAAATATACTGGGACGGAGGGAGTATTTATTTACTCCCTCCGTCCCAGAGTATTTGTCCACTTTTATTTTTGCACACCATCCAATGCACTACTTTAATCCATTTTATCTTGTAATTTGTATATTAAAAAATTATAGATATTATATATTAATAATCTATATGTTAAGACAAATCAAAAAAGATCATACATGACTATATTTAGGCTTACACATAGAGAGAATTTGATGAGTCGAAGTGCTTAGATGAACAGTTCTAAAAGTCAAAAGTGGACAAATATAGCGGGACAGAGGTAGTATTTGTTTACTTAATTCATTTTTGGCGCACATTATTAGAGAGGACTTTTGACCCGAATAAAAAATGACTTGAGAACGACTTGGGCTAGGATACCTACTATTTTTTGTTAATAAAATTGATAATTTTTATCTTATTAGATCGTTGATTTGGGTAGCTTAAATCGGCAATCTAAGGGGTAGAGGGGCTAGGGTTTGGGCAAGGTGGAGGGGTATGAACAATCAATTTTACCGATGCAACATTGTAGGTCCTTTAGGTGATTTTAAGGTCAAATTACTTCCGCTCAAAAAGTCGTGGTGTTGAAGAAAAGTACTCGGTATTCTAATTTAGTTCAACTCAAAAATTTATTCCGTATATACCAATTGCTTTTTCTTTACAATTTTTTATGTGGGATACTTGTACTCTCCTCAAGTGGACGATTAATTGATTCATTTTAAATATAACGAGATCATGACTCATGTCCCTTAAAGTGACATTTATGTCATTCTTTCTCTCTATCATGGAGTTTCACTCTTTTAATTTATTTTTCACTTTCAAAAAGGACAATTTATTTCAATTTTAATTGAAATAAAAAACAGTGTTTTTTATTTTTCTTTTGCTATCTTTTTTATTTCTTTTTTTCTTTTACTCTGTATAGATTGTTTTTTTCATTTTTGTATGCAAAAAAATTTATTTTGTTTTATAAATAAATGAATAATATCTTTAAAAATTTGAGATGGAGAGCTATAACGAAGGAGAATTGTAAATAAAAGAGAAACTTCATGATTGGAAAAAGGGACATACATGTAATTTTAAGTTTGAAAATAGGTTTATGAGGCGTGGGTGCACCATTTAGAAACAATGTGGGTTTTAAAAATAATATTCGAAAACAGATGGAGTTTTGGTGCTCCTTTTATAAACCACATTGACACCCATGCTATTAGCCTTAAATCGTTCACTAAATTTATCTGTAAGTGCAAATGCATTAACAAGTCTCACTGAATTTCACTATACTAAACCAAGAAAAAGTAATCGTATATGCTTTATGACAAAAAATGAAGTTCTCACTGAATTACACGAAACATATTATGGCATTTTTTTTGTTTGTTTGAAAGAGAATGGCATTTGTTAGAAGTAAAAGATATGATGATTTTCTATTTAAAAAGGTGAGCGCACTCATACTATAGAACAATAAGAGAGTAAATCATGATAGAAAAATGTTCTAATTTGAGAAGAAAATTGTATGGGGAAAGTAAATTATACAGGGTGGAGAAAAATAATACTCCCTCCGTCCGGAAATAATCTTCCCACTCTACGTTTTTTTTCGTCCGGAAATAATCTTCCCACTCTACGTTTTTATCAACACTCTTCCAAAAATACCCTCCCTCACCCTCACTAATCTCGTGGCTCTTTACCCCTCACCCGTCGCTACCCTTTCTAATCTACTCTGTATCTTCCTTTTCCTCTCTCCCCCCACCCGATCCCCTCCTCCTTCTCTCATTCTTCTTCTTCTTCTCTACCTGGCCCCTTCTTTCCTATCCATTCTCTCTCTCAAATTAGCTCCTACTCCTTTCTTTTTCTTCTTTTCTCCCTTCATTCCCCTGCTTGTCTTCTCAGATCTGTGGAGATTTGTGGTAGATCTATGTGGATCTACGCTTTGAACATTGTCAT
Organism: Cuscuta australis; assembly: GCA_003260385.1. Classification (NCBI taxonomy): domain Eukaryota; kingdom Viridiplantae; phylum Streptophyta; class Magnoliopsida; order Solanales; family Convolvulaceae; genus Cuscuta; species Cuscuta australis. The sequence continues at coordinate 1,023,180 of NQVE01000028.1, forward strand.
CATTTTCTTTTTCATCTCCTCTTTCATTCCGTTACTTCTTTTCTCTTTTTCCCAGGTATAACGATGGTGGCAGTTTGTGGCGATGGTAGGGCTGGCGATGACGGTGGAGTTGGGTGATGGTGGTGGGGGTTGGCGGCGATGGTGTCGGCGGGGACGATGGTGGTGAGGTCTAATGAAGATGGTGTTGAATCACGGTTTATCACTTCGTAATACTAAAGTCGTATCTGTTTTTGTTACAGGTTTTGATAATGCCAAACCGCCGTGAAACAAACGCAAGAAAAGAATACACAAGGCGAGAATCAAGAAGACGAGAACGAGAGCCTAAAAGAGAACCAAGAACAAAGACTTAGGTGTAAATGTATTGAGTCAATCCTATTGTGATCAAGATCGACCCAAGACTCATCTATTGGCTCTTTAGGCTAAAGAATTCTCTCTTGCATTTGCATAACATCAAAATACTTTTCAAATATGTCTTTTGTGAAAAACCTTTCAAAACATGTGTTTTAATAACTCTCCAAACCAAAACACGTTTTTAATCAATGAAATATCTTTGGAGAGCTTTTGCTGATTTGATGGCGAACCACCCAACCAGCAATGGTCATCTCAGACCCATCGCTGGTCAGATGGTCTTCAGACCAAGGCTGGTAAACCACCCAACCAACGATGGTAAACTTCACCCATCGCTGGTCAGATGGTTCCTTGTACCAAGCTGGCAAACCACCCAACCAGCGATGGTAAGCATTACCCATCACTGGTTACCTGGTCTTCAGACCATGTTGGCACAGAACCTCAAAACCAGCGATGGTAGGCATTACCCATCGCTGGTAAGGCATGCTTCAGCTTTGAAAGAATTCCAGTAGGCCATCAACCAGCGATGGTGAGTTCCACCCATCGCTGGGTAGCCTGGGTTCAAATAATACCCCATTCCAGTAAGTCATTCACCAGCGATGGTGCATTACACCCATCGCTGGTCACCCATCGATGGTAAGCTTAGACCATCGCTGGGTAGCACTGACCGTTGGAAGGTTTAATGCTTGATCCTTTCCTAATTGAAGTAGTCAACATACAAACCAGCGATGGGGTACTGATGACCATCGCTGGTCAGGTAACCGTTTGTTTTAAAAATAGGAAATTTTTGCACTAACCAGCGATGGGTAGTATGTGACCATCGCTGGTCAGGCAGTTTTCTGCAGATCCCAAATTTGTTTTAATCCCACAAATCAAGCTAATCACCCCATTAATGTTTTTGAACGTTAGAGCCTATTTTTCTACTATAAAATGGGGTGCTTGGGGTCTGTTTTCATGATCAACGCTCTTCACAATCCATTGTTTACAGTGCATTCAAATTCTTCTCATTCTTTAGCTTCTTTGAGAGCCAATTTGTGAAGTCATTGAGTTGTTCTTGAGCGTATACAGTTTACTCATATTCACTCTATAAGAGAGTCCTGTTCTTGAGTATTTGTTGGTGTTCTTAGACACTTGGAGAGAGGAGTCTTCTCTCATTGTTCAAAGGAAGGGTTGTTTCCTTTGAGGATAGCGTTGAGGTTCGTGTGACTCGAACTCTCAAGTTGTAAGGTTTCGTTGAGCACCGTTAAGCTTAACAAGGTAGTAGCGTAGCTCGAGAGAGTCTCTCGGGAGACTGGATTAGCCACACGTTGTGGTGAACCAGTATAAATCTTGGTGTGCCTTCTTCTCTCTTTTATTTCCGCTTTATATTCCTTTAAAATTTTAATTCCTGCAATTTTATTGATCAAACGCTATTCACCCTCTCTCTAGCGTTGGTCCTTTATTCTAAAAGATGGTAGGCCGACAGTCAAAGTAGCGGTGGGGTGGGGGCGAGGCTGGTGGTAGTGGGAGTTGGGGCAGCAATAGTGTAGGCCGTGGCAAATCCAATCGGAAATGGGAGGTTGGGCAGCTGTAGGCTTTCAAATCAAGCATGGGTATCAAGGGCATTTTAGACAAACTACACTTAGAGTCAAAACCCACTCAAAGTGAGGAAAAGTCAAACCGAGAAGTTTATTCCCGGACGGAGGGAGTACTCCGTAATAACTTTCTTGAAATAGAGTGAGAATAAGGAAAGACAATTGTACATTTAATTCCATAATACTGAGTGAATACTGAATATAGTAAATTCTTTTTGAATTAGTGATTATATATGTTTTCTTTGTTGTGTAAAGCGTATGGATTTAGCAAATAATTAGTCTATTTCAGTAAGAGCATATATAAAAAGTTACTCCATCTTTGTTTAGTGTAGTTGGGTGAGAGCAGTAGCTAGCTAGCTATCTCAAGTACCTATATCATCTTCCTTCATGCTCAAAACCCATAGACTTTGCCAATCATATCTGAGGATGCGCAACAAAAGAGAAGTAAGGTTAGATTCCTCAACCAAGATTCCCATAGTGTAGCTACTAATGTAACATTTATAATAGGAAGTATGTAAGACCCATATATAGTAATGAATTGTTCCTGTGAAGAAATTAGAAATGAATTGTTTTTCTTTAATCTACTTAGAAATTTATATCTCAGTGGTTTATTATTTAAGTGGGGTTTATACTTTCCCATCAAACTTGACGTGGGATCTTAATATATCGCTCTCACACATATAGCTCCTAATGATGCATGCATGTGGAAAGTTCAGTGGAACTCAGTCGCGCTAAGGATGCTAATGCTTCATCAGTTTCTGCTTGTAAGAGTGATTCCCTAAAAGGGACCTCGTGCAAGGAAGAGATGGCTTGAAACTAACAGGTCCAAGAATGTAGGAAATGGTGGAAATGAACTACAGAAGTTCCTCTTCCCGGTGATTTTTGGTATTTCTTCTTGTTTTTTGGTAGCCAAATCAGTGATGATAAAATTGATTATAGAGACACATTTAGGAGCAGAGATTTTTTAACACAGATCACACGCATCATTTGTATTCAAAAAAGAAAATGGCATAATGGGAAGGTGAATTTAGTGGGCAGAGAGAAAATGCTCGCTCATAGAGTCGCAGTCAAATTTGCAACCACGGGAAGTAAAGGGTTTTGAGCTAGAGGCAAATTGGTCATTTGAAGAAAGTGGGAGAAACACTTGTTCCCAAAAGCGAAGATGAATTTGATGCCGAGGACATCAAGAAGATTGAGAACTACGCAAAAGCAATCAATATGCTTTATTGCGCAGTGAATCCCGACGACTACCGCAAGATCTCTTGTTGCACAACCGCAAAAGAGATGTGGGATAAGCTTGAAGTCACGTACGAAGGTACGGATCAGGTACGTGAAGCTAAAATTGATTTTCTTACGCAGGAATACGAGCTTTTCAGGATGAAAGAGGGCGAGAAGATCGATGAGATGTTTGAACGCTTCTCCAAGATCATCAATGATCTTCATGCTCTCAAGAAGACATACACCAACAAGGATTTAGTACGAAAAATCCTGCGTAGCCTCACCCCCGAATGGAGATCCAAGGCGGATGCGATCTACGAATCCATTGGAATCTCAAACGTAACCATTGACGGGTTAAGAGATAATCTTAAAACTTATGAGTCAACTATTCTAACCCCTTCTTTAAGTGATCAAAAGAAAAAGGGGATTGCTCTAAAAGCAACCAAGGAAACGGTTGAAGAGGAATCACTTGATGACAATAGCGAGTTCGGACTCGTCATCAAGAAATTCCACAAATTCATGAGAAAGGAATTTGACCGTAAGGGGAAGAAGTATGATGGCCCTCCCAAGTGCTATGGTTGTGGGGAGGTCGGGCACATCAAACCGAAGTGTCCAAACGCCAAAGGCTCCAAGGGCAAACATGGATTTAAGAAACAAAGAGCCTACATCTCTTGGGGAGGCGACTCGGGCGAAGAATCAAGCGAGTAGGAGGAGGAAGACAAAGAAGCAAATCTTTGTCTCATGGCTCAAGAAGAGGAAGAATCCTCCAGCGAAAAAGAGGTGTGCTTGAAAGCATCAAGTGTACATTGGTACCTTGATAGTGGATGCTCCAAGCACATGACGAGTGATGCATCGAAGTTTCGACAAATAAAGCCCGTTAAGGGAGGAAACGTCGTCTTCGGTGACAATAGCAAAGGAAAAATCATCGGCATTGGTTCGGTAGGTAAGTCCGATGACACTTCTATTGATAATGTTTTGCTTGTAAAAGGTCTTAAACACAATCTCTTAAGCATAAGTCAATTGTGTGACAAGGGAAATCGTGTAACTTTCGATTCTAAGACATGCACCGTAGAACGCCTTAGTGACAATAAGGTAATTCTACGTGGCGATAGAATCGACAACATCTACATGGTTAACTTAGAAAAATCCCCGTCCAACTTTGCAAAATGTCTCATTAGTAAGGACGAAGATACATGGCTATGGCACCGTAGAATAGCTCATATGAACATGGACCTTTTGAATAAATTGGTCTCACAAGACTTAGTAATTGGCATCCCAAAACTTAAGTTTGAAAAAGACACCTTATGTGATGCATGTCAAAAGGGGAAGCAAGTGAGGGCCTCGTTTAAATCTAAGAACGTTGTCTCAACGTCTAGGCCACTTCAACTTTTGCACATGGATCTCTTTGGTCCTTCTAGAACAAAAAGTTTCGGTGGCAATTACTTTGCTTTTGTAATTGTTGATGACTATTCTAGGTTCACATGGACATTGTTTCTAACTCACAAAAGTGAGGCATTTCATGTTTTTAAAGTTTTCCTTAAAAAGGTGCAAAATGAAAAAGATACAACAATTGTAGCCATAAGAAGTGACCATGGGGGAGAGTTCGAACGAAACTTATTTTCTGATTTTTGTGACGAACTTGGCATTGATCATAATTTCTCCGCCCCACGTACACCACAACAAAATGGAGTGGTGGAACGTAAAAATAGATGTCTCGAAGAGATGGCGAGAACTATGATCAATGAGGCAAAAATTCCTAAGTATTTTTGGGCGGATGCCGTGAGTACCGCGAGCTACGTGTTAAACCGAGCCGTCATTAGACCGATACTCAAGAAAACGCCCTATGAATTATACAAAGGAAGAAAGCCTAATCTTTCCCATCTTCGTGTCTTTGGTTGTAAATGTTTTGTTCATAACAATGGCAAAGATAACTTATTCAAATTTGATGCTAAGTCGGATGAAGGAATTTTTCTTGGTTACTCATTGAGAAGCAAAGCCTATAGAGTGTTTAATAAAAGAACGTTGAATGTTGAGGAATCCCCTCACGTAGTATTTGCCGAAGATAATACTCGCTTGGCGAGGAAGGAAATTTGTGATGAACTTGCAGGTGAACTGGAGAGAATTTACCTTGAAGATGACGAAGAAGAAAAGGAAACAAGCAAACAACCATCTTCACAGCAGCCAACCGAGGAACAACAACTTGAAGAACACGAGGAAGATGATACTAGCGCAAGAGAACAAGAAGACCAGCTAACCATTCATAGCGAACTAGGAATCCTTGACTCTACCTTGATCTAATATGTGCATTTTATCTATCATTCATTAAATCATTACTAACTTGAGCTTCGGAGGGTTTTCTAACTCTTTTTTGCAGGTGCATCACTTAAATGTTTCTGGAAGACAGGGGGAACCAGCGATGGTAAGCCAAGCACATCGCTGGTCAGGACAGCGATGGGTCAATATAACCATCGCTGGGTAAAGCATTCGATTCCACCAGGACCAGGTACCCATCGATGGTACATTTACACCATCGATGGTCATTTACTCCATGTTATTTTAAAATTTCTTATCGCATTCCAGCTATCCCTACCCATCGATGGGTGTAAGGGACTGTCGCTGGTCTGCAGAGGCTTGGGTTTCCAGTGGCTCCCAAAACCAGCGATGGTACTTCTTACCCATCGCCGGTAAGCCTTTAGTGCTCAGCTCCAGACTTTCCAGTAGCTCCTTTACCAGCGATGGTGCTTTTGACACATCGCTGGTTGGTTCTCTTTTCTTTTTCATGAATTTCCAGAAACCCCCTCCCCATCGATGGTTCTTCTTACCCATCGATGGGCGACCAGCGATGGTCAGGGTTACCCATCGCTGGTTTGACGGGTTCTTTCAAAAAAAATTAGTCCGTTGGGCACCACATTCAATGCCCAACAGCTCTTTTTCAAATACCCAACGGACAAATGAGTGTTTTCTATAAAAACGACCCATTTTTGGGTCATTTTTCCTCATCTTTTTCACTCCAAATCAATCCATTGAGCAATAGTTGATTCTTTCTTCATCTTTTCTTCTCAAACTCTTCTCAAATGTCCGGAGGAAAAACCAAGACCAAGGCCACCATGTCCAAGAAGAAGAGCACGGCCGATGCATCGTCCTCGCTGCCCGAAACGTACCCGTACCTTGATGGGTCGTTTCTCGAGTTTGGATCGGAGGCGGAGCTCCATCACTTCCTCTCCTATTTCTCTACGCGCCGCCTCGCATCCTCCCGGAGCTTTACCCCCAACAAAAGGGGTTTCATGATCTCGACAACCAGCTCCAAGCTTCAGGACTTTGGCCGTTCGTCTCCAAGAGCCACCAAAGCTTCAACCACGGGCTTGTGCGTGCGTTCTACTCCAACCTACGCCGAGAAGGGGACGTCCTCAAGACGAGCATCAATCTCTATGACATAGAGATCACGTTGGACACCCTCTCTCGCGTCTCAGGGCTGCCTACTCGGGGAGAGGATATCGCGACGTACGGAGGCGAAGATTGGTACGTCAACAACGAAGGCGTGGTCCTTCGAGAGCTTGGCATCACCAACCTCATCCGGCACAAGGGCGCACCGACCATTCACTCCGCTCCTTTGGAGAAGAGGGTCCTACTCTACCTTCTCACCCGGGTTCTCCATCCTCGGGATCACAGCCACACCACCCTCTTCACCGAAGACGTCAAGATGATCCACGCGATCATGCACGGAGCCGACATCAATTGGGCCAAGTTCATCATGATCAACATGGCCGATTGTGCATCCATTAGCACCGAGAGGAGTCTCCCTTATGCTTTCCTAGTCATGGAGATCATTGCACGCAACAACATCCACATCGCCGGCCCTGTTGAGTCCAAAATGTTCACTCATTATTCTCTATCAAATCAGTATTTTTGGGCATTAAAAAGTGCATTTTTACACTTAAATGATCATATTTGCATTCTAGACATAGTTTTTAAAATATGTTCATAATGCACACTTTTCAGTTTATTTTTGAATATTATTGTTGTGGACCCAAATTCTCCTTGACAAAGGTTATTAGATATATTCTTGAAGCATAAAGTCCGTGCTGAAAATGTGAAAGCAATCCGGGCCCAATATGATAAAGCCCAAAGGTCCACCGCCAATACACACAAGAGAAGAGAAATTGGAGAAAAGCTGCGTAAAAAGAAGAGACTCCCGCTCCTACTGTTGTTCGGCTCTTCAACGCAACTGGAGCCGGAGAATCCGCAGCAAGAATTGCAGCGCACAAGGAAGTCCTAATCGAAGACGGAAGAGACGAAGAGCACCTATAAATTGAGGGAGGGCTGCGAAGAACTTCACCACCACCATCAAGAACAAATATTAGAGCTTCAATTCAAGGGTATGAACCCTAGGGGGGTTCGGGTCTTGAACCCAAAACCCCCTTCGTTCCCTTTTGTTTTCATCTTTTTAGTGATTCTCTGATTTATATTAGTTTTAATTTCAATTTTTTAGTCCCTTTAATTTTCTCACAATTGAATAAAATTCTGTCTTGTTTTTTTTTTAAATTCTGAATGTTGTGTTCTTTAAGATCAATGGTTGTTTTCAAGACGTTGGAGATACTGTCATGGATTTGATTTGGAAATTTGACCAAGTTCGTAATAATTTTTGGGCATGTATGTTTGAGTATGGCCTTGCGATGCACTGACAGTTGCTTTTGTTTCTGGATTTCATTCACTGCCCATTTTGGAAGTAGGGATAATGAATGATTTTTTCATGATTTAAACCTTCCAATCATGCTGGCAATAAGTGGACCAGAACAGGGCCGTGTCTTTTGAGCAACCTTGAGAAGTGTTTTTTTACTTTCTTATGTAATCTAGGTCTGATTTCGTAGAAAATAACATATGAAACCAGAATTTTTGGAAGAAGTATTGAATCTTGTTGCTTAAAATTAAATCTGTCTATGTGTTTACACTTTTACTTCAAGTTTAATACTCTTAAAATAATTTAAGCTTTTGCTACTTTTAAATTAATTCAAAGGTGTTTGAGAACTACTTTTCAATTGATTTTACTTAAGTTGGGTCAAATTAGGATCGCGACCTAATCCAATTTAAAATGATATTCTTTTAAAGTCTAAAGTGCTTTAAATAGCCGAACTTTTCTAGAAACCAAGTGTCACTTGATTAACCTGGGCTGCCTCGTTAAGTGGTTTTTGCTAATCAAGGTTCTCAAACTGATTTTGTTAAATAACCTTCGTGTTACTGCAAAATTGTTACGGTGATGTTTTCCACAAATCTTAATGCACTATTCTTAGTAGTAATCTAAGGGTTGGTCTTTGGGTTGCTAAGGGTAGTAGGGTTTAGAGTTAGGGTTGGTCCTAACATGAGCTTTTATGAATGGGAAAATAGGAAAGAACCGTTGGTGGACCTCTTTTTCAGCCGGACCCTTGTTTTAATTTATAGTTGGTTGATGATTATGCTAGTTTTCAACAAAGTTTTGATCCTGGATATTTATTTTCTATATTATAAAACATTTTGTTGGTTTTCTAAAATTGTTTAAGTCTCTAAACTATTGTGTTATGTGTGTTTGTCTTCTTTTTTTGGGCTTTTTGGTGGAGTTATGTTCTGTTTTTATCCTTAGTTTGTTTTGAGTTTTGTTCTGGTGTGGTGTGTCACTTTAGTTAGTTTTTTTACTTCATTTAGAAAACAATTTTCAACCCCCCCCCCCCCATCTTTTAATTTAGTTTATAGATTTGAGATAGTTGTTTTCACTCAATAAAAAGTGACAAAGTAAACCGATTTTCATAGCCTAAAAAATATCTTTCCTCGTGGGATCGACTCTTACTTATCCTATCTATTGATTTAATAAATATTATTTTTACAAGAAGGAACTAAGTAAAGGAAAAGAATAAATTAATTTGTAGGTGCTACGACACGCCTAACAGGCCCCGTCACCAAGATGACCAAGCTTTGGCTCATCAACGATGGCACCTTCCGGAAGAAGTCCGGAAACCGCAATGGCGCAAGGACAAGCCGTGTCACTACCGCTGCCCCTGCCCGAGCTTCTCTTCAGTTTATTGCCGACTCTCTCAACGCCCTCACGGTCAACATTGATGACATGGGCCGTGCCGTTGAGCGCATCGACCGGACTGTGCAGCGCCAACGTCATGATATGCGTGCCTACTTCAAACAAGTCCAGTACGTCCCTCCTCCGTATGATGGGACTTTCCTCGGCCAAGACTATGATGGCGGGGATGAGGACGACGACTCCTATGCTCCGTCGTCGTCACCCGACGAGGACGAGTTTGATGAAGAGGTGGACGGCGATGCTATGGACGTTGAGGATGACGAGAACGACGATGAAGACTCCTAGACTTTCTTCACTCCTTATCTTTATTATTACTATGTTGTTTTCTTTACTATTCCGTTGTATTTCGCATTTCCCTTATCGTTATTGAATAAAAGTTATCTTTTAAATCTTTTTGTTAATGTCAAAAAGGGGAAGATGTTGGGTTATGCACAATTTGAGGGAGAACCTTTATCCTTAAACAATCTTTTTCAAAGTATTAAATTTCCAAGAATTTAAAATATTAATAATGATGCTTTGATTAAGGGGGAACTTAAGGGAATCTTTTCAAATAAACCTTGCTTCTCAAATGCATAAACCCCGTCTTGTTTGCCATTATCAAAAAGGGGGAAATTGTTGAATCACGGTTTATCACTTCGTAATACTAAAGCCGTGTCTGTTTTTGTTACAGGTTTTGATAATGTCAAACCGCCGTGAAACAAACGCAAGAAAAGAATACACAAGGCGAGAATCAAGAAGACGAGAACGAGAGCCTAAAAGAGAACCAAGAACAAAGACTTAGGTGTAAATGTATTGAGTCGATCCTATTGTGATCAAGATCGACCCAAGACTCATCTATTGGCTCTTTAGGCTAAAGAATTCTCTCTTGCATTTGCATAACATCAAAATACTTTTCAAATATGTCTTTTGTGAAAAACCTTTCAAAACATGTGTTTTAATAACTCTCCAAACCAAAACACGTTTTTAATCAATGAAATATCTTTGGAGAGCTTTTGCTGATTTGATGGCGAACCACCCAACCAGCGATGGTCATCTCAGACCCATCGCTGGTAAGATGGTCTTCAGACCAAGGCTGGTAAACCACCCAACCAGCGATGGTAAACTTCACCCATCACAGGTCAGATGGTTCTTTGTACCAAGCTGGCAAACCACCCAACCAGCGATGGTAAGCATTACCCATCGCTGGTTAGCTGGTCTTCAGACCATGTTGGCACTGAACCTCAAAACCAGCGATGGTAGGCATTACCCATCGCTGGTAAGGCATGCTTCAGCTTTGAAAGAATTCCAGTAGGCCATCAACCAGCGATGGTGAGTTCCACCCATCGCTGGGTAGCCTGGGTTCAAATAATACCCCATTCCAGTAAGTCATTCACCAGCGATGGTGCATTACACCCATCACTGGTCACCCATCGATGGTAAGCTTAGACCATCGCTGGGTAGCACTGACCGTTGGAAGGTTTAATGCTTGATCCTTTCCTAATTGAAGTAGTCAACATACAAACCAGCGATGGGGTACTGATGACCATCGCTGGTCAGGTAACCGTTTGTTTTAAAAATAGGAAATTTTTGCACTAACCAGCGATGGGTAGTATGTGACCATCACTGGTCAGGCAATTTCCTGCAGATCCCAAATTTGTTTTAATCCCACAAATCAAGCTAATCACCCCATTAATGTTTTTGAACGTTGGAGCCTATTTTTCTACTATAAAATGGGGTGCTTGGGGTCTGTTTTCATGATCAATGCTCTTCACAATCCATTGTTTACAGTGCATTCAAATTCTTCTCATTCTTTAGCTTCTTTGAGAGCCAATTTGTGAAGTCATTGAGTTGTTCTTGAGCGTATACAGTTTACTCATATTCACTCTATAAGAGAGTCCTGTTCTTGAGTATTTGTTGGTGTTCTTAGACACTTGGAGAGAGGAGTCTTCTCTCATTGTTCAAAGGAAGGGTTGTTTCCTTTGAGGATAGCGTTGAGGTTCGTGTGACTCGAACTCTCAAGTTGTAAGGTTTCGTTGAGCACCGTTAAGCTTAACAAGGTAGTAGCGTAGCTCGAGAGAGTCTCTCGGGAGACTGGATTAGCCACACGTTGTGGTGAACCAGTATAAATCTTGGTGTGCCTTCTTCTCTCTTTTATTTCCGCTTTATATTCCTTTAAAATTTTAATTCCTGCAATTTTATTGATCAAACGCTATTCACCCTCTCTCTAGCGTTGGTCCTTTATTCTAAAAGATGGTAGGCCGACAGTCAAAGTAGCGGTGGGGTGGGGGCGAGGCTGGTGGTAGTGGGAGTTGGGGCAGCAATAGTGTAGGCCGTGGCAAATCCAATCGGAAATGGGAGGTTGGGCAGCTGTAGGCTTTCAAATCAAGCATGGGTATCAAGGGCATTTTAGACAAACTACACTTAGAGTCAAAACCCACTCAAAGTGAGGAAAAGTCAAACCGAGAAGTTTATTCCCGGACGGAGGGAGTACTCCGTAATAACTTTCTTGAAATAGAGTGAGAATAAGGAAAGACAATTGTACATTTAATTCCATAATACTGAGTGAATACTGAATATAGTAAATTCTTTTTGAATTAGTGATTATATATGTTTTCTTTGTTGTGTAAAGCGTATGGATTTAGCAAATAATTAGTCTATTTCAGTAAGAGCATATATAAAAAGTTACTCCATCTTTGTTTAGTGTAGTTGGGTGAGAGCAGTAGCTAGCTAGCTATCTCAAGTACCTATATCATCTTCCTTCATGCTCAAAACCCATAGACTTTGCCAATCATATCTGAGGATGCGCAACAAAAGAGAAGTAAGGTTAGATTCCTCAACCAAGATTCCCATAGTGTAGCTACTAATGTAACATTTATAATAGGAAGTATGTAAGACCCATATATAGTAATGAATTGTTCATGTGAAGAAATTAGAAATGAATTGTTTTTCTTTAATCTACTTAGAAATTTATATCTCAGTGGTTTATTATTTAAGTGGGGTTTATACTTTCCCATCAAACTTGACGTGGGATCTTAATATATCGCTCTCACACATATAGCTCCTAATGATGCATGCATGTGGAAAGTTCAGTGGAACTCAGTCGCGCTAAGGATGCTAATGCTTCATCAGTTTCTGCTTGTAAGAGTGATTCCCTAAAAGGGACCTCGTGCAAGGAAGAGATGGCTTGAAACTAACAGGTCCAAGAATGTAGGAAATGGTGGAAATGAACTACAGAAGTTCCTCTTCCCGGTGATTTTTGGTATTTCTTCTTGTTTTTTGGTAGCCAAATCAGTGATGATAAAATTGATTATAGAGACACATTTAGGAGCAGAGATTTTTTAACACAGATCACACGCATCATTTGTATTCAAAAAAGAAAATGGCATAATGGGAAGGTGAATTTAGTGGGCAGAGAGAAAATGCTCGCTCATAGAGTCGCAGTCAAATTTGCAACCACGGGAAGTAAAGGGTTTTGAGCTAGAGGCAAATTGGTCATTTGAAGCTAAATAACTTATCATAAATAAAAAGTGGACAAAAATAGTGGGATGACTTAAAAAGAAAAATGGACAAAAACACTGGGAAGGAAGGAGTAATAAAAAAAGAAAAAAATAGAATCCACCATACCAAATTCTGTCACCGAAGGAACTGTTTTGCTTCTAGTTATTCCATTCTCGTGTTGCGTTGGAAATTATATGCCGGGCAAAAGTTGCTTTGACACCAACGATTTCCATCTGGTCACACATGCCCAATGCAACTTTCTATATGTGTAATCTTTCCACTGGTTGAACTTCTTTTGCAACTTTCATCCTGAACCACAATCTCAAACATACTACGTCCCACCATATAATGAGAATGCATTGAACGATAAAATAAATTTATAGTTTTAGCAAGCTCACCATTTTCAATAAGCACCGACATCATGTACTGTGTCGCTATCGTGTTGAGGCCGACTCCCTTGTCCGACAATACATAAAAGAATGAAACAGCCTGCTTGACATCCCCCTGTCTAAAAAGTCCCTTCAACACAAAGTTGTACGCTTTAATGTCATTGACAATCCTTGCGAGCATCAGACCTTTTTCTATGTTGGCTTCTCCTAAATATGCCCTAATAATGATATTGATCTAGGGGGATGTTCCGCTGAAACATTCGACAAACTTGAATCAGAACTCTGTTCAAAGTTTGTTCAGCTTTCAGTAACAAGCTGAAATACTCCTCATCTCCAAACCAGCCCCTTTCTTCCAACATCAAATTTATTCTCCAAAAATAAGTCAAATCATTACCGAGAAGGGCTACGAACATGAGTTTAATAAGAGTTTTTTCTTCAACCTGACCTAGTACGATCATCAGAGAAAATATTTTTTTGTAAATAAGCATACTGCTGTAAACAGACTAACACTTGTGACCACATGATGAAAAAACAAAGCGCTGGGGCAGGCATACCTCATTCCCAAAACATAGGTTCTCTTTTTTCAGCGCTCTGTTTTTCATCATAAGGTGCACACAGTTCTGTTCCATGTTCTATGATGGGTTTGGTGTATGAGTCGGGTGTAGGAATATTTTAGAAAACATTTTACTATCACTTCACATTTTTATTTATCTAAACCATTAATTTTCCCATCATTTTTGTAATTGGGAATGCACCTTGATGGAATTAACCTTTTATAAGTTGAATGCATTGGGTTTTCTATTTAGGTTGTTTTCAAGCTTTATAAGCTCAATAGGTTGGGTTTTCCATTATGTTGTTTTTCAAGGGGCATGGTTTATTTGGAACATGCCTCATTTATTTGAAAAGAGATGGAGTTTTAGTGCTCCTTTTGTAAACCACATCAGCACCCATGCTATTAGCCTTAAATTGTTCACTAAATTTCTCTATAAGTGCGAATGCATTATTAACGAGTCTCATAGAATTTCACTATAATAAACCAAGAAAAAGTAATCGTATATGCTTTATGACAAAAAAATGAAGTTCTCACTGAATTACACAGAACATTTTATGGCATTTTTTTTGTTTGTTTGAAAGAGATAATGGCATTTGTTAGAAGCAAAAGATATGGTGATTTTCTATTTAAAACGGTGAGCGCACAAATACTATAGAACAATAAGAGAGTAAATCATGATATAATCTCAATTCATTCTATTAGAAAAGTTGTCTCGTGCTTGTTTGTTGGCTAACAGGAAGCCTAAAATTCCCACTGTCAGAGCTTGATCTTGAGACTTTGGGTTTAATTATTTTGGTGAAGACCAGCTAAACTACTGGTGTGGGCAGTGATTTTTCTTATTCAAGAAAAATGTTCTAATTTGAGAAGAAAATTGTATGGAGAAAGTTCATTATACAGGGTGGAGAAAAATAATAATAACTTTCTTGAAATAGAGTGAGAATAAGGAAAGATAATTGTACATCTAATTCCATAATAGTGAGTGAATACTGAATATGGGAATTCTTTTTTGAATTAGTGATTATATATGTTTTCTTTGCTGTGTAAAGCGTATGGATTTAGCAAATAAGTCTATTTCAGTAAGAGCATATATAAAAAGTTACTCCGTCTTTGTTTAGTGTAGTTAGGTGAGAGCAGTAGCTAGCTAGCTATCTCAAGTACCTGTAGCATCTTCCTTCATGCTCAAAACCCATAGACTTTGCCAATCATATCTGAGGATGCGCAACGAAAGAGAAGTAAGGTTAGATTCCTCAACCAAGATTCCCATAGTGTAGCTACTAATGTAATATTTATAATGGGAAGTAAGACCCATATATAGTAATGAATTGTTCCTGTGAAGAAATGAATTGTTTTTCTTATGCTGGGTTCCTTTAATCTACTAAGAAATTTATATCTTACTAGTTTATAAAAGTGGTGGGGTTTATACTTTCCCCTCAAACTTGAAGTGGGATCTTGATATATCACTCTCACACATACAGCTCCTAATGATGCATGCATGTGGAAAGTTCAGTCGCGCTAAGGAAGCTATTGCTTCATCAGTTTAGAGTGAACGCCTAAAAGGGGGACCTCGTGCAAGGAAGAGATATATAGCTTGAAACTGACAGGTCCAAGTAGAGATCGCTTAATTGTGAAAAGTGTTGTTAAACAGATGGGAAATTTAGTGAATGATTAAAAAGGCTGTGAATCTGTCTCTATCATCCATCCATCAAAGGAACAACACCGGAGATCCAAAAGCCTATACGGCGGATCTGTCTCCAGCGTTCTGAGAAGCAACAGCAACAGGGGTCTGTCCCTTTCGCAGCGGGGGTCGAGATGCAATGATGGCAAACTGATCTTTGGATACTTGATTTTTGATTATAGAAGAAGCATGATGGTAAAATCGTTTTTTAGGAATGTAGGCTTTGGATATTTCAAAAAATGGTTGAAATCAACTACGGAAGTTCCTCTTCCCGGTGATTTTTGGTATTTCTTCTTGTTTTTTGGCAGCCAAATCAGTGATGGTAAAATTGATTATAGGGACACATTTAGGAGCAGAGATTTTTTCACAGATCACACACATCATTTGTATTCAAAAAAAAAGGCATAATCGGGAAGAGAATTTAGTGGGCAGAGAGAAAATGCTCCCTCACAAAGTCGCAGTCAAATTTGCAACCACGGGAAGTAAAGAGTTTTGAGTTAGGGGCAAAGTGGTCATTTGAAGCTAAATAACTTATCATAAATAAAAAGTGGGATGACTTAAAAAGGAAAATGGACAAAAAAAACTGGGAAGGAAGGAGTAATAAAAAAAGAGAAAAAATAGAATCCACCATACCAAATTTTATCACCAAAGGGACTGTTTTGCTTCTAGTTATTCCATTCTCGTGTTGCGTTGGAAATTATATGCCGGGCAAAATTTGCTTTGACACCAACGATTTCTATCTAGTCACACATGCTCAATGCAACTTTCTATATGTGTAATCTTTCCACTGGTTGAACTTCTTTTGCAACTTTCATCATATCCTGAACCACAATCTCAAACATATAATGAGAATGCACTGAACGATAAAATAAATTTATAGCTTCAACAAGCTCACCATTTTCAATAAGCCCCGACATTGTGTCGTTATCGTGTTGAGCTTTCAGTAACAAGTTGAAATACTCCCACATCTCTAAACCAGCCCCTTTCTTCCAACATCAAATTTATTCTGCAAAAATAAGTCAAATCATTATCGAGAAGGGCTCCCAACATCAGTTTAATAAGAGTTTTTTCTTTAGCTAATGTTAGTACTAGGTCAAGTTGAAGAAAAAATCTTTATTAAACTGATGTTGGGAGCCCTTCTCGGTAATGATTTGACTTATTTTTGCAGAATAAATTTGATGTTGGAAAAAAGGGGCTCTGGTTTGGAGATGGAGGAGTATTTCAGCTTGTTACTCAACACGATAACGACACAATATATGATGTCGGGGCTTATTGAAAATGGTGAGCTTGTTGAAGCTGAAAATTTATTTTACCGTTCAGTGCATTCTCATTATATGTTTGAGATTGTGGTTCAGGATATGATGAAAGTTGCAAAAGAAGTTCAACCAGTGGAAAGATTACACATTTAAAAAGTTGCATTGGGCATGTGTGACTAGATCGAAATCGTTGGTGTCAAAGCAACTTTTGCCCGGCATATAATTTCCAACGCAACACGAGAATGGAATAACTAGAAGCAAAACAGTCACTTCGGTGACAGAATTTGGTATGGTGGATTCTATTTTTCTCTTTTTTTATTACTCCTTCCTTCCCAGTGTTTTTGTCCATTTTCTTTTTTAAGTCATCCCACTATTTTTGTCCACTTTTTATTTATGATAAGTTATTTAGCTTCAAATGACCAATTTGCCCGTAACTCAAAATCCTTTACTTCCCGTGGTTGCAAATTTGACTGCGACTCTGTGAGGGAGCATTTTCTCTCTGCCCACTAAATTCACCTCCCGATTATGCCATTTTCTTTTTTGAATACAAATGATGTTTGTGATCTGTGTTAAAAAATCTCTGCTCCTAAATGTGTCCCTATAATCAATTTTACCATCACTGATTTGGCTACAAAAAAACAAGAAATACCAACAATCACCGGGAAGAAGAAATACCAACAATCAATTTTACCATCACTGATTTGCCTGCCCCAATGCTCTGTTTTTTCATCATGTGGTCAGTGTTAGTCTGTTCTTGCTCAAGTAGATTGTCGGCGGCCTCAACGAGATTGTTGTCTCCTTCAATCTGTGTTCTCGTCATTTGTATCTCCTTTCTCGTCTTTTTTTTAAAACCATGTCAATGAAACACCATCTGCAACAACCAATTTATCATACATAAAAAGTTTTAAACAATCAAACCACAAACATAATTCTTTTGAAATAATAACACAAGAAAACAAACCACTCCAAAATCTGTAGTCGTCGTCCCCTGGAGTCTGATGCTGGCAGCCCAAACTTAGCGGCATTCCTTTCACGCATATGGCGTACCTCGAGCTCAGATTTCACGAGAATGTGAACTAGGGAATTAGGTACCAAACTACCATCTAAAACTCTAAAAACACCATCTGTTGGCCCTTCCTCAACATATCCAAGAGCTACCATATCCTTTAGAGCATCTGCAGCTAACCTTGCATTTCCTTGACCATAAAGTTCACCTACCAAACATCTACAAGTGTGTGCATCAAGTACTTTTGATCCCTCACCTTGCTCGTTGATTATCAGTTGAACCAAATGCAAGGCATCCTCTACAAATCCATACTCACATAAGGAATCAACTAATTTGTGGAACGTATTATTATCGAGTGTCACACTTTTGTATCTGGACGACGACGACATCATCTCAGTAAACAACCACTTGGCCTTGTCGAATCTTTCTTTAATAAAGGCCTTGTCCATGACAGGGTTAAGCATACAACACTGACGAATCACCATTTTGTATGTGATGGCATCTAGGGTGATGCCTTTATTGAACATTACTGGAATCAAATGGAAAGCCCCATCCAACCAAAACTGTACGCATAGGTATGTAACACACTTGTTGTATTCTGCAGCATCAGGTTTATAAATGAAACTCCCCTTGTCAAATTCCTCTATCAATTTGAAGGCCTTGTCCCACATAAGCTGCCACCAGACAGGATGCTCGTGTTCATCATCCTCCAATCATACAGCCTTATGAGGTGTTCGTGTGTCATTATTAAGAATGTGTCAGCATTGGGTTGAAACAAGTTTTTTTTTGTTAACATGATGAATAAGTCATAAGCATCTTCTTCCAAACCAATGCCAAAGAGACGCTGAATCAAAGCGTTTATCAAAACCGTATCAAGGGCAAAACCCCGCTTGAAGATACCAGCCAACAATGTGAAGGTGAAATCTGTTGTATGGGCATAGCAGCAACTTGGATGCCTAAAAACCTTCAAAGTCATTGACTTTATATACGCATTAGCTGCAGCGTGATGAGGATATTCATCCAAAGGAATGTAAAGCAATGACTGGTAATGAAGAGGTCTACTAGAAGGGTTACCGCTGGCGATTCCACGATGACAAAAAATACCTGGCAGTTTCACCTCAATTATCATCATCAGCATATTTATTGGTGATAGTGATGATGATCTGAAGACAAGGACCCTATTCATCTTCATCAACCACATAAAAATGAACTGATTGCTGCTTTTATTCAACACAAACAAGAAATAAATTAAAAATCAATATAAATGAATAAGGCAAAAGCTAAGATCCCAAGGGGGGCGGACTCCCGCCGAAGCGAATGAAGCAACAGCCAAGCCGCCAAGGGAAGTGAAGGGTGTGTGCTCTGTTTAGAGTTTTCCCCACCTTCCTCTCACCTTTATTCTTTCTTTGGGCCAATTCTGCCTACATCTATTTTTCTTTTCTCTTCCAAGCTTGCGTCAACTTCAATCTATTTAGCCCAATTTGTATATACCTAACAAAAATGAAAATGAAATTTAGGCCCGGTTCGATTGGATTTGATTTGATCTAATTCTTCAGTCTGATTTGATCTTATTGAACCCGATCGGATCTAATTGAATCTGATCAGATACGATTGAATCTAATTTTATCTAATTAGATCTAGTGTAAATGAATTTAAATTCAATTTTGATTAAACTTAAAATTGTTACAAAATTTATTAGTTTTAAAATATTACAATTCATATATATATTAAAAAAAAGTAATATAAGAAAATCAGCTAATCATTGATATATTTAAACTTTTTTTAAATATTAAACATCCTTTTTCAATATCACTATTTTTTTAATCTTTGTGAAAACTAAATAATCAGTATTAAAATAACCAAAATTCTTTATATATTATATTTGGGAGTTTAACTCCTAGAATTTTGACATTTGTCATGCTGACGGGGATTTTTTTTTACACTTCATAAGTCATGTCATCATATTGGACTTACTCAACATTTCAAACGGGTTGGATAATTATTCATTACTTTGGGCTTCTTTTATTTGGGCTACTCTGTGTGGAATTCATCCGCAAGTCTGAATGAAGCGAGACATCAGCGGCACTTTCCTTTGATTGGACCTCCCTGCGATATTCATCTTCGAATGCTGCGAGATTTCAGAGAATATGTGATTGGAATTAATCTCTTTCCTTCTTCACGGTCCTTCTTCACGGAGATTCCAACGATCGGTACCAAGAATATGTAACTTTCTCTTTTCTTAAAAAATCATAATTGTTTTTGGGATGATTGGACTTCTTTCCTTCTTATGATGATTAGTCTCTGCAGAATTTTTTCTTCTTTCGGATTTTCCGGTTCAAATCTCCGGATTTTCTACCCTTATTGCTGTGAGTTTCCTTTTTGCAATTTATATTAGGTCATATATAAATCAAATTTTAAGTAAGCCATTTCATCAATCTATTTTTCATTGTAAGCCGCGTTCATGCCTAAAACCTCTGATTAATTGACATGTCTTCAAAACCGATCCACCCTTTGTTGAAGATCAATCCATCAAGTGAATGCTGAAGAGTTTTGGTTCGTGTGATTCGACTGTACAAGATGCCAGTGTATAATGATGAGAAGATGACGAATGCGATTGAGATGATATCCATGGACGAACATGTAAGAGTTGTACTCTTATTCGTATTTTGCATACAATATAAAATTTATGTTTAATAGGATTTCTTATAATTTTTTAGAGGCTGGAAGGTTATTTTGCTTTTACTTTCAAAACACAATTATACTAATCTGTATAAAAAATCAAAATTCTTCAGTTGCCCATATTGAATAAATAAATGAAGAATGATAAGTCTATTGTTCTTAAAGTATAATGAGTCTGCTTTCCTTGAAGCTTCTATTTTCAGCACCATAAAAAATAATTTTTTTTATTAAAGTACTAAAGAGTTGAACATGTCCTTATTTTCAGATTTATAGTCTGCTGTTTTTGAACATATTTTATGGTGTGGAGTTTAGTTTTTAATCTCTTGAAGTTTCTCCAGATTCAAAGTATTGAGAAAACAAAACACACTATAGTCTGTTCTGATTCTAAGTATTAAAAAACAAAACACACTATAGTCTATTTAGTTTTTTAGTGCCTATTCATGTTGAAGTTTCTCCCGTGCCTAAAACCATGAGACTAAATTTTTTTTAATACTGCCTAAGAAGAAATTCTTATAATTTATGTAATAATAACTCTGCCGTTCTTAAAGTGTAATAAGTCTGCTGTCCTTGAATTTTCTATTTTCAGCACCATAAAAACATATTTTTTTATTAAAGTATTGACGACTTGAGTCTGTCCTTATTTTTCAGGCCTTAATTTCAGATTTATAGCCTCCTGTTTTTTTAACATATTTTATGGTGTGGAGTTTAATTTTTATAGTCTCTTGAAGTTTCTCCAGTCCTTAAGTATTGAAAAAACAAATCACACCATAGTCTGTTTACTTTTTATAACTAATACCTGAAAGAGCAATGTTACATTCACAAACAGAATGATAACAAACTCCACAAACTTACTATTTATGATTTAAATTCTCAATTTAAAATTATTTTAAACCATTTAATTTTTTTTATCAAAGTTTACAAATAGTAAATTTGTGATTTTTGTGATGATTGTGTTTGTGAACCAAGCATTTCCCTACCTGAAATGCTAAGAAATATAAATACAAATAATCACCCAAATCAATATCAACACACATAATAAGAATTCAAGAGTCATTGATGTGTAAATTGACGGTCTGCTCTGTGATTTTAAGGCCAACAAATCTCCTATGGATTGTGTAATGGTACAAGATTAATTGTTGACGAGATGCGAAAGAATGTTATTGGTGTTATTGTGGTTTCGAGAAATCGAGTGGACAAAAAAGTTTACATACCCCGGATGAATTTGGTACCGTCTGATCCAGGACTACCTCTAAAGTTCTAGACAAGATAATTTCCAATAGTCTTATGTTTTGCTATGACTATTAACAAAAGTTAAGGTCAAACATTGTCATTTGTTGGCTTATTTTTAACCAAGTCAGTGTTCACTCATGATCAGTTTTATGTTGCTGTTTCGCAAGTGAAGACAAAGAGAGGATTAAAAATATTAGCCTTAGATGACAATGGAAGTCCTTGCAGCCATACAAAAAATGTTGTATACCCTGAAACCTTTCAAAAAATTTGGTATTAAAGCAAACTTTGTTGTGTGTAGATTCAATTCCTCAAATATTATTCTTTTTACTCTGCCTTTCTTTTCTGTGTTATTATAAATCATGCATGAGGTATATTTTCTTTATTCCGGAAAAAAATATTGCATTGAATAAATTCAGAATCGACAAGATATTCGTCCGAACCCGTGCATTGCACGGGTAGGAATACTAGTATTAGAAAATATGGATGCTATTCTATAAATATATCAAATTTTATATGCATATTAGTACTAATATGTAGGGGTGTTCATCAATTCAGGACCGGACCGAACCAAACCAAATCGGCCCGGACCAAAGACCGAAATGGGAAAAAATTAGGACCGAAGACCGGACGTATAATTGTTCGGTTTTAGACCGGACCGGACCAAAATCCCTCAGACCGGACCGGTATGGACTGAAAAGACCGAAAAAACACTAATTATACCCCAAAAAAATACAGTTCATCACAAACCAATGAATCATCATGGGAAATTAGAGATGCATTTGTTATAAACTGAAAAAACTTCATCATGCAATTGTATATAAAAAAATTGCAGTAACTTAGATTCCTTCCAAAATTGAACCAAAAATAACAATTCCTCACAAATCATCATAGGGAATTAGAGATGCAATTGTATCAAACTGATAAAACTTCATCATTCAATTGTATAAAAAAAAGTACAGCATACAATTTTACAAAAAAAAACGGTCCTTGGATTACAAACTAGAGAGGAGAAAAGGGATCACATCCTTGATGTAGCATGTCTTTTTGTCTATTATTTAGCCTTAATAGAACAAACCTTTAAAAAATTGGGTGGTTTATTCAAAAGTAAAATTGAAAACTTCCTAATCTGTGAATCGACTATCAAGTAAGAGAGGAAAGACATCCCACGGAAGTGGATTGTGGGGAATCGGCAGTGATTGCCGACACTGCTGGAGATCGGAGAAGATGAGTGTGGTGGCGACTGGCTAATCGATGACAGCTGCCGAAATTGGTGACGGGTTGAGAAGATGGAGGAAGGTGCGAATCAATCGGGTGGAGAAGGACGAAGAAGATGGAGATTGTGGAATTTCATAACCCTACTATCTTTTTGTCGATTCAATTTGAAGAATCAAAGTACTGAAGAGGACTTTTGAGTGAGAGGGAGAAACGTGACCACAGAGAAGGGAATGAATGGATAGGATAGGGTTGTGGATATTAGGAGGTAATACGTAGTACTACCTCTGTCCCGCTATATTCGTCTACTTTTGACTTTTGGAACTGTTCATCTAAGTACTTTGACTCATCAAATTCTCTCAATGTGTAAGCCTAAATATAGTCATGTGTGATCTTATTTGATTTGTTTTAACATATAGATTATTAATATATAATTTCTAAAAGTTTTTAATATGCAAATTACAAGATAAAATGGATTAAAGAAATGCATTGGATAGTGTGCAAAAATGAAAGTGGACAAATACTCTGGGACGGAGGGAGTAGGTTTTTTCGGTCTCTCGGTCCAGACCTAATGGTAATCCGGTATGGACCTGACCGGACTGAAACCCGAAATCATAAATATTCCGGACCGAAGACCGACCCGATATTAGTTCGGTCCAATTTCGGTCTGGACCTAACGGTCTGATTCGATCGATTTTTTCGGTCCAGACCTAAACATGAACACCCCTACTAATATGCAATACAAATTGAGAATGATTGAATCATAAAATTTGTCAAAATTGACTCAAAAAAGTCAAACAAGACAAATACACTGGAACAGAGTTAGTAATTGATTAACCATTTTATAGTGAAGAAGACATGTGGTAAATTTTTTTATATAAGGTGCCATTTTGTTACATATGTTCACTTCCAAACTAAATCTATGCTAGATTGCTTCCGAATTACTCCCTCCGTCCATAATTAAAGTTCTCACTTTCCGTTCCGTCCATAAATAATGTTCCCATTTACCTTTTTAGTAGGTTTTCTTTGTTAAAATGACTTAAGTGCCCTTCCTATTTTTTTTCTTTTTCCTCGTTCCTTACTGCGGCAGCCCCCCCTCCCTTTCTCTTTCTTCTCCTTTCCTTTTCTCCTTTCTTCTTCTTCTCTCCAGAAACTTCACATCCCGCCTCTCCTTTTTCTTCCCTTCCGATTTTTTTTCTCTCCTAGGCGAGTGAGGCGCAGCAAACTGTCGGCGACAATTGAATCGGCGGCGGCGTGCTCTGCTCTTCCGTTGCCCGATCTGCGTTTCTTCAGATCCGATCGAAGAAGTTCTGGTTCCGTTGCCCGATCTGCGTTTCTTCAGATCCGATCTAAGAAGTTCTTCTTCCGTTGCCCGATCTGCGTTTCTTCAAATCTTCTTCATCTTCAGATCTTCTTCTACTCTTCCATCACGGTGTGGGACAGCTCGATTTGGGCCTGAAATGAGGCTGGGCAAAATTTTCTCTGGCCGGAAATTTGGGTCGCCGGAATTCTAGCAGGGCCGGTTGGGTTGGGGGCAGTAATGCGGGCAGGATAGGAATGGGTGGGGAAGTGGGGTAAGGTGAAGGGTATTTAGGGAAAGTCAAGGAAATTTTTACATTTCCTTAAAGTGCGTGCCTGGTCAAACCGGGAACTTTAATAATGGACGGAGAGAATACTATATTTTTTCTCCTTTTGATTTTTTTTGCAGTGGGGGAAGAGTTTAATTCACAACTTTGTAAATAGTGAATATGCACTATAATTTTAGATGTAGAGAGTATTGAGTATTCATTATCATTCCAACAAAGGCAAATTATATTCAACTTATTTCTGAAGATATCCTAACGTTAGACCATCGTTTGGAAGGTGAGAAAGAGGAAGGAAAGAAAATGCAAGGAAAACACATAAAACGAAGCATTTTCTGATGTTTGTTTTGGGAAAAATGCTAGGGGTATACCTTGGTGTACCCCATATATCCCCCACTCCCCTCCTTGTCTACTTAAAAAGGCAAAAAAAATTTAAAAAATAAGTAAATAAAAATGTGTGGTGGAGAAGGGAAAAATGACAAGGGTGAAAACTACACGTAGATCCCACATGAAAACTCCCGTCACTATTTTACTCCTATTCCATCTTTTCAATCTTTTTTCACACCATTTTCCAACAATCAAACCATCAACTTTTTTTCTCATCATTTTCCGAACAAAGGGTCGGAAGGATGGAATCGAACAAATTGTTGGGGAGTTCTAAGTTTTTGTTAAATTTATTCCCTCTCTAATTAATTATAATACCAGATTTATATTACATAGTTTGAGCAAACATGCTCTGGTTGGTCCAGAATTCATTCATGAAAAAGTTCCATAAAACCAGTGACGATAAAAAAATTATTTTAACAAATAAATAATGAAGTACATTTTTTAAGGCTCGAGGGAGTACCAGTATTAAATTTTACCTACCTGGATCCGGAGTGTGGAATATGGTACCCTGTAATAGTTTGGAGTCTAGATAACTGGAATAAATTGAAGAATAAAAAAAAA
This sequence comes from Cuscuta australis, assembly GCA_003260385.1. Lineage (NCBI taxonomy): Eukaryota > Viridiplantae > Streptophyta > Magnoliopsida > Solanales > Convolvulaceae > Cuscuta > Cuscuta australis. Next base: position 1,048,389 of record NQVE01000028.1, read on the forward strand.
AGACTACTTCCAAATGACAATAGTGTAGGGACTAATATATACACTGTTGTTGAAAATGTTGGCCAAATATTATGAACAACAACCATAGCCATTGAAGATAAAAGAGGTTTACAACACACACACCCACGCCCAAGTTATGAAAAACACGATATTCACCACCGGCAAATTCCGGGCACCTCCGTTCTCAGAAGACTCACTATCTCTTCGTACTTTGATGCGTACACGAAACCCCACAGCTGCAGCATTTCAAATATAGACGCACAAACATTATGGTACGACTGAAAGTACGAATATACCCTTAAATCAAGTAAAATTGCCTATCCAATGAGGGGGTTTTATGGTTTGGAAGAGATTGGGAGGAGGGGGGGGGGGGGTAGTGAAGCAATAATCTTGCAGGATGTCAAGTATAGCACTCTTTCTTTAAAAAAAAACTTGGTTCAGATGAGAAAGGTGAAGTCTCAATTAAAGTCTCCTAGTGAGAATGAGGTCACTCCCAATTTTGGTCCCCAACTTTCATTTTTGTTCAACTTTGGGCATTATTACAGATCGATCGCCACTTTCGGTCCAATTCCGTCACTTAGCCCACAAAGGAAATTGGCAGGATAAGTGACCAGGATGATTAAATGTGGCAAAAGATACATATATAGTTAAAGACTAAGAGTGAATAAAATAAAATAAAAAATAAAAATTGAGAACCAACAAAAGTAGGACAAAAAGTAGGAAAATTCTTTCAGTTAATACCTCAACCTCCTTCACGACGAAATCTTCAGTGGATGACAAGCACGGATTTCCATATGTTTCAGAAGCGGCACTTGATCCCGTCATGCTGTAAACAACTCATTTATGCATTGAAAAGAAAAAAACAATCTCCACAAAGATAAAGGATACGAGGTCTCATTGACAAGATAAAAATCTTACAGATCCCCGTCCAAGTAAAGCGCGAAATGACCACCGCCACCCAATGCTAAGTACTCGGTGGAGCACATAGTATAATAGCGATTCACACCTGCATATGATGAAGCATGCTGTTAGTTTAATATAACTAAAAACTCCTCTCAGAATATTGTCATGATCCATGAAATTGAAAAGTACTCGTATTATACTCCTACGTATAAATTATACCAATAAACTGCATCTTAAACAAGAAATGCAACAATTTCTAGCCACTATGCTTTTTGCAGGAATTTATAGTGCTTATTAATTTACATTATAAACTTAACGCCACTAAAGCCAACTAGTTAGGATTGAGGTGGGGATGATGATGATTATATATGGAAATTAGTTCTCCATTTATATTCTCAAAATTTAAATAAAAATAAACTTATAGATGTTGAACAAATGAAATCTTCTATATTAAGGAGTATTATTTAAAGTACCTAATAGAAACTAAATAGTACTCGGAAATTTATTTGGAGGGTAGTCCTGTAAATGTGATTGCTGGATGGAAAAAGGCATGAAAGCAATACCTGTAGGACGAAATATAATAGGATGTCCAGATACATTTGTGAACACAAAAGAAGCGTTTGTTCCCTGTTTATATATGAGCACCAAAGATCAAAAGAGAAGCTATAGTAACACGTTAAATAGTCACATACTATAAGAGGACTAAAGTCAATGTCCTTTTCAGCCATTACCTGATATCTTCTCTTAGTTGTTGCCCTTAGGGGTGCTTCAACGAGCCCTCCAAATACCGTGCCATCACGGTCTCCTACAACCTAAACATTTGAAATCATGCAAGAGATGGAGAAAATTATCAGAAGGGATATTTCCATCTCTACCTAGCCTGAGCTACGGTCAGATTATTGAATGCCTCTATAAGTTTCTAAAAACTACAAATAAGCTCATTGACTAATCAGATTGTCTGCGAACAATGAATGATGACATGGTATAATGAGAGTAGTAAGGAAATGAGTTTGTAAGAGTAAATTTCCCTCAGTATTTGCTCCAAATATCCTTTTGGAGAAGAAAAGTTTGACGACTATAGTAGATAAAAGCATTAAGGAACACCAAATTCAATGTGAAGGTACACAATTCTCATTAATATCATACTGGGGGTATTATTTTAGTATCTAATGACATTCACAATAAATCTAACTAGTCAATGGGCTTATTTGCAATTTTCAGACATAGAGGGTCATTAGCTTACTTGATCAAACCTCACTTCTGATCTTTGACCAGCATTATGTTGCTTCTAATTATCAGTGTTAATGAACATTTCAACGGTAACTATAAGTCTATAATTCCCATGCCTGAAACAGGAGAATGTAACGCACTCTATTACAGATCAAATAAGAACAATACCAAAAGACTGAGGCCCGGCCATAGCATGCTTCTTCTGTACAAAGTTGAAAGTGATATGCCATTCCTCCATGTACTGAACCAAAACAAGAAGAAAAAAAATAAAACCCTACATGAGGATGACAAAAGAAAAACAGGGATGCATGCAGATTATTTAAGAAAAAAAGAGTACATTTCATTTTTTGTCCCTTAGTTGCAACTTTAGAAATTCTAGTCCCTAGATAATTCTGGCAAAGATTATCCTGGTTGAAAGGGAGGAGAGAAATGGTAGTGAAAGGGAGTGTTTCTCTTGTCGGACTTTGGAGAGAGCAAAGAACATATGGAGAAATTAAAAGTGAGGGAACCACCGCTTTTTGGAGTGAGTCTCTTCGATTGTGGGAAGTATTTTTTTTATAATTTCCATGTTAATCCTCTTTTTTTTGTTAAAAATCAAAGTTAATTTTATCATTTTAAAATAAAAAAGTTGTTTCTCTCCTGTTTTCCCTTGTTTCTCTTCTGCCAAATAATACACAAAATCTACCATTCATCTCACCTTTTTATATCTCCTCACAATCTTTGTTCTCTTTTCATTTCTTTTATGTTTCTCTAGTCCACCAAACAGAGTATTTGCAACAGCCTTAGTCAATAACTGTAGCAATTTTATTCCATGCCGTTAAGAGGGAGGACTAAAATTGCCACCGAGAGATATTAATAGGGATGATTTTTAGCAAAAGTTAACAATGTGAGGCTAAAATAGCATCACTTATGAGCTTAAAAAAAAAGAAACAATTAATAAATCATACCTGTATAGCATCACCCAATTCCGGTCCTTAACAATGACAGGAAGTGCAGCATAAAGAGCCATTCGTGTCTTCTCTGAGAGAAGATATGAGGGTTCAGAGATTTCAGGAAGACTGCTCAACGGTCCTCCCTCTGTCATATTTTTCATAATCATCCCCTCCTCATCTCTATCGCCTTTGGAATTACCTTTGTCTTCAATCACCCCCGTCTCATCAGAATTTCCCTTATTTTGGGACCCTCCCAACCTAGCAAATTGGTAAAAGGCTCTCCCTATTGTATGTTTTCCCCTTGAGAGTATACCTCTCCTTCTGGTAGGTTCCTTCACTTGTGGTTCAGATGGCTCGGCTTCATTATCATCCTTCTCATTGTTTCCTTTTACACTAGAGTGGGTCCCAGATTTTGTATTTAAGAGTAGGGAATACAGGAAGGCTGTAAATGATGATGTATCAGGACCGCCAGATATATCCCGGGGACCCTCCTCGTCTGACTCTGGTTTACTTTTCTCAGAGTCTGATGATCTATCTTCCTATAACACCAAAACCCATACGTACACATACGATCATCAATTAAGCATGTTCTCAATAGGGTCCATTTATCAACTCTTTGATTTTATTTTTAAGAAGTGTCTTAAGTTAAAGGACAAAAACAAAAAAAATGCAAGCCATATGTTAATTTAGTTTTGTTTTGGTAATGTTTTATCCCAGAACACCTCCAAACTCTTTGATCATCAAACACATGTTAATCCTCATTTTTGTATATCCAAATTATCCCGAACCAAACGCTAAAGTTTGGTAATGGTGAGAGAGTGAGTGAGTGACAGAGCATTCCTCCAGACAAGATAAACACCAGACAGTCAAATATTCAATTACATAAAACGTTGAAGTCAAAATGGTGAGAATATTCTTCTTTGGAGACTGTGTGTGTGTGTGTTTCTCTTTTCATAGGGCCATTTCTCAACTATTTCATTTTCTTTACTTTTTTGCGGTAAAGCTGAATCTCTATAGAGAATACTCTTTTTTAGGGGTGATAAAAATAGTGTAAACTGTTGGAGTGAAAATGGTGATAAGTATTGTTGGATTGGATGTTTACACAATTTCAGCATTAAAATTGGTGTTAAGCAAAGGGTTGGAGATAACCTAATCGGAAGTAAAAATTAAAATTAGCAAAAATGATCAAACCAGGAAAGGAAAAAAATGGAATAAAAAAGAAATCCAATCCAGCAAGGTACAGGAATATATTCAAACCCCTAGAATGCAAAAAAAGGAAAGTTGATTCTTACAGTTAATGGGGGCGGCCCGGGTTTGCGCAAGGAATCGGAGATAGGGTTGAAGATAACGGTGGTAAGATCAGATACGAAGAGAGCTGCTTTACTCTTCAACGATCGATTCTTCTTCTGCTGCTGCAACTGTTGATCAGGCGGCCGCTTTTCTTCTTCTTCTTCTGCTTCTGCTTCTTCTTCTTCCACTTCACTGCCCATTTTCGAGCTTCGATTCCGAGTCTGAATCAGTGATAATCCATACAACTGTTGCTACTCTGTTCGCGATCAGATTTCCTCGCCGATTTCGACGCCGGGACTGATCATTTACCTCCAGAATTCCCCTTTCGTTACCGGTTTTCCTTTGGAATTAACAATAAGTAGCCAAGAATCGGCGGAGATGGGGATGAAATTCGAGTAGTTATTCTGATTCAATTCATTTCCCTTTGTTTCAGTTGGATTAGTCTTCCCACAAAAGGATAGTGTCATCAATTTCTTGCTTGTTTTGTTCGCCTTCGCCATTACCAATTTCTCCCCTTATTAATTTTTGAAACCTTCAATTTTTTTTTAAAAAAAAAAAATCGTCCCTCACTTCTTATTTAAATCACATGTTATTGTTTAAGAGATTCGACTTATTATTTTTGAAGGAAAAAAAAAATCTAAAGTATGAATAAACATTAAAAACAATTTAAAACAGAAATTATATACTCCGTATTTTTATTCTCGAAATAGGAGTTAAAATGCATATACATGATCATATACATTACCAAACACTATTGTGAAATATCCATATATATATAGTGTCACATTACCACAGTACAAACTCGTATTTCTTCTATTTTAATACATTTTCTATGTTGTACTCTTATTTGGAGTGATTTCTTTATTTTCAATTCAATTTCTTTGAATATTGGTATGAAATTTAGAGAATAAAATTTATATATTTAAAAATTACAGCAGATGTTCTACAAAATAAGAAATGACAATACTATATTATTTTTCTTAAATGGGTAGCAAAGATGGGTAAAGAGCGTAGTTAAAAATTGACTATATGAATAATAAACAGACTATTTAAATTGAGAAAGAGAGGGTATAAAACAAAAATCACTCCAAGAAGTAAGAAGAAAGAAATTTTATGAAAGTCTATATTGTACATCTAGGTATACCTAGAATTAGGTATACCCAGCAAATGTTTAAAAAAATGAGTACCATTCTCGAAGGTCCCCTTAGATCCGACCAGACAATCACTCAGAAGAAGTAAATTAGATTTTAATCGGAGATTGATAATAATGAGTAGATCCTGGACCTGATAGTTGCAGAGGCCATGTGCTTATCATAGTCTTACCTCATTGACATTGCTTGGCCAACTGCGCAACTCCCACCGACACCCAGCATATGTCCATTATGCAGCAACGTAGCATCCATTGCGAAATAACTTAGTGTTCATTTTTACACAGTTATATATTTATAATATTCATTTGCAAACAATGTATTGTTAATTTCAAACATGATCAACATATTGAAACAACATAATTTTCAAAAAAATTTTATAATTACGAGTTTACTATAATGTACACTACATGAAGCTCTACCATATAATTTGCCAAATTTTATGAACCACATATACTCTTACTTAGAACGGACGATATCTTTTTAAGGATGAGCAAATAGAAAAGAGTGAGGCCCCGTTTGGTACACGGAATTCAAACTGTGAAATTGGAATTGAAGTCTTCAATTCCAATTCAGGTGTTTGGTAGCACAAAAATTATGTGGATTTGGAATTGATAGTGCAAAAAATGAATTGAAATTGGTGAATTCAATTATATGGAATTGAATCTCATAGAATTTCAATTCCAATTCAATTCCAATTCCCTCAATTCCGTATATCAAACGGATCCTGAATGTTTTTACTTTTTTATTATTTAGGAGGCATACATTTATAGAAGTCCGTATATATTAGTAATTGTTAAAATAATATATTTGGCCGATCAAATAAGAAGAAAATATACTGACAGATGGAGTAATCGTTTTCTTTTCCCGTTTTTTTTCGCTTGTTGAGCACTAGAAGTATATTATATTTTTATTAATCATTGAACAAATTAAAATAGTCATTATATCACTTATTTTATAAAAATTTTGATTTGTTCGAAATATATAAATTGTAGATCGTAATTTTAATATTCTACATCATTTGTCACACAAATTCAATTAAAAATAACTCTAATCAAACGTTGTATGCTGAATCACAGATATTTTTGCGGAGGAGAGGAAGCATTTCTAATCTCATTCTCTTCCATTTTTTGTTTGAGTGTAATTTTTTATATTGGCAAAGAGTTGTAACTAACTAATATTCTCTCCGTCCTAAATTAAGTTGATTAGTTAATATTTACAGAGTTAAACTACATCCATTTTTTTCCTTATTTTCCATACTCATTTGATAAAATAATATATTCATGTCACCTATTATTTTTATAAAGCTTTTGGTTTTGTTTTTTTAATATGTACATCAAAGAAGAGGGTTTACACACCTAAATTGGGATTACACACTTAAATTTAGCCAGATTTCTTGCAATTGACCAAGATTGTGCTTTGTGTGGCCAAGATAAGGAAACAGATAGACACCTTATTTGGGAGTGTGGAGAAGCTCAAAGAATCTCACAAACATGCTTCTCTAGGTTTTGCCATCAGCAGATGGTTATGACCAGCTACCAGGACTTGGAGAACAAAATACAAACAGCAGTTTTGAGGAGGAATAAGCAGCAAATTAAGGCAATCTGGACTCGATCAAGAGAGTGATGTAACAATCTCAAGGCTTGTAAATTCTGAATAGTTTGAACTGCAATGAAAAGTTATGATTTTGTGCAAAAAAAAAGTTTATTTTTTAATTCTGCCCCAATTCTCTAATAAATTATATTAAAATTAACTTCAACCAAATATTGTGCACCGAAACAAGCGATTTAAATTAGGACAGAGAGAGTAACACACTTCATCATTTGGCTCTGTTAGACACAAGTGCATGGTAAAGGGCGTTGGTTGTCCAATACCCATGAAAAAGGTGTCTGTTTGATTGAAAACGAGACGGAAAAAAGAGAAAAGGATTTCCCCCCACTTTGTTATTAAATTCTGGAGGAGAGTGGACCCAAAGTCGACCCCTCCATTCCCTCCCCTAATATCCATTTCCTCAACATTCGCGTTTTTTTAAAAAAACTAAAATATCGGTGAGGCTCCCATGACATTGGAATCGCATGTCATGGAATGACCCGGGACACTCTGGTGCTCCATTCGTAAAATTCACAGTTTCTACCCCTCCTAACCCACCCGAGAGCGCCCCCGGGTCATTCATGACATTGCTGGGAATGTCACGTGAACCATCCCGCTAAAATATACTTTCTCCATCCAAAATTACCCTATCTTTTTATATAGGTTCAAACTTTATTCACTAAAATATAATAATAAATTGATCATTACCTTCCCTTCTATTTTAAACTGAACACAAGAATATTTATTTCTTTCCCCTTATATTCCTTTCATTCCTTTCCATCTTTCCCCTCACATCCTCTCGTATCGAACTAAACAGACCCTAAGGGAGGGAGGAGTGTGGTGGGGTTGGGGGTACCCCATTCCGGACTCAATGAAGCGCCGTAGACCTCCAAATTGGCCCGGTGTCAGGTGTCATCCTAACATCAGTGTCAACAAAAATTGTACGAGTAATGTATATTAGTATAAAGTTGATTTTGTTAGATTTATCTTGTTGAGAACTTTCAAAATTTTATTCCATCGTACAAATATGCAATACAAATTGAAAATAATTGAAGCTCAAAGTTTGTCCAATTTGTCGAAAAAGTCAAACTGGACAAATTACTGGGACGGAGGTAGTATTTTGGATGAGCTAAAACAGGATTCCCATTCAGACCCAAATTTCAGAAGTCCTGTACACATATTAGGATACCTCAATTCAAACGGTTCCATACCACCGACTCAGGTCCGTCATACTACTGGAGCCTATAAAGCAAAGCATGACATGAAAAATCTCGAAACCCGACAGTGAAAGAAATGAGTAACAAAGCACACACTAGGAAAGAAATGCACAATAAGGACCAATGTCATCTCTTTTTTTATTTGAATCATTAGGAAAGGTGATTTAGGACATAATAGACATGGAAATGTTTTTCAAAAAGCATGCAATGGTAAACAAAGGATGACGAGTAATACTGTTCGGAAGAAATGATCAATCACTCAGGAAGAAAAAGTCACCTGTGTAGTCAACGACGATTCTCATTGTGCGAGTTTGCAAATGTCTTCATAGTCAATAGCCTTGAGAACCTTCCCATCATATATACCTTTCTCAATTTTCAGCTTGGCGGAGAAATTGTCTGTATCAATGGCTAGCAGCCTTGCATTTGATCCACGATAAGCCCCGTTAACTATCCTCACAAGACCGCCGATTTGGGGGATTACAGTTTCAAGCTCTTCCTGGTCAACTCTCAAGACATGCTTCTTTTCAAGGGTTTCAATTTCGCCAACATACTTGTCGATTACCCTCCTAACAACACCTTTTTGCTTATAATATCCCTTATTAGCTAAGGCCTTGCTCATAACCTTCACGACTATTCCCTCACATAACCAATAATCCTTCCGATTATGTCGTTCCTTTGCCTCTTCTTGCTCTCTCATCAGCTCATCCAACAGCCCACCACCCTTATCCCCCAACTTTGCTACAGTATCTCTTCCACTTTTCTTCCGAGACTTATCCATCACATCAAAAACAGATCTTGAGGAGCTATCGGGTCTGTATTTATCATTGGGTGGTTTTGATGATGAGCCCAGAGACAACTTCACTTTCTGATCATCACCCTCCAACCTTCCCGGTATCAAGATCTGCTCAGAATCTTCACTATTCGTCAACAACTGTTCTGCCCGCTCCCTCTGTCTCTTAATTGCCCTCTCCTGCTTCTCTTCCTCTGCAATATCAGCCTTCTTCCGCTTGTTTTTCATCTTCTCCTTGAAAAGGGTCTCGGAGTCTCTATCTATGTAAGTAATAAACCACCCCTTTGGAGTCTCATCAACTTTACACTTCCCAGTCCTGCCTAAATACTTGACAAACTCGGTCAGAGTTGCCCACTCGGTGGAATTCATATGAATGTGATGGCGATCAGCAATGTACTCATTGTACACAACCGTGGCAGCCACACGGCTAAAGCGGTGGCTGCGCTTCATGTGCTCAAGAAATGCACTCTCAAACTCCTCAGAGTAGCCACTGACAATCCGGTTAGGGTTTTGCCCAAACACCTCCATCTGGCGCTGGTGGGATTCACTCATACAGTGGCACTTGAACCCATTCTCGTCTCGGCATTGCTTCTCGCACATCTGGCAATACCATCGCAGCTTCTGCAGCCCTTTAGCTTTAATTCTGTTCGCGATGGCTTTGGGGGTCAAGAAATCATTTTTCCCCATCTTGTGTGGTTATGCAATAACAAACACCTCACAGGGTGGTGATATATTAATGTATCTGTGTCAGATGCGCGTAAAACAGAATAAAGTTCATAAATGGCTTTGCTACCTGTTATAGATAGAGATAAGCAAAAAAATTGTACTCAGAATTCAGAATAATTGCATGTGTTGGTGTGTGTGCAATGTGCATACGTGCTTAACATAAATCAATGCTAGGTAATATCATTCTGCATAAACATAAGCTCATTCAATGTCAGGATGTTAGGTAGTATCAGTATGCATAGGCATCAAAACACCACATGGACCATCCAGATTCAGCCTCAACCAACGGTCAATGTCCCAATAATATACAAAAAACAACGTTTTAAAAACTAGAACAGCAAAGATATATAAAGGAATTCGAATTTTGTTAACTTAGGGTAAGAATTATTCGAAAGTCTTTGGATTACATGCCATTGTAAATCTAGAATATCCACAAACCGATAGAGTTTTTCGATTGCATGCATTTATACAATTACAATTTGATCAGACCAGATCAGAACTTATTCCATTCTGATCAGAACCAATTAGATCACGTGGAGAGAACAAGTCTTAAGCCCTTCACAACTGACGGAAGGCGTGGTGTCACGAAGGAGTCTAGTGACGACAATGGAGGGGTGACACCATGGGGACGGAAGATCCAAAGAGTGAAATGCTAATAGGCTTGGAGAATCTTCCAAACAGAGATTGAGAGGGTTGTATTCAATTCATATCTTAAAAAAGGGCCGGCCCTGATGATTCGACGGCCTTGCACGAACGAGACTATTTCCTATAACATTAATTAGCTACTTATTTTTGTTCCTGTAATCGTTTGATTGTTTGTACTTGGATAGTTTTTAATACTCCAATTTTAGTAAAAAGGATTTGTTTAGAGCCTAAATGTCTATGAATTGTTCCAACATTAAAAATTGATCACAAAATCGATTAAAATAATTAAAAATCATGCAATTAAAATAAAAAATGCTAACCCTAAGAACTAAAACAATTGACTACAAGTAGCAAAATCCTAACCCTAACAACGTCTGATTACCAAAACCAATAGCACAAAGAACAATTGAACAGCATAAACACAAAGCAAGTCTGTAAGGCGATAGAAAAATCCAATGGTGGGCGAGAAACGAGAAATTCGAATCTCGGAGACTTGTTCTGGATTCGGAATTAGGGGTTTCGAATCATACCTAGCGCAATGGAGACGACGGTGGACGATAAGGGAGACGCGGATTATCGATTTTGGGGAAGACGAACCCGGCTATATGCTGCTGAAGATGTATTTGTTTCTCGATTTATACCGGCATCATAATCCATTGCCATCCATTCTTTTTAAATTGATTGGATTTCCAATCGGAGTTGTGTTTCAATGCTTTTAAAAGGTTCAAATGTAAAAAGAGTAGACCTTAAAATTACCTAAGAATTTATTTTTGGATAATACTAGCTCATTTCAATTTTTTTTTTGAAATACTCATTTCAAAATTTAATGTTACACTACCATAGTAAAATGGATTTATTTTTAACTTAATTTATTTGAAAATATATGAAAATTTAAAAAACATATGCGTTCGAAAATATTCTTTATGCGTTCGAAAATATTTTCTCAATCACCTTATTAACTTACTTTTTAAGGCTAAATATCAAAAGAAATCAACCTAAATAGAAGTAAAAACATATGAACGTACCAAAATTAGATTTTCATGTTTTTATTCCCTAAATAGAAGTTCACACTATGGTAATGTGGTATTGTACATATAGATATTATTATATTTTTTGGTAATTTACGTGGGAATGATTGGTAATGTAAATGCATTTTCAGTCCTATTTTGAGAATAAAAACATGAATTTTCTATTTTGGTATATTTTCAATGTTTTACTCATATTTTCATCTTTTTTCCAAATATCAATAGGATCCTTCCACCTTAACTCACACCCACCCAATTTAATTCACCCCTAGATTAAAGTAGGGGTATTCTTGGAAGTTTGCTACCCATTTTTCAACTCCTAAATAGGTGTGTCATATCAATACGGTAAGAACATTTTCGGATAGAGGAAATACTAATTAAAAAAAGTTACCTGGCTGTAAAAGTACTCCATTTGTTCGAAAAAATCTTTCTGATTTTGATTTTTAAAAGATCTAAGAAAAGTGCATTTTGGTCGTGATTTTTTTCAAAAATGTTGTTAAATGTGATGGATAAAAGTAGGATGTGATGAATAGATTAATAGTGAAAAAATGTCATTTGATAGGTAGGTTAAGAGTTAGTATGAGTAAAAGTGACTTTTTTATAGAAATGTAAAAAAAATTTTGGGACGGATAAAAAATAAAAGAAAGTTTTTGTTGGACGGAGAGAATATTAAACAAGGCGGGTAATAGTAATAGTCGAAGATAAAATTTGGCAACATCGAGCCTAGGGTTGGAGGGAACTGAATAACTAAGCAAGTCCCTCCAAGGATGGCAAACATCCCTAAGCACACGTGAAAGGAAATATTTGTCCTGTGGTAGCTCAACTAGTCTAATGAGAGGATGTCAAGCCTATTAATCATAGGGTCGAATATAAAAAGTTGTACATAAATTATACAACAAAGATGTCCAATTCTATTTCGTGCTAGTGTAATATATGTGTCATAGTTTACATTAGTACAAAATGTGAGTGCACAAGGTTTTGATTGCACTAAGAATTTTTGCCACTGTGAATGACCAGGAGACTTTCAAAAATATGAACAAATCCTAACAAGTTCTGATTGATAACATAAGTACAGAGGCATGCCCTTCTATCAACACAATTCAGTGGTGAATTAACTTTAAACGAGTAATTACTCTATCCGTCCAAATTTAAATTAATCATTTTAATTTATGATGTTTAACTAAAATTATTTTTATTCATTCATATGAAAATCATATGCAAATTTGAACTTAAAAATAAAATTTATATATTTAAAAACTATATTTAAAGCACTATAAGACAAGAAGTAACATGATCAAACTTAACTCATTTTGTTTACTTATATTTACTTATCATTTCATAAAATAATAGTGTTATTGCCTCTTGTTTTATAAAAATTTTCATGTATTTTTTTACTATATAAGTTTTACTTTTAAATTTTACACGTACAATCAAATAAATTGAATTGAATTATTAAAACTAAAGTCAGTCAAACCTCATAACACGTAATGAAAAAACTAAGAAGCAAAGAGGGAGAATGAAACAAATGCTAAAAATAAGTGATAAAAACAATTAAAGTTTAACTATGTGAACAATGAATAGACAATATAAATGTGGTCTGAAGAAATAATAGTTACTTATTAGAAAAATAAAAACACAGCCTTACATAATGTAATTGCTTTACTTCTATTTAAATATTTTCACTACTACAGAATATACATTATCCTCAAACATATACTCTCTCAAATCGATACTTTGACTTCACGAAATTCAAAAAATACATTGAAACTGTATTATTGAATTTGCTCTAAAAAGTAAAAAATGTTTCCGAGTCACGCTACCCATCAACAAGAAATAATGTACGGAGTAAGATTTATCCTATAACAAACGAAAAATTTAAGTGAAGAAGTTCTTCTCGGGACAAAGGGAGTAGAAAATTTTTATACTGTATTTTTTATTACTATTATGAAGTTAGAAAAAGTAAAATACTATACAAATAGGTCTCATTCAATTCCAAATCTGGAATTTGATCATCACAAAGAAGAGAGAAAGAAACATTTATTCACTGTATTCACCAACATGCATCCACTTAGTAGATGACCATTTATTTCCTCTTATCACTGGACAACCACCTGGAGTAAACAAAAAGCCAGAATTGCTTTTAAAAAACCAGTGATAATGAGACTTTTCCATCAATGGAAGTTCTTCAAAACTGGCTTTTGTATTTCCACTTTGGTTCTTTTGACATTGGCATATAAAGACCATTTCATAATCTTATTATGATGGGTATCCACAGATCTTTTTCATTCTCAACCGCAATTGTTTCGCACTCTTTTGGTTGAGTTAGTGAGTCTGCTTCAATGCATCTGTAGTGCAAGAAGTGGAAAGGGAAAATGTTCTTACCGTGCAAACTTAAGGGATCCAAAGTCGCATCGGGCCTCATGCTCCAAAAGAGTAGGGCATCCCCCATCTTTGGTTTCACAGAGAGACCCCTTTTAGCACATTCCGACATCTCGTTCCACCCAGGAAGAGAGCTGAAATTGCCTTTTGCTGAAGGGAAAACCGTCTCACCCCCTTCTTCAACATCTGACCTGCGCAAGTCCCAACATGTGAAATGAATTGCCATAGACAAAGCATTAAAAAAATATCATCTAAAATGTATATGGATATGGTTCACAGACAATATTGGAAAGTGATGTTTTCAATGCTTCTGGAAAACTCTACAAAAAAACTTTTTTAAAAAACTGTTTTTTGTTAAAGAAACAGTGGGATGCTTCTCATTTTCCATTACTTCCATTTCCACGCAGCATAAGAATATGTTACAAAGCTGCCAGACTTCAAATGCTATTAATTGCTTCAACAAGTGTTAGAAATAACACCGCAAATGATGACTTACAAATACATGAGTAGAGTAGCTATGCGTTGTCCCCCATTCTTCGTGTTGAACTCATCGAGGAAATAATCAAAATGAGGCTCATACTTTTGTCCAACCTCATAGTGGAGAACTTGCAGCCCTTCACCGTTCTCTGAGTCAGTCATATTACGGACATTAGAGAAGGCATAGCAAAGTGCGTCAACTAAATCATTTAAATTGACACCAAACAACTAATGTAAACTAGAAAAGGATATGAAACTCCCAACAATATTGAGGTCAGTGGAATAAAAGCTACTATAATTCCAAACAATTGCAAATTTAGGAAACAATGTAGATTATGGGGTACCCGTACAATTGAGTGGCTCTGGGCCCTTAATTAAGTTTGTGCAATTAATGTATAAGTCATAAAAAAACAAATTACATCTTTCTCCTATAGTTAAGATATCCATGAATAAGGCAATGACTTTTGGAGTACAATGAAAACTTCAAAGTAAAAAAGACATTTGCATTGAACAGGAAGCAAAATAAAAATTTCAATCTCTTCTTTTTCTTCAACCATCTTTGATTCCATTGATATCATAGGCAACCGATTGAGTTTAATCGTCTCATTGAGTCAGGTTGAATTAACCCAACAATGTCAATTGCCTTGAACACATTGAGTATTTACATAAGAGATTAGAATCAACTCCCTTCGTCAAAGAGAGCATTCGTCATCCTAGAGGCTAGAGCATTCATCTAGTTTGACTTTTTTTGGTTAAACTAGATTAACTTTGATCATCAATCAAAGCATAGAATTGTGACCCAAAAACTCATAACATTTCTTGCTTAACAAACGGAATCAGAATCCATAAAAGTGTGAGGTGCTTGCTGCTGAGATTACTGCATGGGAATAAAAGTACAATTACTGTTGTATGGCAATCACGTGTCATACCAACAGGGATGAATGTATAATCTGCTATCCTTTTTTCGATGCTTTTAACCACTTGATCCCTTCCCCTCCTTAAAAACATTCCTGAACTTGTGCGAACCCTGAAATGAGAATTTATTTGTGCCATATTCAATATCAGGCTGAAAGAGGAAAACCAAAATAGTAATAACGGGATTTGAGGTACGATCATTGCAGACCTGCTGTCCTTACTTTTGCCAGTTTTGCTATCTACAACACTTGACTTTGCCATGTGCGGCTTGGCTAAATTTATTAAGTACTCACATTCTTCTTTGGACTGTTAAAACATAAAGACATAAAGGACGATCAAAATTAATCATCTGTGTTGCTCACTCAACGTGCTTTAAGTAAGATTATGTTATAATGGCAACAGTGAATCCAAGAAAAAATTCAATAATGAAACTATCAGAATTAGAGAATCAAATCAACCCTATTACTGTACAAATAATATAAATTGAATCATTAGTATCCAAACAGTAACACTCTATTGTCCATACTACGAGTTCCTACGTTTCGTATGCTATACATCCCGATTTGCGATGTTTACTTACATCCAACATATTCACAATTACAAGTTAAACAATATCCATTTCAAACAGTTGTATATTTGCATATACTTAGAACACGCAGCCATGAACTTTATCAAATCGATGTATGTGCATTTAGTAATTGCACAATGCTCTTTTTTGTTGCTAAAAGTTTTTTTTTCATTTGGTTGCTAATAAGAAATCCAATCCATTAAAGAATAAGAACAAAATCTTGAAAATGAACTTGCAGAAAAATGCATATATATCTTTTGTACATGCTCATAGCATTCACCTTATAAGACTAGTTATAAACAAAAATAGATATATCCAAATGTACGGTATAATTTGCCCAATAATACTATTCAAAAATGAATAAAAGTACAAATCAAATGCTTTGAAATGTTCAATTCAGCATGAGCGAACTTCATCAATGAACAAATTTTCTGGATACGCTTATGAAGATAATGCGAAGAAAAACAGAAACTAACCAAGAAATTGTGGAAAACGAAAGCCCTAGGCTCCCAAGAGAGAATCTCAGTCCATTGTTCTCCTCTCTTCCCGAGACCATCCTCCTCTCCTCTGCATCAAAACTCGCCGACGATTAGATACCATCGACGGCTACATACTTCGATTCTTATGTGTAAATACGAAACGACCAGTACAGATCTATGGCTGTGCGCTTGAATCTGATGCGGCTCGGGATGGATGAGGATTCGCCGTCAGATCCGATAGGAATGTTGAGAATTCCCAGAGCTAGAAGCAACAGAAGAACAAGCGTAAGCATGAGAAGCATGGAGAGCACCAGAGACACTGTAGAGGTTCTTCTCCATTGGTGCCTGCTCGCCTTTGGCTTCGCCATTGTCAAATGTCAACCCGCTCGTCAGTCGTCTCTGTTTAATGTTTATGCGTTTATTTTGGTAGCGGAGGATTTCCAAAACGTCAAAAGATTTCCCACTAACTTTATTTTGATAAAATAATATAGTATTATCATCGCTTGTTTTGTAGAACTTTTGATTTAGTTTTTAAATATATAAATTTTATTTTTTAATTTTACATCTACAATCAAATAAATTGAATTGAAAATAAAGTCGGTTAAAACTCGTAAAATGAACCGGGAAGAACATTATAGGACGGAGAGAGTATATGAGTAGACTAGTCAAACTAAAAAAATGATTCAATTTCTTTTTAACAAGAAATTTGATTTGAAAATATAGGTTTTGAACAAATATTTTATTGATCGAATCCGAAATAATCTGTTTAAAATATGTCAAACCCGATCAGATTCAAATCTGAACTGACCGACCCGCTAATATAAGAATTTTTCAAAATCATATACGAGCACTTAATTATGAAATATAATGTTATAAATATAAGATTATAATTGAGTAAATTCTATAAAAAAGTCTCCAGTTATAGGTCGTTTTACATATTTAGTCCATACCTATCAAATATTATTAATCTAGTTTCTAATTATTATATTTATTTCCACGAATGGTCCTTTATTAACATTTCTGTAAAGAACGTGGATAAAATTGTAAATTCACACTTCTTTCTCTCCTCAATTAAGCTTGCTCTCTCCCCTCACACTCATTTCCCAAACCCGTCGCTGAGTGTGAAGCTTTGAATCCAAAAGCGAAATCATAACTCTTCTCTCAATTATTTGTCTAACTCGTGGAACCTAAATTCGAACCAGTAACCTTCATGAATGAGTTTTATATTTATTTTCTTTGCAATTTCTTGAGACTAATTGAAAAAACTCATCCATAAAACTTATTGGCTTTGATTTTAGATTTTACCAGGAAGACTAATAATTGAGAGAAGAATGATTATTTCAGTTTTGGGTTTAGAGCTTCAAACTCAACAACGAGTTTGAAAAAGAGTACGAGAGGATGGAGGAAGCTTAATTGAGGAGAGAAAAGTATGAATATACAATTTTATTCATGTTCTTAACAAAAACATTAACAAAGGATCATTCGTGAAAAATGATATAATAATTGGGAACTAAATTGGTAATATTTGATATGTAGGGACTAAATATGTAAAACGACCTATAACTGAGGACCTTTTATGGAATTTACTCCTCATAATTAATTTTTTATTACTCGTTTTTAGTAGATAAATTTATACTTTCTAATAAAATATTATTAATATTTCAAAATTATCTTACTTTTTCCCAAAAATTGTGCATTTTTTATTTTTTATATTGATTTGTATACCTAAAAATTACTTTAAAATTTAAAATAAAATAATACTCCACAATCTTTTTATAATCTTTTTTTAAAAATGGTATACAATCTTTTTTTTATTCCGAATTTCTACCGATCACTTTTTACTTTTTAACTTTTTTTAAGTTACGTGAATTTAGACTGAAACGATTAGTTCGTAACGCATTTAAGCTATTACTCCTTATTAATATTAAAATGGACCAGTGGGTATATGTACGAATTGGGAATTGGAGTGGACATGGTCCCAATTTGAAATTGATAGTATACAAAATAAATTGGAATTGAAAAATTCAATTACATACCGTTGCAATTCCAAATCTATCAATTCTGTGTACCAAACAGACCCTAAAGAAATAGGCAATTAGATATTCGTTTAAAAAAATGCAATTCTTCTTGCAAAGTTCGTTGTTTTAGCGGCTCATATACCCATCAATGTAGTATATATTCAATCTTATAATTTCAACCTCTTAAATGTATAAACGAGTCTCTAACACTGGATGCAAAGAAGCTTAGGATAACTTCGTTGTCACTATGCCAACATGCTTTCACGGTTTTTGATTAAATTATAAATAGAAGTAAACAAAAAAATTTACAAATGGAACCAAGAACAAGAACCAAGCCATGCAATTTAAGGTTCCGATTCCAATTGCTTTGAGACCAAATTACCAACCTAGGACCCGTGATTCCATCCACAAAAGCTAGCTCGAATGGAGGAGAGTCGAAGGCCAATAAATCCCACAAAAAGGGCACCTCGCAGCCCGGTGTGGGATCTTACGGTTCTTACCCGGGTATTGCAACAAATCGGAACCTCTTCCGCTGTTCTGCCCCCTTGTGAACGGTTACCCGAACCCATCATGCTCTTCAGATGGGGGGCGAACACGGGTATCAGTAACATCCGAAATATCTTACCCATCAAAACCTGTCCCATTTTGTGTTGACCACTACAATTTGCATCCCCAACTCTAGAAATGTGGGAACCAATTGACATGTCTCTCCATTGGAGCAGAGTTAAAGACTGTGTGATGCTCTACCAGTAGTCTCCACAAGAGCAAGAACCATTGCAGAAGTGATGGAACCGATTGGTGTCTCTCAGAACTATCTCTCTATCAACCACCATAGAAACAAACTTGAATGCGCTATGGCAATCGCCGCAGACCCTGATGTTCTTCTTTATCCGGATAGTGGAACCAGAGGGGGTGCTGAGAAGCCCAAATGCCAAAGCCAGTTTCTCGCTGTGCTCTTGCAGCCTCTCTTCTCTCTCCCTCTGGTCCATAAACCAAAGGGCATTGCTCGTGTCGGGCACATACCCAATTCTTTTTATCTCCTCGCATATCTCCTTCCACTTTCTTCGTATCGCCTCCCTATCCGGGTGGGACTCATCATTTGCTACAAAAACATGGACAGCATTCTCAATTTCTAACCAGCTGCAAGCCGGTTCTTTCTTCACTCCACTCTCATTCATCGCCTTTCTCACTTTTGCTGCATCGTTCAACCTCCCGGCGGACGCGTAGATGTTGGAGAGCAAGACGTGGGGCCCTGAGTCGTACGGGTCGAGTTCAAACACCCGTTCGGCCGCATAGACGCCCAAATCCGTGTTTTTGTGCTTCCTGCAAGCTCCTAACAAAGCTTTCCAGATTTCTGCGGTTGGTTCCACGGGCATGTCGGTTATGAACGTTCGGGCACGGTCAAGCTGACCAGCACGGCCGAGTAGGTCAACGATTGTCACGAAATGCGAAATTTCGTGTCTTACCTTGAATTTATTCATTAACTCGAAATAATACATTCCTTTATCTAAAAGCCCGGAACGGCTACAGGCAGTGAGAACAGAGAGGAAGGTCACCTCATTGGGTTGATAGCCTTCCCTAAGCATTTCTTCAAAGAGCTCTATAGTCTCCTTCCCCAGCCCATGTTGGGCAGAGGCAGTGAGCATTGAGTTCCATGAAACTATATTCCTTTTCACCATTTGGCTGAAAACTATCTTGGCATCACCAATGCTACCTGATTTTGCATACATATTGAGAAGGGTGTTGGCTAGAAATGCGACGAGTTGTAAACCCGATTTTATCATGTGCCCATGGACACACTTTCCCTGCTCCAAAGCTCCAATACTTG
The DNA here is from genome assembly GCA_003260385.1 of Cuscuta australis. Classification (NCBI taxonomy): domain Eukaryota; kingdom Viridiplantae; phylum Streptophyta; class Magnoliopsida; order Solanales; family Convolvulaceae; genus Cuscuta; species Cuscuta australis. The sequence continues at coordinate 1,068,549 of NQVE01000028.1, forward strand.
CACAAGCAGAGAAAAGACTTGAAAACGTGTAATGGGTCGGGTCAAGACCGGATCTTTTCATATCCAAGAAAAGATTCAATGCGTTCTCCCCCTCCCCTTTCCTAGCATGCCCGGAAATCAAAGCATTCCAAGAAACCTCATTCTTCATCTTCATCCCCAGAAACACAGACATTGCCTCATTCATTTCTCCACAACTGGCATACATATCTATAAGAGCACTCCCCACATAAACACTCTCCTCAAACCCGTGTTTCAAGCAAACAGCATGGGTTTGTCTTCCCATCATAGCATCGGTCGTGCCAGAACCCGCGGACTTGAGAACACTCCCGAAAGTGAAGTGGTTGGGCGCGAATCCGGACCTCATCATCTCATGAAACATCGTCAGCGCCTGAAAAAACCCCTCGTTTTGTGAATACCCGGTGATCAGAGACGCCCAGGAAACCATATCCCTCTCGGGCATTTCATCAAACACCTTCTGGGCCTCCTCCACACTCTGGCACTTCGAATACATGTTTATCAAAGTGTTGTTATGAACAACATAATGTCTGAACCTGGACCGAAGGAAATGCTCGTGAACAGCCCTGCCTTCTTTCAGCCTTCTATGATCGGCACACTTCTTGATGAGTTTCTGGTACAACCGGGCATCGGGTTCCATTGCGCCCCTGTCAATGAGATCGAGGACCAAAAGCCCTCCATTAGAAGCCTTCCGGAGAAGGTCCTTTTCCTGGATGACACCAATGGATGTAGGATCATCGTCTTCAACACCAGATCGGAACTGGGATTCTTCTGAAGATGATGTCTCTGCAAATGCAGTGGCCAAGAATCGCACTGATAGAATGCCGATTTTAATGGGGATTGATGAAGCCGATGACGATATGATTGAATTTGCAATAGAAAGACTGGTTGCATGCTTCATCATATACTTCCTGGGAGCCAATTTGAAAGACGCCGGAGGTTTAACTGTTTAAGCTTTAAAAAAACTGTGAAATTTGGCCATTAGCTACGAAATTTGGTTCTTCAAATTGGGGAAGAAGGATTTTTATGTAATTATCATAGTTTTCCATAAAATTTTAATTTTATATTAATTTTAAAAATATTATAGAAAACACTGTTATTGGATAGTATTTTCAAAATGTTAACACCTAACGTTATGTCACTATTCTTTTTAATATACTACGTATGAATTATGTAAAATACATGAATTGTTTAAGTTCTACGTACATTTGGATGGATTTTGATGTATTTCATTATCGAAATTTGTTTAGATTTTAAAAATATATACAGATTATAAATTGTTCAAGCACTAATATATAATTATAAAATAAATTAAAATTTATAGAATAAAATGTAAATAATTTTGACTTGTAAAGAAAGTTTAGACGTTGTCATAAACAACAAAATTTTTAGTAACCAAAAGAGTTATTATCGAGAGTAATGCTACATGCACACCACCTCTTTCCCTCTATCACAAAAAAGGTTCTCAGTTTGATTTGATACAAAATTTAAGAAAATGAAAATGTGTAGTTGAAAATGATTCAGAAGAGAGAAAAATTGTAAACTACTCAAAGTTTTTCAAAAAAGAAAGAGAATGATGTCTTAAAAAGAAAAACAGGGTCGCTACGAAATTGACTCCAAAGTCAAAATTAACTTAAAGGGGTAACAGAAGTGGGTGGGGGTGTGTTTTGGTCGGGCAGGGTGGAGTGGGTGGGGGATTTACCGGAGGGATTAGTGGAGTAAGAACCATAAATTCTACGACGAGGGCACGCTAGCATCCAATATCATGGGAACTCATTCGAAAAGAATATAAGAAGCTTTTTTTGGGACAAAGGGGGTAACATTAAAAAAAATACATAGTCCTCCATTCCAATATTGAAATTCAATACATCAAGATTTAAATGACTTTTATAAAATTCTAATGGAATATTTATAAATTTTTAAAATACAAAGAAAAAATGGATACACCCTTAATCTAGTCACTCTAACAAAATTTATCTAACGATGTTACTGAAATGCTAAGTTGACACATTAATCGACATAACTTATTGTTATTCATCAATCTAATTGCCAAATTCAAAAAATTACTCCTCCATTTCAAAATCATATTCTCAATTGTTATTAACATTATCAAATTATAACTTAGTTGCTTACATATTTTCATTTATCATCCATTCAAATAAGATAGTAATGTCACCTCCTATATGCCAAATAAAACTGGTAAAAATCATGTCAATGTACATATTCTACATTTCAACAACACCATTAAGATAAATTTCACTAGCTCTACCCAAAAAAATTCTTTTGCTCTATAAAGAATCCTTGGTAACATTGTAGCTATGATAACTTCTTCCCATCACAAAATTAAATTTGGAAAGATTTCGCGAGGCATAAGTTCAGAAAGATTTCGCGAAAATTCGTACATCACCTTACAAAATGTGACAGACAAATGTTTAGCAAGAAATATTGCACGAAATGGTATAGAAAACGTTAGACGAACGAACAAAAAGAAAACAGTCCGAATTCGGGAACCATTTCATCTCACACACAGATGATATTATAATGTATCTCATGATTCACATGTTGCAGACACCAAATCATATGGGCATTTGAAAAACCACACCAAAAACAACAACCAAAAAACAGATAAAATATGATCATTTACTGAAAGAACAACTCATTCTCTACTGCACTGTGTATCGCCGAACATCTTGAGGTCTCTCTATACAAGTATTGGTTGAATGATGATTACAAAGAATATGTGGGAAACACAAATTTATTAATTCTTTTCATGAAAATGTGTGTGAGAGAGAGTATGAGAGAGAAGAGAGAGTATGAGGAAGCAAACCAAACCCACAACCAGCAGACTGCATACGCAAACACGGCGTGCCTCTTCTTGGCAAAGAGGCCTTTGAAAAAGGGGGGGGGAGTAAATGGTAAATACATATTTAGAAGTTAAGAGTGACCTTAGGTATTTGTTTTTGGTCGACCAAATAACCGTTCAGGTTTCATCTTCTGTAAGTTGCGTGCCATATCCGGGTTTCATATCTGTATTGACACAATGACGATTACGATTATGATTATGGGTCGAGCCAACAGAAGCAAAGTATTAAAGTCAATATAGAAGAAAAGTAGCGAGAATAGCATAGTTGATTTGACTCATTGCTTACATGGCCAATGAAGCTTATAAAGAGGCATTATATATTGAAAATGTTTTAGTTTCAGTTAAATGGAGCATTAAATCAAAATGGTATATTAACGGTTAATACGGGCCCTAATTTTCTATTACTCCCTCCATTCCATATTAACTATCTAATAAGACATTCTTGGTACATTGAAAAACAAATGAATGTAGACAGAGAGCGTGTCTACATTCATTCACTTTTCAATGTATCAAGAATGTCTTATTAGACGGTTAATATGGAATGGAGGGAGTAGTTGTTATCGGGAAAAAGTAAGGTTCAAGTATTTGACAAACAAGAAAAGATGAAGAAGAAGAAGAAGAAGAATTAAAGTTACCTCCTTTCATCAAAGATTTCTCATACTTGTCCTTTCTTCCAATGTCATTCCCCCATTCACAAATCTCATCTCTCCCATCATTCCCAATATCGCTCTCACTAGCCGTCTCCCATTCCGAGTCATCGTCATCGGACTCTCTACCACCACCACCTTCGCAATGAACACCGCCGTGCTTAATAGCCGCCTCTCTGAACAACCAAGCGGCCTTCATCTGCTTCTTAACCAAGCGCTCCGCATAATCCGGAACCTTATTCTGCCTTAAAGACAGATCAGGGTCATTAGACTGAGAACACTCATTAATGAACAAAATCGCGTCCAATAAGCTCTCCTTAGCCAAACCCATCATGTCATAAGCTTGAGCTCTTCTCCAAAGACTCTTCGCGTGACGGTTGACCGGATTATGAAGACAAAGCGCACGTGTGGCATCACTAATTGCAGCCATTGGTTGTTGGAGAAGAAGATGACACTGGGACCTATTGCTGTACAGTACCACTCTCTCTCTCTTTGATCTCACCGGACACAAAGAAAGGGCTTCCGAGTACTTTCCGGCGGCCCCAGAAATGTTCCCGGAGGAAAAAAGGGAATTCCCTTCGAGTTTCACCACAAGCGCTGCGGCCTGTTTGATGTGAAGATCCTCCTTGGGCATGTTCTTTTCCCGTTTTAACCTTTGTCTGGAACTCAAAAGTTCTCCGACTTGTTCTTTCACATGGCTGCTGATTGGGGCACGCCCTGTTGCTTGTGATTCGGTGCATTCTAGAAGAACGTTGGTAATGGAGTCCCCGAGCTTCTTGTGATCCCCTAGGGTTGAAATATTAGCAAGATCAACAAGTGCTGGAACTGCCTTATCGATAACCTATGCAAATGATTGTACATTATAATTTTATTTCTAAACAAAATACATGAATAGCTAAGTAACATAATCGCACAAAAAAGTCAAGCAAAAAGAGCAATAGCAGCAAGGAGAACCTTTGTGTAATAGAATATTTCTAGCATCGTTTCTTAATAAAAGGATGTTTCCTCAAATGCCTCCGAAGGAGATAGAATTCATTCTTTGGTAAATGGCGGATCCGTCAGTTTTGTTGGGTTTCACCGGCTTTAGTGGGTTGGCTAACTAATGTTAGTTCCAAGGTGTTGGCTAATCTTTTGGCAAAATAGAAACCCATACTTGTTAGGAGTTTTAATAGGAAGAAATCTCTATTTGTTAGAAGAGGTTTTTTTTACTCCTAACAGCACACTGTGACGGGATCAACGAGGCCGGTGCAGATATTGGAGTCTTTGATCTGCAATTTTACACGTCAGCGACCTAACTGGGATTTATTTATTAAATATCCAGCTGGTATTTTGTGGGCTTTACTTATTCATATAGTATGCTTCATAAGTAGCTTTTTGAGCTAAAAAGCCTAAAGGATTGAATTCTTTTTTGTAATAGAACAATTTTTTCTCCCTAGATTTGAAGGGCTTGTTTGGTCGGGGGATTTTGAAGGGAGGGAAGGAGAACGATGAATTACCTTGAGGCAGGTATTAGGATCTTGGAGCAACCACAAAAGACAATCAATAGCCATATATTGCCAGTCATCCGATGAGCGTGCAATATTGCACAGTGCATCCAAAACACCAAGACATGAAGCAACGGGCCCCCTGCCAAGCTTGTGATGACAAATTGTCCTCAAAAGCCCAATCCCAGCAGGCGAGTTCTCGTTGACAAGCCCACCCCACATCCCGGGAAGTTTAGAAAGGAACTCCGGTTTGCATATGGCCGGAAGAAACTCGTGCTTGAATGCAAAGCAGTTGATGAGTTGAAGAGCCCAACACTGTAGCTGGCTGGCCCACTCTTCGGCCTTCCGGGACTCCATCTCAACTCCGCCCATCCCACGCGTGAGAAGGTCACAATGGTAACTTAGCCTTCTGTCCACATACTGGTAGAAGTGCGTGTAAACTATCTCGAGGGAACTCACAGCCAGCTGGATGGAAAGTTCTAGAATTTCGCCGTGATTCGCCACTTCTTCGAAGGTGGATGGGTAGGTAGCCAAATGACCCAAGGCCCGAACCGCGACCCGTTGTTCGACCCATGTCAGCCTGCCGCTTAAAAGTTCAACCAGAGGCGGGACCACCCCAGCCCGGACAGCCCGTTCGGCGAAATCCTCCATATTCATCGTGTATGATCCGATTATGTGGGCTGCATAGTAAGGAATGTATATGTTTTGGTCGTGTGAGAGCCAACGGCGGTTCTTTAGGCCCTTCCATATAAGGGATGCCATGCACTCAAATATACCCAACTCTATAAACTCCGGATCGTTCGGGTGGGCCATTGCAGTGTTCCAAAGTCCGCTGATTGGAAGGACTTGACCGTCATCGTCCTGAGCGGGTAGGTCTCGGAAGAACTTCAATATACTTGCTCTGCGCTTGTTAGGGTTTCCCTCCTTCATCACACAGAAGAAGCAACCTGGGTAGGGGCAATCAGGGGAAGCCTTCTCCATAATTGATATTACAATGCTAATGCAGCGCGAAGGATATCAACTTTTCATCAAACTGCAAGAAGAAAAATCAGTATATAAAGGTGATTTTAGTGTCATCAGACTGTTTTGGGTAGTTGGATTTACTTAGTGACCTGACATTAAAAATAATACGGAGTAATTATTATTGGAACGAGTTACGAGGTGTGGAGTACACAGTCATTCAATTATATTATCATTTGGGACAAAATGGCTGACGTATTCAACATGAACATCATAATGAGTAAAAGTAATTATCCCTCTGTTCCAAAACAAGTTTCCTGGTTTACTTTTTAGGTTTTCCCAAAACAAACTTCCAAGTTTTAGATGGGGTAAATATTTCTTCAATAACTTAACCCATTACCCCACCTTTTTCGTTCAAAAGGCTTATAAAACTTCAAGCCAGAAGCAACTGTAATGTTTATCTTGGGATGGAGGGAGTACGATAGTAACACATCACCACGGTAATTTCTAAAGTACTTGTCAATTTTTTTTTTATAATTTGCATTAATTTATTGTCTTTTGTTTTTAATCAAATATTGAGTAAGAAGTGGGAGTTGTGCAAAGATCAACTTAATTCAAACTCTAACTACAGCAATAATGATAGCAAGATAAGCGACTTTGTGATTCCGAATAGAAAAATTCAAACTTTTTGAGATTTATCACTGCCCAAAGAATGGAGGGTAGAAACACACAAACAGAATTGGGAATATAATGGGCCTATTGTTGTTGTTGGTAAGTATGAATGGAGACGTTTGGAAGGTTAAATCTATTTTGATCTATACACACACACACACCTATACATACACACACACACACACACTTGAAAATTCTTATAGAATGAAGCAAAGATATATTCAATCGACACTCTAACTAAAGAAATAATTATTGCAACTTTGTGGTTCCGAATAACAAAATTCAAACTTTTCTAAATTTTCCCATGCCCAAAGATTTGAAGTGTGAAAAAAATGAAAATAGTTTGTGATCCCACTCTATAAATTGAGCTAAAAAAATGCTTGTGCATACATAAAATTCTATTTTTCTGGGAAATTAAAACACAAATATTTTAGGGAAATTGAGAGAAGTTACTCCTAATATCTAGAAAGAATGCAGCTTAATTTGTTTGATTTAACTTTTTTTAAATAAAAAAAAGTTAAATCAAACTAATTCAGTTGCATTTTTTCTAAATATTAGGAACAATATCTTGATTTTAACTTAAAACATAAAAAAGGAAAATATGAAATGAAATACACATTAGAACAAAGAAAGTACTTTTTTTTACAATACAAAGAAAGTACTTTATCTGAATGAAATATGAAAAATAGATCTGCCACATTTTCAAAAATATAGGGCTAAAAAAAAGATCTGTGGACTGTTTTTTCCAGATTCGGAGTTTCAACCATAGATATAAAAACTCATCAATGATTTTTTTTAAAAAAAAAAGTGCAAATTGTGCTTCATATCTGGAAAACTGAAGCAAGACCCAATTTTTATTTTTTGTTTTGACCATGGAAGACTGAAGATTTAAAGCAGAAAATGGAATGAATACCTGAAGGTGCGTTTTCTGTGGAAGAAGATGATGGAGGCCACCACAGCAGACGGGGAGCTGGTCAATACAATAGCGGTGTCACTGGGTGGTGGGGTTTAGAGACTTTAGACCCGAACCCCAACTAAAACCAGCACTTTCTTGCAACTTTTATTCAAAGTATATTTGTACTCAGTGATTTGTATCTCATTTGTACACACTAACATTTTACATTGGTGTAATGTTAATTTTTGTTAAATGCACCAACACTTTGTTTCAGTATAAATTTTTGTTAACGCACTAACACTTTGTATCAGTGTGAACCATCAAAATGTTGGTGTATACCTTTGGTGTAAGTCTGGGCTACAATTTATTGTGTAAGGGTCTGTTTGGCAACTTCTGAATAGGTAAGTGATGAACCAGTAAGAGGTCTGAACCATTAAGTGCTGAACCAGTAAGAGATCTGAATCATTAAGAGCTAGTATATTGCTTAACTATTCGGAGGCAAATGTCTGATCAATTCAAATAAGAGGTATTGACCATTCAGACTCTGTATAATACTTAACCATTCAGAGGCAAATCTCTTAACCATTCAGACATCTGAACCATTAAGAGGCTGAAACAAACAGTTTGAACCATTAAGTGCTGAACCATTCAGACATCTGAACCATTAAGAGCTGAAACAAACAGCCCCTAAGTATAGCATGGTCCTTATTCAAAACAAAAGAAAAATTATTTGGATTAAGCTATTTGTACCCCAATTTGTACACCGCTGGTATGCACTTTCATTTTGTGTCAGTGTATTGCACTTTCACACAGACACAATGTTAGTGCAAATTTCTGTTAACGCATCATCATTTTGTATCAGTGTGAATTATCAAAATGTTAGTGTATACTTCTGGCCTATTGTGTAGTTTTGGGGTATATTTTTTTGTATAAGTGTAGCATGCTTGAAATTATTTTATAAAAACAATTCTATATTTACTGAAACACTCCGGTTGGTGTAACATTATCCGACAATGTTATAGTATGACCTAGAAATTCTACGGTGCTCAGTGCGTGAAATTGGCGATTTCTACTCATCTTAACTCCCCCCGCAAATACCTCATCCCGCTCCGATTCGAACCCACCTCCCTCCACCCCTTCAACTGTACCCTCCAAGTTTATTTGACTTTGGAGTCAAAATAAACATTGAGGGTGCAATTGAAGGGGGTGGGAGTGGGTTCGAGTCAGGACAGGGTTGGAAAACTTGCCGAGAGTTAGGATGTAGAAATAATCAATTTTATGAATGGGGCATCGCACGACTTTCGGTTCATCTCATGAAATCGCCGGGCAATGTTACATGAACCGCCATGGCGCTAATGGATGGTTAATGTAAACGACTTGCTTTGCATAACAAAATAAAAGATTAGTCGTATTTCATATAAAATTAAAAAAACAGTAGGTATTAAAAATAACAAAAATAAAACACAACAAAGGGTCAAAGACCATATAAATAATGAAATAAAAAGATAATTAATACAAACAAATCTCAAACCGATAAGAAATAAAAATTAAAATATACCAGAGTGGTGGTTTATAAATTTATAATGTTTTAGGCACCATACCAAGTACTAATGTATTACTTTCTCTTATTGGTAAAAACAAATGAGTATAAAAATAACAAATTGATAAAAATTACTCCGTATTTTCTTATTGAGGCAATTTTTTGTTAAAAATATTAATATCTCGAATTTGACTTTTAAAAATATAAAAATACGCTTTTTTTAGAGATTTTTTTGTGTTTTAAAAATATAATTCTTCGGAAAATAATTTGTGGCATTTAGAATGTGCTTGTTCATATTCGTTGTCCAAATGGTGGATATAAATAAACTAGTATTTTTTCCCGTGCAACGCACGGAGTCGAACAAAATTTTTATTAGTTCTAAAACTTTTTTAATGCAATATTTTTTCCCAGAATAAAGAAAATATATATCCCTATGATTTTTAATACTATATACAAAAATGTCAAAGTAGAATAAACAATATTTAAGGAATTGAATGTGTATTCAACCAAGTTTTTTTTAATACCAAACTTTTTGAAAGACTGTAGGGTATATAATTTTTTTGATATAGTTGCAAGGGTATCCTTGTCATCTAGAACTAATATTTTTAATTTTGTTTTTGTCTTTACTCATGAAACCATAACATAAAACTGACCATGAGTGAATACCAACTTGGTTAAAAGTAATGCAAGAAATGACAATGTTTGACTTTGACTTTTGTTTATAGTCATTGCAAAATATAAAACTATTGATATTTGCCTTATAAATAATTTCAAGAGTGGTCCTAGATCAGATGGTATCAATTTCATTACGAGTATGTAAACTTTTTGCTGACTCGATTTCTCAAAACCACAATCGACCAACAACATTCTTTCACAGCTCTTCAAGGATTAATCGTGTACCATTACATAATCCATATATTTGGTCAATGTTTCTCAATATCAAAATCGTTAAGCCATTTTTAAGATTATTTTGTAGTTTTGGACCCCCGAACATTTGATTTCATTTAAAATTTAATTGTTATTTATTTGTCATCAATAATTACATCTGAATCGGCCTGACATGAAGAATCAAAACTCAGGCACACCATTTCACATTAGATAATGAGGGATATGACAAATTCATTTACCATCTCTACAACCTCAAGCATGGTCCAGTAGTGCCATATCCTAAAAAATGAATAAATTTTCATACTCTCCAATAGGTTCAATTAGGATAAGTGAAGTCCACTATACTCTTCACAAAATAACTTGTGTCTAAAATTAACAATTTATGCGGAATTTTAAGGTCAGTTGTTTCATCAATCATTTGTCTAAGTTTTTCATCTCTAACTTTAATTATCCCATCAGAAAAAAATTCTATGTCCCTATCTGGGATAGAGGACGTAGAAGAATGTAATATCATATTCTTTGCTAACATATAAATTTTAAAATACGACCATAATTTTAAAGAATAGATGATAGCACTCACAATTTTCTCTCTTGAAGTTTTGGGTAAAACAAGAAGAGTTTGCCAAAAATCACCTCTGAGTACAATTATTTTCCCTTCGAGTCCTACTTTTCCCCCTCCGAATTCAACTATTTCCCCTCCAAATGGTTCATTTCTAGAGTTTTTATTAGATAAATGCATTACATCTCTCATTTTGTTAGATAAATTATTTGTTGTGCTGTATTGCAATAAAAAGCCAAAGGCTATTGGTTTTTTTTAATACAAAAGATAGGCTCATGGTAGATGGTACCTTGTTTGTAAAAAAGAAATGAATCTCATCAGTCATCACGGAGTGATGCTATCTTGTTTGTAATATTTTCATGTATAATATGAGTTTGTTTAAAAAAAGGTTTGCTTGAACATGTTTTGTTTGTAGTGTTTGGACATTTTACATAACGGCTTTTTGGATGACTTTTGATTATTTAGACTATTTTTCATTATTTTGACCCGTCAAACAGCCAAAACAATGTTTGGTAAACAACTATTGAAGTTGGTTGTTACAGTCTCAAAACCAAAATATGAAAAACTAAGAGTAGTCTTTCAAGTTGACTGTTGGACTATAATTATTTATTGTACAAATATTAAATAAACAAATTAATAAATTCGAAGTAAATAAAAAACAAACAAATAAATGAGTAAATAGTAACCAATTTCTTATTTCCCAAATGAAATTCACTTAGAATTTATGTGGTAAAGTATTTATTAAAAATATTATTTTATTCAAAAGTTGATATACAAATAAAAAATTTACATATTAATTTTTTTTAATAAATATAATTTGTTAAAAAGGTATAAAAATAATGAAAAATATTAACTCTAGAATATTAACCTAAAATTATATTTGGTGATGAAGTGTGTGTGTGTGTGTGTATATATATATGAATTGTATTATATTATATTATATTGGAGAGCATATTATATTTTATAAATTTGAATTCATGTTATATACTCCTTCCGTCCCATAAAACTTTTCTCCTTTCTTTTTTTCATTCGTCTCATAAAACAATTCTCATTTCTATTAAAAAGTCACTTTTACCCATTACTTTTTCATACTCTACCTATCACATCGTACCTTTTTACTAATAATCTACCCATCAAATCTTACTTTTACCCATCACATCAAAGGACATTTTTGGAAATTCAATACTAAAATACACTCCCTTAAATCTCTTCAAAAAGCAAAACATTTCATGTTTCATGGGACGGAGAGAGTAAGTTATATTACACAAATCATGTACCGGAGCACATGAAATTAAGTCTTTAAATACAATTACATTTATAACAAGTATTTAAAAGCATTTAAGTTTGCCAAAAAAATTTTTGTGAACACTTAAAGTAGAGCATGTTTGGGAATGACGTTAAAGATTAGCATTAAATAAAATTTGAAAACGCTGTCCGTAGATAACATTTTGAAAACGCTAACGCTAATCTTTAACGCTATTCCCAAACAGGCCCGTAATCGACCAATCAAAACAGTTATGTGCATTAGTCATTCCAACTTACGATCAATTTTTAACCTTTAGTCAAATAAATATTACTCCATCCGTCCACAAATAAAATTATCATTGCGCATTACGATATTTGATTGAAATTATTTTTAAATCATTTTATATGAAAAATGGTATGAAATTAAAAAATAAAAATTACATATTTAAAAACTACATGAAAAGATCTACAAATCTAGAGATGAAATGACTATATTATTTTATCAAATAAGACACAAAAATAGTCCAATAAAATTTGACCTCTCAATAGTTAGACGACGTACATGGTATATTAATTATACGCTTTGACCGAGGTATTAGTTTTTCTCATACTCTGATTTTTTTTTTGGTTAAGCTTGGGGAGAAAGAAAGCGAAACCATGGCGCCGAACCAACAAACTTCTCCCTCTCCTTCTTTTCTCGTCATAAACCCTTCTTCATCTCTGCCGGAGAAGTCGATGAACAGTTCTCCGATCTCCGAACACAATTTCTGAATCGCTCTTCGTTTTACAAGCACCGGAAAATGCAAACCTTCCGGATTTTCTCAAATTACTGGAAGAACAACCGCTCCGCGAGCTCGTTTAATCTCATCAAACGGTAATGCCTCTCTCGAATTCAAAGAGAATTTTCACTGATTTTGTTTTGTATTTTTATCGAAGCTACGATTAGTGGATGCGTTAAGAGCATACTGCCTTTTGACTGTTCGCGAATTGATATTCGAACATGTAGGGGATAAGGGGAGGATAATTTTAGACGAACTAAATCTGAATTGGAACGAGTGAGGAGTCATTGATCGTTTTCTCTGTGCGGATTATTAGAAATAGATTAGGTTAACTATCTTTCCCATACCTAGAAGTAAAAGTGCTAGGAAGTGCTATGGTTAGGCATTAAAATGGATCATTTGGCAAGGGTTGCGTGGGCGGTTTGACTGAATCTGCTAAGAGTAGTTGATAGCTTCATTAGCTTATCAAACTGCCCACACACCAAATGGGACATTGTAATGCCTAAGGAATCACCGTGACATTACGATTGCAATTTACGAAGGTGACTGTCTTTCTCCACCTAGGTAGATTGTTGTTGTCGATGACGATGTTGATGTTGTCCTTCTAGCATTATCATGTGTAGGAATCTGGTCATAATAGCCATAGACTCATGATTTCTGTGTTTGATTCAATTTCTATGCTCAGAATGTTAATTTTCTCTTTAGGGATGAAATGAAGTACAATTAAACTCTCTTCAGAGTTAACTCCTCTTCTATATGATGTCCCTTTTTCCATAATATATTCGCAGAGCCTTGCAACATGCCTCTTTTCCCTTTCATATTCACAGAGCCTTGAAACATGCCGCTTTTTTTCCCTTTCATATTCACATGAAGGGTTGATTTTCTGACCTCATTAAGCAGATAAACATAACACATTTACTTTTATGGTTCGCAAGAATGTTTGGGGAGCTTACATTTTTTTAAAGATATTTAGTTTTGCTGTTCTAATGTTTGCCAGTGATATTCTCTCTTCTATAGGAGAAATGGAGAACCAACCATGTACTATGTTAATATCGTTTTTTCTTGAAACAAAATTGAAATGTGTAGTGTAGATTTTAGAATACCATTAGTGTATCAGTGAATGAAACCACAACCTCTCTACCTTGGGGTAGAGTTGATCTGTTAATGCCTGCCTACATCCTGCACTGAGACCCTATTCTCGAGTGGTATATATTGGGTTTGTTTGGTTTAGCATTCCCGAATTGATGTGTGTGAGTACTCAATCCGTTAGGTTTTGCACTAAAAGATCCAAGAAGCCTGGTGGTCAGAAACTTGTTCCTGTTCAGACAAGTGAACCCGTGGCATCAACCTCGTGGAGATCCTATTATATATTGGTATGGTTCTCTTTGCTCTCACCCTTTTATTATTACTGTAACATACATGCATATATTAGTGCTCTTTCAGTTTCTCATGCTGACTGATTTTAAGAACTATTCTTTTAACCTCAATTTTAATTTTGCAGGCTGGAGTTGGTCTAGGTGGATTTGGTGGCTTAGCATTTTTCCTTAAACACAATGATGAAATAAGGGCAATTCCTAAAGGTCTACCCCCCATTTCATAGCTATGATTTCTAGCATGGAACAAGTTATAATTCACCTCCATATGAAATTGCAATTTGGAATTTTGTCAGCATATCCATATTTAGGTTTTAGGCACAAACTTTTTGTTGAAATGCCTCATTTATATACATAAAGAAAACCTTTACATGCAAGTTTAAACGAGAAGAAAATCAAGAAAGAAAAAGAAGGGAATTCCATGTTTGATGATGCAATCAAATCTTACCATGCATTTTTGCAAGAGGTTGCTTCCAAGACTTGAACCTGTGACCTCAAGGTCACCGGGAAACATCTCAACCAGTGCTCCAAGGCTCCTGTTCTGATTTAAACCATGTGTTCTCATTACTCTTCATTTGGTTTCAACATTGTTTGTATTTTGATTTAGACATTTTGTAATCTGGTGTTCTTTGCTTCTAAGCAGGCCAGGACGTGAATTGTGGAAGATGTTCAAATGACGGGTCAATAATAGGCGGCCCTTTCAGTTTAGTTGACACAGAAGGCAGAAGGGTAACTGAACAAAACTTTCTCGGGAACTGGGTTCTTCTCTACTTTGGTCATACTTCATCTCCTGATGTTGGACCAGAAGAAGTGCAGAAGATGTCTAAGACGATTGATATACTAGGTTCTGTTCACTCACCTCAAATTTAATCTTTACAGCGACTGACCTTTTTCTTTCTTTCGTTCTTTCTATAAAAATTCAGTTTCTTTCCAGAATGTTTTTTTCATTTTTTTGTGTGTTTGACACATGAAAACATTTCAAGAAAAGGTTTTCCCCGGATTTAGAAGGAAATGAAAATATTCTACTTGCTTCTTGGAAACAGTCTCTCTACTTTCTAGTATGGATGAGGTTTGCTTATGCTCACCCTCCCCAGACCTTTTGTGGTTTTTTACTGGGTTGCTTGTTTTTTATTCTTAACACTTCTGTGGAAAAGATTTATTGTTTTAAAAATGGGGCATCCTTTTCCTGAATCCCTTTTGGCTATCTTTGGAAAATAGAAGATTGTAGTGAAAGGAAAAACATGTTAAGGGAATTGAATTTTTAACGCTCAGTTTGTGGGACAGACTTGAAAACGAATCTACTGATTCTCTGCCTACTAATTTTTGAGAAAAACTTTTTCAAGGGAAATATTATCAAGGATCCTTAAAATTCATAACTCTAACTTTTCCTATTCTATTTACCATTGTGAACAAGGCTCAAAGCATGGGCGTAAGATCATACCTGTATTCGTCACACTCGACCCACAACGCGATACACCTTCTCATCTTTGTGCGTATATCAGAGGTATGGCTTCAACCGTTTTCTCTTCTTTGTACTTTTTTTTGGTCAAGTGACCCCATTCTCATAGCGGTGCATTGTTTTTATAATATTATAATAATTCCATCATATGTGCAGAGATTGACCCAAGGATAGTGGGATTAACTGGACCAGTTCAATCTGTGAGGCAGATGGCACAAGAGTACAGAGTGTTCTTTAGGAAGGTTGATGAGGAAGGAGGCGATTATCTCGTTGAATCTTCTCACAATATGTGAGTTTTAAAATCCTAAACTTTTGATTTTTATTGCACAAAAAAATCACACAGCATTTTAAATTTCTGAAATTAAGGATTTGCTGATTGATTGAAGTATTTTCTTTGAAAATGTTTATGTATTTTCGTTCATTTGATGGCAGAAATTAACTTCATTTCTTAAAAAAAGGAGTCACTTTTCTGAGTTTTCTCCAACTAGTTCTACAACAGTTTTTCTTCTAGCAATCAAACCGAGCCTCAATTCATTGAATTACATCTTGTAATCATTTGTGGCCCATTTAGCCATCCATTTTTTTCACTCATCACCTAGAAACGTGCCATGCTACAAACCCACAAAGGATGACACCAAGGTATGGTGCCTCACAGACAATAGATTTCTCACTTTGTGTGAAAATAGCATATGGTGTCAAACTTGGTGAGTTTTTGACATTTTTGCCTAGAAACACACTAACTTATTCCCTGCATTTTTTTAAATTGATAGATTAGGAATGACCATGGGTCGGGCTTAGATTGGATGGAGCTCCACTCTCATCCATCTGTCACCCAATCCATCCATCATCCATTACGCACAATATCCACATACCACATCAGATCCACCCATCATCCATTGGATCGGGTTTTAGCGTATACGTTACTTTTTTCTTCTTTTACCGAGATGAAGATGAATGGGACTTCCACCTTTTTTATGCAAGCAATTATATTTCAAATGCATTTCGTGATCAATTCTGACAAATTCCATGTCAATATACTATATACATTAGGTACTTGATGAATCCAAAGATGGAAGTGGTGAGATGTTTTGGGGTGGAATACAATGCAGAGGATCTGGCTGAAGCAATAGACACAGAGGGGAAGAAAGTAAGAATCAGCTAATCACTAAAACACACATTTCTTTTTCTCAACTCATCAATCTTTCTCCTATTATCTTTATCTCTAAAGTTGAGCTCTTGGGATTTTACGCCTCTAACACTTGTCATTTTTTATTAATGGGTGAAATGAAATTTGAGACTAACTACTACACTAAGTTCGGGTTTTGGGAATACCTTACACTTCCGTTATCTCAATATAGTTTTTGTTACGAGAAATGAGTGATATTTTTCACACCATTGAAGAAACCTACGAAGAGGACTCCGTACCAAACAATATGGAATGATGATTATGATGGTGAAAAACTATGAAAGTTGTTAAACCAAACAATGTTGTTCCTATTAACTTATTGTTCACAACATTATTATAATTTTCAAAATTTTGACAAAAAAGTCTACATCTCTAACTCTACCATTTTTTCAATGCAATTACAAAAGTGGAGTTGCTCACTTTTTATTTCGGCGGATGTAATTTTTGTCAACAAGTCATAGTGACTGTGAACAATGTTTAGAATGAGGCCAAGAATGCTTTGATGCTCTACACACACACACACACACACACACATTCTATGAATGCAACATAATGAGGAATCATAGGATTAAGACTTTGTGAAAATATTTTCTTGGCAAAAGAATTTGTCTGGGGGAACACTAGCTAAAAGATACTCCGTACATTTTCTCCTAAATGTATGATAAACTTGATATTTAAGGCATATGACAATATGGCACGGTGAGTTGGGTTTTCTTGATATTTAAGGCCTATTTGATGTTGAAAAGTATTCTCGTAACTTTTTTAGAAAAAAAAATTAAGAACTCCCAAAAGTTTTTTTAAAATATGAGAACTGTGAGTTCTTAAGAGAAAACTTGTGTTGATCCATAGTAATTTTTTTTACAGATATGCCCCATATAAAATTATCAATGTAATTACGTGGCTTTGTCAAAAGTGAAAATAATGGCTGCGGCTACCGTTGGTCCATGTTTAGTAGTTACTCCCTACGTGTATTTGTTCAGTTTGATTTTTCCAAATCAAACTGGACAAACTTTGAGCTTCAATTAAATAAAAACTGTAATCTATTTTAACATAAAAATGGCTTTATTGGATTTATCGTATTGAGAACTTTCAAAATTGTATTTCATTATGCTTATATGCAATATAAATTGAGAGTATTTGGAGTTCGAAGTTTGTCCAGTTTGACTTGAAAAAATCAAACCGGACAAATACACTGGGACGGAGATAGTATTTATTAAAGGGTTATTGCACATAAGCTCCCTGTGGCTTGTTTAAGTGACATACACTCCCTCTACTATCAAAAGTACCTTATATCCCTCCTCTTATTGGAAACCAAATGCACGCACACCGCGGATGATATTTTCAGATAAGGAATTTGAAATTTACCTATCTACTCTCAGATCTAATTGCTATTGAATCGCCCTCATCTCCATTATCTCTTAAATTTTTTTCTATTTTTATGAAATTTTCTCTGAAGCCCTATCTACTCTTTCTATCTTTGTTTTCATCTAATTCAGATGAATCGATATTAAGACTTGAATGATTCTGATTGTGAGCGTAGTCTAGATAATTTGTGTTTACTAGACTTAAATTTTTAGGACCCAATATTGTTAGATATTTATTATTTTAGTTATTTGATATTTTTAAAATTTGAAAGATTTATCTAAATAGTACTAAAATATAGTGACTTTCCGAATATAGTACCATATGATTTTATTTCTCAATGTAGTACCACTGGTCATTGTTCAATGGTTATTGTTCAAGTAAATATCCAATGTCACTAGACATTGTTCAAACTAAATATTCACCATTAGTGAACATTGTTCCCACCGCTAGACACTATTCAAGTACTCCCTCCGTCCCATTTTATAACGCCTGTTTCGGTTTACGATGTTTGACTGAAATTATTTTCAAATCATTTTATGTGACAAATGGTACATAATTAAAAACTAAAAATTACATATTAAAAATAACATATGTTTTAGTACTATTTAGTGCAAGTTTCACTTAAATTTAATACCCGAATAAATTTATTTTTTATTGTTCAAACTGTAATTGAGTTGGTTTTTAAAAATTAAATTTAACACTAATTTTAAAGCACAAGTACTCTATGAAAAAATAAAATATGACCCAATATATGCTTTTGGCACATGACCAATATCATTTTTTCCATTTCCAGGCGGCCTTGTGTGTATTAGAGATAGTAAAAACATACTCCCTACGTCGCACAAAAAAGTTCCCATTTTGACCATAAATTGGTCAAACAATTACATGCTTTGACCATAAATTAAATATAATCTAAATAAAGAAATGTTAAAAAAAATTTGAGATATCAAAACTAGATCCTAAGATGAATCCAATTATATTAAGTTTATTTTATAATTCAATATACCTTTCTCACAATTTGTAGTCAAAGCGTGTGCGCGTGCTTCCAATGGAGCTTGATATGCAACAAGAGGGGAGATATAGGTTACTTTTAAAAGGAAAGGGTATATAAGTAGTTTAATCAAACCAGAGGGGCTTATAATTTATACTCCCTCCGTCCCGAACTCTCGGAGTATTCGTCCAGTTTTGACTTTTAGAACTGTTCTTTTAAGCACTTTGACTCATCAAATTCTCTCAATATGTAAGCCTAAATATAGTCATGTGTGATCTTGTTTGATTTGTCTTAACATATAAAATATTAATATATAATTTCTATAACTTTTTAATATAAAAATTACAAAATAAAATCGATTAAAGAAGTATATTGAATGGTGTGTAAAAATAAAAGTGGACAAATACTCTGAGACAAAAAGTAAAATGAAATGAGAAAAAGAAAAGAAAAGGAGATGATAAAGTTAAATTTACAAACAGTAAAACACCAATAATACGGAAATGAAGTTAAAATGTGTCAATAATTGGTTTATAGATCCTACCAGCCAACGAGAATTAGACATTTTGCCTCAATGGCCCATTTGTGATTTTGATAGTTAACCGTACGTATATAATACTTCATCCTAAAGCAATAAAGTTTATACCTTTGAATACAAAAACAAACCTAAACGTAGGGTCTCCACAACCGTTCAAATAATAGCTAGGAAGATTTATCTCTACTCAAACTGAGATATGAGAAGGAATTAGGATTTGTAATAATATTTTTTTCATTGATTGATGACTCAATGGTGATAGATACATATGTAGCTTTCAAAGTTAATGAGTCTTAAACATAAAAGATAACTAAATAAATAAAGATATCAGTTAATATTTTGACCACTAATATCGATATTTATCCATTTTCCTCACCCTCGTCAATATAACACTTTGACCATTAATATCGATATTTATGCGTAGTTATATTTTATAAAATTTTAATATTTTAAAACTTCATTTGAAAAGGAAACTATTGATTTATATTGGGATACAATGTATTTCTTTCGCACATCAAGGTTAGAATTTTCATCTTTGATCAAGAAAAGTCAAATGAGAAAATTAGATTCGAAGCAAAGAAGTGTACAAAAGATGTGACACAAATATTTCACAAGTGATTATTAAACTCGGCCGAACACTACACGATAGAATAAGCATATATTCCATCCATCCAAAAATTATTTCTTGTAGTGTGTTACGATGTTTGACTGAAATTATTTTTCAAATCACTTTATATGAAAAATGGTATGAAATTAAAAAATTAAAATTACATACTTGAAAACTACATCAAAGATCAACAAAACTAGAGGTGATATAATTATATTATTTCATCAAATGATTAACAAAAATCGGCTAATAATTAAATAAAGTCTAACTATGTAAATAATAAACAGGAAGATAATTTTAAAGAGAGAGAGTACATTTAACAACTCTTTTTTGGTGCACCATGTGTTTTGGGATCACCAGAAGTCACTACCATTGTTTAAGTATTTCAGTTTTTTAATCTCTTGGTTTCCATAAAATCGGGAATCAATATCATATCATGAGATGGCTCAGAGTCTTTACAATGCTTAATTCAAAAAAATTAATACTTCCTACCCATTACAACTAGGGGAATTTACGTAAATAACACTAAAACATAATGATTTTTTCTAAATAGCATCACATGTGTTTTTTTCCAAATGTAGCACTTTTAGTCATTATATATTAGTCATTATTCAAGTAAATGTTCACCATCACTGGACATTATGGACATTATTAAGTACTCCGTACTATTTAGAGAATAAAACAGTATAAGTGCTATTTAGAGAAATGACTTAGGTTTTAGTGCTATTTGGTGCAAATATTTCTTATAACTCCCCATTAAATCCTACCACCAAGGTCTGGCTCGAACCCACTCATTCACCCTTGCCAATTGCACGCATGCACCTCACAAGATATTGACTTTAATGTAAAATTTTGACTTCAAATCAAACCAAATCTTATGGGATGCAATTGATAGAGATGAAGGGCAGGTTTGCATAGAGTCGAAATGAAGGATTTACTAGCAAGATAAAGGGTATGAACTATCAATTTTTTTATTAGAGCATTGTAGAGACCACCAACAACACCCATGTTTGGTCATCCTAGGGACTAAATTTTTTATTAACTAAAAGGTCGATTATACCTTGAGACTTGAGCCCTTTTTGATTTAATGGGCGGTCCAAAACTAAAGTTCTTTTCAAGGTAGAGCCAAAATATCTTTGGGAATAAAAATTTATTAATCATTCCCTTCATTCCATATTAACTATGAAGTGTTTTATTTCTTCTATCTTATAATATGTAATTTTTAATGTTATTTTCTACTTATGGCTCATAATAGGAAGACTCCTAATATTATTTAGTTTCCTTATTCTTGTATTACCATAATTACTTTATTCCTTTCCTACTAGAAATATGACTCTCTCTTGTAATCCCTATATATAGGAACATATCTCTCAATATTCAATAAGATAAATTATTATCAAATTGTATCATGGTATCGGAGCCTAGGTTTAAACCCTAGCCCTTTTTTTCGAGACTGTGCCTTCACTGCCGGTCTCCTTCCTCTCGCCGGTCGACCATAAACGGCAACCATGGCTCAATCTTCAGATCCGCTTGCTTCGCTTCCTTCTGGCGTCAAGCTTCTTCTCCGCAATCTCCATAATCTTATCCCAGAGAAGCTCACTGATTCAAATTATCCTGCATGGTCTCTCAATGTCAAAACTGCTCTCGAGGCCAACCTTCTTCTTGGTTGGATCGATGGTCATGAAGCTGCGCCTCCAAAAATCCTATCCAAGGATGGCAAGGAAAACCCTAACCCAGAATTCCAAACATGGGTTGTGATTGATACTCAGATCCGTGCATGCCTTCTTGCCGTCATCAGTCCGTCTGTTCACAAGCATGTCCGCAACTTCACCACATCTGCCGATCTATGGAACGCTCTCGCTGCCCGGTATAATTCTGTTTCTACCGCTCACATCTATCAACTACGGGACAAACTTCACACACTCCGAAAAGGTACAAAAACTATCACCCAGTACCTTGATGAAGTTGCCACTATCCTCACCGATTTGGATGCTCTCAACGAGGTTATTCCTGAGAGAGATGTGGTGAATGCTGTTATCCGAGGCCTCCCTCATGAATATTCCTCCTTCAAGCAAAATATACGGATGAACAATGAGAATATAAGTCTCAATCAACTCTCTGGGTGGCTAACCTCTGAAGAAATAAATCTTGAAATCGAGCAAAAATTGAGTATTGCAGATTCCGCCTCCGGAGTTTCTCACTCTGCACTGTATACAAACAACGGTCGAGGCCGCGGTCGAGGAGGACCAAACGGTCGACCGTTTTCTAGGCGAGGATCTGGATCCGGTCGCAGCGGTCGAAGCTACGGAAGGGGGGGAGGCCGCGGACCTTCACGCGATCTTCCAGTATGTCAGATCTGTTCAAAGCGTGGCCACTCTGCTGCTACCTGCTGGTACCGCTATGATGATTCTTCTACTGAGAGCAACTCGGCTACCAATTCTCGTGCTATGCATGCAACCACAAGCAACCAAACTGGTGATTGGTACCTTGATACAGGTGCTAATACTCATGTTACGCATGATCTTTCACAGCTGCAAACTCCGACTCCCTACCATGGCACTGAAACTATTACTGTAGGTAATGGTCATACTTTACCCATCACTCACACAGGTTCAGGCTCAATTCACACCCCGAATGGTAAATTTCACCTCCACTCCCTTAATCATGTTCCCTCCCTTACTTCAAACTTACTGTCCGTTCACCGCTTTACCAAAGATAATAATTGCACTCTTGTTTTTAATGCCGACTCCTTTCAGATAGTGGACAACGATACGAATCGGGTGCGGTACATGGGCCCCTGTGAGTATGGTCTCTATACCCTTCCTTCCAAGCCTATCCCTGTTGTGCGTCAAGCTGTCACTGCATCCACCTGGCATCGCCGGCTTGGACATCCGGCTCCTGCTGTTGCCAAGTCTATTTTGTCTACTTTAGGGTTTAAATTTTCTGATCACTTACATTGTGAGTCCTGTCATGTGTCTAAGTCTTGTCGTTTATCCTTTGAACTCTCTGAACATAAGGCCACAACGCCTTTTCAACTAATTCATTCTGATGTTTGGGGACCAACCTTTGTTCCATCTATCTCTGGTTTTCGTTTCTATATCTGCTTTGTTGATTATTTTAGTAAATTTACTTGGATTTATCCTCTTAAACACAAATCTGAAGCTTACTCTGTTTTCACTAGTTTTGAAAAAATGGTTAAAACTCAATTTAATTCAAATATTCAGATTTTTAGAAGTGATAATGGGAAAGAATTTGTAAATACAGCCTTTGGCATTTTTCTTCAAAATCTTGGGATTATTCATCACACGTCCTGCCCTTACACTCCTGAACAGAATGGTGTGGCTGAACGCAAGCATCGGCATCTCATTGAGACTGTCATTGCTTTACTCTACGATTCCCACCTTCCTGTCTCCTTTTGGGTTGAAGCACTTGCTACCGCCAACTACCTTATAAATCGCCTACCCACATCCAACCTAAATAACCAATGCCCCTTTGAAGCCCTCTATGGTCGGTCTCCGGATTATGTTCACCTTCGTCCTTTTGGTTGTCTTGTGTATCCCTGGCTTCGTCCTCACACACATCACAAGCTTCAACCACGTTCCACCCCCTGCATTTTCCTAGGTTATCATCCCACCATGAAAGGTTACAAGTGTTATGATCCTATTTCTCAGAAAACGTATGTCTCCCGTCATGTTCGTTTTGTAGAAGATCAGTTTCCCTACTCTAAACTTTTATCTACCCCAGCCTCCTCTAACCCTTTAGGCATCATTCCCATCTTTCCTCCCAGACCAGGCTCACAGGGTCCGGCACCGCACAGTTCTCAAATCGTTCCGTCTGCTACTGCTCCACAAACGGTTGACCGTTCCCCTCATACATCTACCCACGGTCGACCGTCTCCTCACACCCGTTCTGAACCTCTACAGACGGTTCACCACATGGACCGTTCCCCACCCCACGGTCGACCGTCCTCCCAACCCCTCTCTGAATCTCTACAGACGGTCGATACTATTACACGTCCACCCCCACACGGTCGACCGTCGACAGCACTGATCCCCACAACAAATGCCCATCCCATGCAAACCTGTGCCAAATCAGGCATTTTCAAGCCTAAAACCTATACTACTACCACCACTGATACCTCTCCTCCTACCTCTGAACCTCACACCTATCACCAAGCCTTCAAGAATAGCTATTGGTGCCATGCCATGGATGAAGAATTTGCAGCTCTGAATGAACAACGCACATGGGATTTGGTGCCCATACCCAAGGGCCGAGATCCTATTGGTTGCAAGTGGGTGTATCGCATAAAACGGAATCTGGATATAAAGAGACGTTCAGCCCGGTTGCAAGTGGGTGTATTGCAAGTGGGTGTATCTCGATTATAAAGAGACGTTCAGCCCGGTTGTCAAGCAGCAAACCATTCGTCTGGTACTCACTCTTGCTCTACACTATGATTGGCCTCTTCATCAGCTTGATGTTACCAATGCCTTTCTCCATGGTACACTCGATGAGGATATTTATATGTCTCAACCACCGGGCTACGTCAGTCCCAATAGGCCTGAGTTTGTTTGCAAGCTGCGCAAATCTCTGTATGGCCTTAAACAGGCTCCTCGTGCTTGGTACACTTGTTTTGCTATTTTTTTGCAGGGACTTGGCTTCCAGTGTTGTCGTCATGACACCAGTCTGTTCACTTTTAACAGCTCCCGCGGCATGGTCATTGTTCTCCTATATGTTGATGACATCATTATTACAGGGAGCTCCTCTGACCTCATCTCTGCTGTTACTCAGGCTATGCATAAAAATTTTCGCCTCAAAGACTTGGGCCCCCTGGATTTCTTTCTTGGCATTGAGGTTCGTCACTCTGCGGATTCTATCTTGCTTCATCAGACAAAATACATATTTGATCTTCTTCAGCGGGCTGGCATGACTGATTGCAAACCCACTGTCACTCCGATGGCGGCGCGGCCAACCCAGGAGATCTCGTCCACCTTCTCCGACCCAAAATTGTTCCGTAGCCTTGTGGGTGGTCTACACTATCTTGCAGTGACTCGCCCTGATATTCAGTATGCTGTAAATCGAGTTTCTCAGACCATGCATAATCCTACAGAGAAGGATTACTTGGCCCTTAAACGTATTCTTCGCTACTTGAAGGGTACTTCTTCTCATGGCCTTCTGTTCAGAAAAGGCTCTCTTGATCTTGCTGTTTATTCTGACTCTCACTGGGCTAACGACAAAGATGATCGTCGTTCCACCAATGGGTATCTCCTTATGCTGGGGCCGAATCTTATCTCATGGTGCACAAAAAAACAGACTCGCGTCTCGCGCTCCTCCACCGAAGCTGAGTATCGCGCTATGGCCGCGGGGGTGGCAGAGGCGATGTGGCTTCGTTATATTATGGATTCTCTGCATGTTCCGCCTACGAAACCTAAGATTTATTGTGATAATGAGTCCACAATCTGTGTCACCAAGAATCCCGTTCTCCATGATCGCATGAAGCATGTTGGCTCTGACTGTCACTTTGTTCGAGACGAGGTTATGGTTGGCACTATGACTACACATCATGTTCCTTCTTCTGAGCAGCTTGCTGACATCTTGACAAAACCACTTCCGCCGACTCCGTTCCATTATTTGTGTTCCAAGCTGCCCCTCATATCCGTTGATCAGCTTGCGGGGGGATAAAAGGAAGACTCCTAATATTATTTAGTTTCCTTATTCTTGTATTACCATAATTACTTTATTCCTTTCCTACTAGGAATAGGACTCTCTCTTGTAATCCCTATATATAGGAACATATCTCTCAATATTCAATAAGACAAATTATTATCAAATTGTATCAGCTCATTTATTCTACACGTCATATCCCACATTATTACTCCGTATAATGTAATTAAAAATTAAAAAATAATATCAAAATTACATATTTTTTAGAGCATATTATTTTATCTTTGAAAAGTTTTATGGGACGGAAGAAGTACAAGACTTTCATTACACATTCAAAACTGATTGGATGTTGACATAAAATATGTCTACGTTCATTCATTTTTAAAGGTAGCTTGAAAACTATAACAGAGAGTTAATATGACATGGAGAGGGTAGTTCTGATATGAATTTTAAAAGTTCTGGTCTAATCTATAATGATCTAAAAACCAGTTAAAATTAAGACTGTTTGATCTGATCTTATTTGAATCTTTCAAATCTAATTTGAATTTTTTTAATATGACCTGATCCCTTGATTAAGTAATAAGAATAACTTGAGAAAAATGCACTCTAAGTATGATTGGTATATTGAGAGTATGCACAATATGTCTGACTAGATTTTTTTGAGAACTAATATATATTACCATTATTGTAGTATCTGTTCATAACTTGCTTGTGAGGAAGCCTACATGAGACGGACATGATCGTCCAACTCATAAGTTAGGCTCAGCTCACGTGAAAAGTTAGGCTCAAAAAAAAATAAAATTTGCATATAATTTTTTTATTTCTTATTAAATGATAAAAATGCATAAACAAACCAAAATTATCAAAATTCAACAAAATGTAGCTGAAAACCTAACAAAATTAAAATGAAACATTATCAATATACTTCTATACAATACAGAAGCTGACTAAGATAGAGTACTGTCAAACACCCTCGTCGCGACATACAAATTGTTATAACTTCAATTCTTTTCATTTTTTTAGAATCAAATAAACTAAAGTCATGTTCTCTTCACCTGATCTGATTGAAATAAGTTTTGATCTAATCTGATATGATTTGATCAGAATGTAATTATATTTAAATCTATTTCTGATCTGATCTAATCTAATTCCAATAAAAATAAGTGATAAATAAAAATATAAGTTAGGGAAAACATTACCTAAGGGTCTGTTTGGTACACGGAATTGACGAAATTAGAATTAAATTAGAAATTGAAACTTTATGGAGTTGATTTAGATGTAATTGAATGATGTAATTCTAATTCACTTTTACATGATGCTTAAAATTTTGAGATGAAATTAAATAAACAAGTTTTCATAGATGGATAGAATTTGCTGCTAATGTATGTTAAATTAAGAAACTAAAATTCCTTTTTTTTTGTGTGAAAATTAAAGATATGAACAACTTCCATATGTTAAAATGTCATGCATATATATATACTCCGGAGTATATAAACATTAAGGAGTACCATTTATATTACATAGAGAGATGGGTGAAATTACAATAGTGCTTCCTTAATACATCCTTGTTATAGCTTGTCACACATAATGGACATGGCCTTTATAGTGGATAAAAAGAAGGTAAAAAGCCCTTTCTTTTTATTTTTTATTTTTTTTTATAAGTATTATGTATTTTGGTATTTCAAAAAGTAAAGTTGCATATATGCAACTTGTTATCTTATACTATATATAACATTACTAATGTCTTGCTCCATCATAAACATTTACCCTTGCTTTTATCTTCTCCTAGTTTCTTGTGAGCCTTTATGTGGCTGTCTTTTCCATTCTACTAAACGGTGAAGAAAGTGCATAACCTGATCGAAAGCATTAATATACAATAAGACTTCCAAACATGGGCAAAGTAGCTTTAAGTCCTCACTTTTAATATTGAGAAAGTTAAAATATACTATCCCCGTCCTAAAAAGATTTACACGTTTTGATTAAAGTTGAAATTAAGAAAGGGATAATTTTGTGTTGACTTTCCAAAAATACCTTGATGTGATGGGTAAAAGTAGGATGTGATGTGTAGATTATTAGGAAAAAAGTGTGTTGTGATAGGTAAGGTTTGAAAAAGTAATGGGTAAAAATAGTTTTTTAATAAAAATGGGTAGAAGATTATGAGACGCAATTTTTTTGAAAGGTGTAAATCTTTTTGGGACGGAGGGAGTATATTTTATATAATTGAAAATTAATCTTGCTCTTTAGTGGTTTATATATGTCAATAAATATTCCAATTAGTACCTCTGATGGTTCTTGTAGTGAATAAGTTGCATGGGTATCTTTTGGAACTTTAGAGACAACAATGCCAAAACCTTGTCCACTTTCTTTGAGCACCTAATAAATCACAAATTAACAACTTATTAATCAAGACCTATTTTCAAAAAAATTTAATCATGAACTCATTTAACTTTTCACGATCTCTAATTCAATACTTTGACCATTAATGTCTCTATTTATATATAAATATAAGATATGAAAATATGATAATTCAAAACTACGTATCAAAATGAATCTATTGGTATAACATACATATCACAATTCAATATATATATTTCCGCAATTTATGGTCAAAATTTAAAAAATTTGACCAAAAAAGATCAAAACGAGAAGAATGTTACGGGGCAGAAGCCCGGCATGAGTAGGAGGCTATGCGTACCTTGAAAGCATCTTCGTCAGTCTTGTCATCTCCGATGTACACAGGACACACCGTATTGGAATTAGCATATCCTGTTAATTCGAAAATGAAAAAAGATTTGTTTCAAGTCAAATTATATATCAAATACCCATATTTACCAAATTAACTATATATTCTTACTATATACCTTTTGATAAATAAAACTTACCCAAAGATTGAAGCAAGAAATTGAGAGCTTTGCCTTTGTCCCATGCAATGGCGGGGCGAACCTCCAACACTTTCCTACCATGTGTTAGTCGGAGCTTGGGATATTCTTCCAACACACTTGCTACGCGTTTCGCTAACTTTTCCCATTTCTGTCGCATATATATACAAATATGTTATGAAAAAACAAAAAAAAAAACTATGTTTGTCGTATATTTTTTTCCAATTTTGTTTAAAATTTTATAGGTTGTGGTATACTCCATATTTTTCTTTAAATATCTTTCCTAAAAGAATGAAGCATGTTCGAATTCGTTAAGGTCTAAAGAATTGTTTTTCGTGTGGTTTTAGACACTTGAATTCTCAGGACCGATTCTGATTCTCTCCTAAAGACATCAAAAATAAAAATTTAAACAGGCTTTCATTTTACATAAAAAGGGTGCCAAATAATTAAAACAATGAAAGAAAAACTTAGGAAGAACTAGGAAAGGAGTATTAGTGGTTGTTGATGGGAAAAAAACTTGTGGGGTCTCACTAGCATTTTTTCCACTCCATTCATGCAAAAAAACAAACAAACGTGAGGTGGATGCTTTTCTTTTATTGCATTTTCTAATGAATTGAGGTATAACCCTCTTTTTAGTTTTTTCTTACTCCCTCCGTCCCTAAATATTTGTCACACTTGTATTCTCGAGGCAAAATATCAAATTTTTTCAATTCATTTTATTTACATTTTGGTATAGAAATAAAAAATAAAATTTATATATCAAAAAAACTACATGAAAAGTTCTTCGAAATAAGAGGCGTCAAAAATATTTTATTTTATCAAATAACCAATGAAAACGTAGAAATAAACAAAAGTTTCTGCAACTGCTGAAAAAGCAAGTGTGACAAATATTTTGGGACGGAAGGAGTAGTATAAAGCAACTTTAATTAATTCCTATTTTAATCTAAATAAATATTTCTATTCCCTTTTAAGCAACCCCTTTGGTCGGTATATTTTCTGGGTTTATCATTATTTATGTAGAGTATTTATTTTGCCAATCACTATAATTGTTCTCATTGTATGCGTTTCTTGATCTTAAAAAAAAGTATTTTAAAGAAAAATGTTAGAGTGCATCCCACATTAGAAATCTAAGAGTAAAATAATCGGTATATAAGCTCTTGACTTAACTAACTAATCGATTGGATTTAATCTTTTAACGTGGTTCAACCCAAGTGTCTTATAACCCAATCCAGTTATCTCTACCCAATCCTAAATTAGTTAAAATACATTTACAATAATGTCAAGCATAACCATATGCATTACTAAAAAAATATTATGAAAATGTCCATATACAGTACTGTCATATTTCAGATGAATATAAAAACACAAAATTTCTATTTCGATACCTTCTTTATATGTTAGCTCTTATTTAGGACGATTTCTTGTATTTTTAAAATTACGCATTTTATTGATGCAGGCTACAAACGGAATATTCATTAAGTCTAACCTTGTCGTCCACACATCTAAAATGGACCGAGACACAAAACTTATTGTTCTCCACTAGAACACCGGGAGTTGAACTGGTTTTGACCACCAAAATCTTGTAAACCTCTTCAATCATGGGAAGAAACTCTTTGGCAGGTTGGAAAACAATGTTTTCCCTGTCCTGAAAATTTTAAATTATTGGTTATTATTATTATGACACCAATTAAAACCATTAAAACCCAAAGTAAAAAAGAATACACATTTTTTCTTTGTCATTACCTTTTTGGATTCTGGTCCTTTAATGTCCATCCCATGACTTCCTGCATAGTACAACTCTGCTAATTGTACAAAGCTATACACCTAAAAATAGAGACATTATATATATATAAGTGAAGTTAAGAAATTGCTAGCGAAATTCTCATCACTTTAATTAAAGTGTGGCATACAAATTAGGGTAATTAACAAATAGTTTTTTCTAATTTTCCTCACCAGGAAAAAAATGGGTTTGGTTCGTGGAATTTAAAAGGAAGGGAAAACAAAGAAATTTCTCTAATTTTCCCGACCAGAAAAAAATAAGTTTGGTTCGTTGAATTTAAAAGGGAAAACAAAGAATTTTTTCTTATTTTTCTCACAAGGGAAAAAACGGGTATGGTTGGAATTTAAAAGAAAGGAAAAACAATGAATTCTCTAATTTTTCTCACCGGGGAATGGGTTTTCCTTTTTTTATCAAAGGGATCAGAGTGTATTTTTTTTATATAAAATGGACAAAATAACATTATGTTACTTATGCGAAATTAGATAAGTAAAGCATTTTTTTTCCAAACGTACTTTACATATATGCAAAATTAGTTTTGTGTTGTTTTGCACGAAACTTGCAAAACTTTGAACCAAATTATAAAGCATGAAACTTAAGCTCAATAGAGTTTTTTCTTCTTCCATATTTTTAGATAATTTTTTTGAAAGGATATTTTAGATCATTTGTTGATTAAAAAACAATCTTAATATGTAATCTTATACACACACAAAATATATATATATGGCGGTGAAATATACAAAAAGAACAGTCAATAGTCGAATAATTTTTCCTCAAAAAATAGTTAAATAATATAAAGGCGTGTATTTTAAAAAAAGGGATAGCAAAAGTCTCACAAATTTTAGGACAGTTGAAAACTTGAATATTTGTATAGACCAATGAATATATTTTTTTCCAAAACAGGACGGATTTCAACAGTTTCCATTTTGAAAGTCAACTTTTAGAGAGCCATTTTCCAAAAAAAAAAACAAGTAAACATGCGTTAATAATTGTTTTTTTAAAATAATAATAATAATAATAATAATAATAATAATAATAATAATAATAATAATAATAATAATAATAATAAATAACAATATAATAGTAAAAAATTTACCTTGTCTATGCACCGTCCAGTGACTATAGCGGTAGGGAAATATGAGGCAAGACTTCTCACCGTTGCTCTCATCTAATGAGTCACATGCAAAAGAATAAAATATAATTGTTCATCCAAAAATGAATAAATTATTCATATTTAATCGTGTTCAATTATTAAGAAAGGTGAAATTCACGGGTTATTGATATACTCCCTCCGTCCCATGAAACATGGGATGTTTTGCTTTTTGAAGAGATTTAAGGGATTGTATTTTGGTATTAAATTTCCAAAAATGTCCTTTGATGTGATGGGTAAAAGTAGGATTTGATGGGTAGATTATTAGTAAAAAGGTATGATGTGATAGGTAGAGTATGAAAAAGTAAGGGGTAAAAGTGATTTTTTAATAGAAATGAGAAGTGTTTTATGGGACGAATGAAAAAAACAAGGAGAAAGGTTTTGTGGGACGGAGGGAGTATTTACTAACCGCGTCGGACATGTAAGCGGCATCAGGATTGTCGACGATCGGAGATAGGGTTCCGTCGTAGTCGAGAAACATCACGATTTTCTTTCCCTTGGAAACCTTTGTTATCTGCTCGAACATGTCTAGAGCAGACGGATGTTGCGTCTGCTCCAGCGTAGCCCAATCAAATAATGTTAAACAAACATATAAAAACACAAACCAATCACGTAACATAAAAACATTACATCTGTCTTAAATTATTTATTCATCTTTGACTTTTTTCAGTTAAAATGTGTAAACTTGGACCAGAGATTCAATAAAAGTGATACTCTATCAAATATTAATATAAAAATAATTTTATTATTATTTTATTTTCAAAAATATAATTTACATAATTAATATCCAATATCTTTTAGATTTAATTACAGGTCAAAAATGAAAATGACTAGCTGCAAAAAAGTTAAAACTAGACAAATAATTCAATAAGAGAAGCGGTATACCGTCCAAGCGCGGTGGTCGCCGGGGAGAGGAGTTGTTTTCTGAGTGGGAGAAGAAGCTCTCATCGACTCCACCCAAGCGCGGATCTTCGCGCCGCCACCGCCACCATTGACTTCAATGGCCGTAAAGAGACCGTTGCTCGACGAAGAGGCCAAATTCCCCGGAATGGCCGGCGGCTTCGGCGCCACGACGGCCGGGAATCGGCCGGAGTTGGAGGCTGTGAGGGCGCCCTTTCTCGTCGTCATGATCGATCTTCACTCCCTAGGGGTTAAAAAACTTTAACGTGAAATCAAGAAACGGTTAAGGTCAGGAATATCAAACGGCGTGAAACACATCAAACCTGTGGGAGTACTATGAGTATTCGAACGGCGTTAGTGAGACGTGTATGTATGAGAGAGAGAGAGAGAAAGGGGAGTAGAGTGAGAGAGAGACGAGGTTGTTGGGGTCCGTTATATAGTTGAGACCGGTGACTAACAACTGACGAGGAGTGGGGGCCCACGCCCATTCAACTTCCCTTGGCGAGGTGGGGCCCCCCTCTCTCTCTCAACAGACATCCTGATTCTGGAGAGAGGTTCCACGCTATTCTTCCGCAGGTTCCCCACGACGACCAACAATGCTTTTGACCCCACCCCCTCTCACTCCTCACCATGCTTTTGTGTCTCTCTACATGGAATGAAAATAAATAATAATAAAAAATTAAATGAATATTTGTCCTCATATGTTGAATGAATGTCATGTGCACCCATCCTTACATTTAGATCCTCGTCCGTAGGCGTTGCACAATTGACAAAGACAAATAGTGTCATAGGGACAAGCTCGACTTCGATTCCTACCAATTAAAGCATTGGGAGACAACTATATATGCTAAGCATGAAGTCTCTGTAAATATCATATGCACGCTCTACTATTTTCCATCGATTCACGATTAAAATCCAATTTACCTCGTTTCGATGACTGCTCGCTAGGTGTGAGTAGCCATCGTGGTGCTCTGATCTGATTTCATCTTTTTTTCTTGCATTTAGATCCTCATTCTAAAAGAGTACTTTATCCCTCTTAAGTACTGGAGTAATCTTTTGATTTATTTTTTTTGTCAAATTGTAATCGTGATTTGTGAAATTAATGTATTTGGTTATAATATAAGTTTAATATAATTTTGTTTATTTTAAAATAATGCACGTAGTTTTAATATGTCAAATTTAATCTAATTGGGTTCCACTATATTTTATGTATAACTAGATTCATACCCGTGCGTTGCACGGCAAATAATTTATTCCAAATTATTAAAATGATATTTTAATGAAATAAATTTCTAAATCTAAATTTAAATATAGGATTAAATATAAATTTAACATATATTAGTAGCGAACTATATGAATTAATTTGACACACAATCGCAATATTTGAAAGAGTTGCATTTTAAATTCCACTTTCTGTAACGGTATAACATGTTTGGGTAAGAGAGCCTGACGTAAGTTTTAAAAAGGTATAATCACATCCCGGTGAAAACCGGCTTAAAGGCATCAAATATATGACATATATGAAAGTGTTCAATTCATTAAATTTATGACTTGCCTATATAAATATATGGCATCAAAATGTCTACTTCATAACATGGTTTTCACCTATATATGAGTTGCCCATATAAATACCCTAGCATAATTTTTGCAATACATTAAAAAAACACTCATAACATATGCAAAACACATCACATTCTATTTTTATCCATCACATCAAGGGTATTTTTGGAAAGTCAATACAAAAATATTCATCCCTTAATTTTTTAAAAAAGTCAAAATATGAACATTTTTTGTGATGGAAGAAGTATATATATGAGCAATTATGTATTGCATGTTGAGCTAACTTTAATGGTAGAATTGTTGGTATCCTTGTCAATAACATGGGAAGGGTTCCCATGACATTTTTACTCCAAAGTCAAAATCAACTTTTAAGGTGCAATTGAAGGAGATATGGAGTGTGGGGGTTCTTAGAGGATAGGAAGCGTCAGTTTTAAGAACGGGAAACCAGAGCACCCTCGGATCATCCCATGACATGGGATTCCAATATCATGGGAACCCCACCCCAATAACATATGCAAAATAATATAAGCAAGGATAAAACATCTCCAACTTTCAATTATCTTCTACATATAACTCCACTTGATCTTTCGAATGATTAAAACTATGAATCCCAAAAATTTAATATGTTTTTTTACAATAAATAAAAAGCCAACTCAACAATTGGCTCATTCTCACCTTAAAATACACTATTGTACAAAACGTACATATACTCTTTAAAATACTGATACAAAATTAAGAAGATATGATTTCTTTGAGATGTAAAAATTAGACATAAAAAATAAGACGGAAGATGAAGATATTGAAATCTTGCCCTTCCAATTTTTCACCCACTCTCCACTTGCATCCCCAAAGCTCTGCATTCATGAAAACGGTTATGCTTTACAAAGTTCACTAATAATTTCAATAAATTGTACGTATGTATCTTGATTATAAAATATTGGTATTAACAGTATCTTGCTGTCATCATATTAGCAGTGTTGCTTTAAACAAAGGCCTTCCTTAAAACAAATTTGTTATTTGTAGATCTTTTGATATAATTTTTAAATATGTAATTTTTATTTTAAAATTTTACACCATTTTTTATATAAAATTATTTAAAAATAACTTCAATCAAATATCGTAACACGCACGGGAAAGTTTATTTGTGGACGAAGGGAGTATATGATGAATATAAAATAAAATTATATACCTAACTTTATAAATTATTACATATCACATCAAACACAAACAATAATATATTCTTTTTTATCCAAATTTCTAATATATGTATCTAGTTGATCATTTAATTGAGTAACTTTTTAACACTTAAATTTTTTCAATATTTTCCAACTTTTACTAAGTCCTTCTAGTTTCTTCCAACTCCTTTCAATTTCTTCTAATATCCAACTTTGAAATTATATCTATTTTGAATATAGTTCTAAAATGATAAATTATTATAATATTTATATAATTATTGTAAATTATATTTAATTCGCAGTTAAAAGGAACCACAGGTTGATCAAAAAAGTTAAATTATGACAATCTTTTAATGTCGATTGAGTATATTTTTTATTTAATTGTATGTCAATTTCAAAAATGATGAATTGCAAAAAATCAAAACTGACAAAAAAATCTAGAGCAAGGTATTATAGAGTAATTCATAAAAATAACTCCTTTTGTTTTTTATTTGATCGAGGTAATAACCCCCTGTTGGAAACCACTCTTGAGAATTGAAGTGCAAAAGACATGCCCACAATTAATAGTACATGTGCCTTCTCAATGTATTGATCAATGACTTCTTGGATAATAAATCGACGGCTCAGCCCTTAAAAGAAAGAGAAAAAATCGACGGCTAAAATTGCATATCTCCTTTAGCGGGAAAACACCATTTTTCTTTTTTTTTCTTTTCTTCTCCAATTCTTTTGCTTTTGTATATAGTATAGATTCTTTATAGTCAAAGTTTCAAATGAGAATCTATGAAAAATCAAACGAAAAGTTATATTTCTTGGAATATTTTTAATAAATATAAAATGTCTTTTCTCTTCCTTATATGTTATTATAACTACTTCCTCCGCCCTACATAACTTTTCTCGTTTTGACTTTTAAAAGATTTAAAGAGAGTGTATTTTATTGTGGACTTTTCAAAAATACTCTGGGATGTGAGGGGTAAAGTAGATGTGATCAGTATATTAATAGTGAAAAAGTGTGATGTCATAGGTATGTTAAAAATTAATAGAGGTAGAGTTACTTTTTAATAAAAACGAGAAAGGCTTTTTTGGGATGGATAAAAAAGAAAGAAAAAAAATATTATGGGAGGAAGGGAGTATTATTTCTTTATTTATGAGGCCGGGTACTTAAGTTACATACTTATTTTCATTTACTTCTCAATATATTCTATGCATTATATGTATAATGTTCCTCTAGTCTCTAGTCACAATGGTTAGATATTCATTAAGTTCATAGGAGTAATATACTTATTCCTTCTAAAAAATAATGCCACAAGTCAATATTAAAAAATTACGAGAAATTTATTTATTTGTACATTTTTATTGATTATTTAATAAAATAAAATTTTTTTTGTCGACTCTTGTTTTGAAAAACTTTTTACATAGCATTTAAATATATAAACTTTAATTTTTATTTTTATGTCAATCTTTAAATAAAATGAATTGAAAAATTTGAAATTTCGCATCGTTTTGCGTAATGTGGCAATCATTTTTGGACGGAGAGAGTATGCATTAAATACTACTATCTTCGGTCTTAGAGTGTTCTTCAATTTTGACTTTTTTCTAGTTAAAATTGATAACTTGACTACTACATAAATAAAATTGATACTCCCTCCGTCCCAAAAAGATTTACACCTTTCAAAAAAATTGTGTCCCACAATCTCCTACCCATTTCTATTAAAAAACCACTTTTACCCCTTACTTTTTCAAACCCTACCTATCATATCATACCTTTTTCCTAATAATCTACACATCACATCCTACTTTTACCCATCACATCAAGAGTATTTTTGGAAAGTCAACACAAAATTATCTCTCCCTTAATTTCAACTTTAGTCAAAACGTGTAAATCTTTTTGGGACGGAGGGAGTATTAGATATTTATACAACCATAATTCTAGAGCTTTTTATTACCCTACTCTAGAGCTTTGCGCTTACGAATTTTCGTTGACAAAGACTCGTGTTTGCTTGTCTTCCACGTTCTCTATTACGTCAAAATCATTCTAAAGTGGGGCAATGAAAAAAGCTTGAGGATCCCCGCTTGCAACACTTTTTTGATATAAAAAACAAACACAGATAATAATTATCTATGTAAAAGCTACTATTTCTATTTTTGTTTGATGCCAAAAGTAGTCTTACAAGTGGAGTCCCCCACATGTTTTATTTTGCACTTGTTGTAGGGAATTTGCATTTTCTCTTGACATGTGGAGTCCCCCAGCACTTTGCATTAATTCCCATTTTGGATTTACTAATTCTATAATTCACATTTTACCCAAAAAGAAAATAAAGGATTCATTCCTCTAACATTTCTCGTACGTGGAATGAGTGGGTCAAATTACCCTTTTAGGGTAAATTTGTAAAAGGCAAAGCAAGAAGAAACATGACATGATGAGGTTCTTGTAGATGAGATTGACACAAACATTGCAATTTATTTATTTATTTATTATGGAGAATATACTTATCATCATCGCCAAAGCAGTAGATAGATCATATTGAAGACAAATTAAAAGAAACCAACATATATAGATATACTCCTTCCGTTCCAAAAAGTCTTTCCTGTTTCATTTTTTGCGCATCCCATAAAACACTTCTACCGACATTTAAAATGCCTAAAATTTACAACATTTCTTCTTTATTGTGGATAGAAGTTATTTTGAAAGTTTTTTTGGCATTCAAGGCGGGATAGAAAAAGTATTTTATGGGATGCGCAAAAAATGAAACAGGAAAGATTTTTTAGTACGGAAGGAGTATATGCCTACACTGCAACCCCAACAATATCTATCCCACTTTCGGTTATTTGATGTGAAGTTGTGAAAACTTCGGGGAAACCGAACACCAAATAGGCACATCTGTCGCCATATGCCTAGGCACATGTGTCACCTATTTTTTTTTGTGAAATCGTTCGCCCCGAGGGCCCCACACTCCTACGCGGCAGAATGTGAGAGGATGAAATCATGGTCATTCAACCGACAACTGAGGCTGAGACCAGTGCTCAATGCGCACAAGTAGGCCCCCTCGTTTTTTCTATCTTGAGGGGTTGCTCCTAGGGGTGGACACGGTACCGGTACGGTACCGCCGGTACCGGTACCGTTACCGTCGGCCGGGACGGTCCACCGGTTCCGGGAACCGGTACCGGTACCGCTCACTCCGGTACAGGTTCTGGTGCCCATTTTTCCGTACCGGCACCGGCGGTACCGGTTCCGGTACCGTAATTAATTTTTTTTATTTCATTCTTTCCTTTATTAATTTCATTTTTAGAGTTTTTTATTTCATCCTTTCTTTTAACAATTACACATTTACAATTCTACACTTTAAAAATTTAATAAAAAAGCAAAAAATAAAAGAAATTATGGGTGGCCGAAACGGTACCGGAACCGGAACCGCCGGTACCGGAACCGGAACCGCCGGTACCGGAACCGGAACCGGTACCGGCCGATCCGGTACCGGTACCGGTACCAAGGGGTGGCGGTACCGGAACCGGAACCGTCCCGGAACCGTACCGTGTCCACCCCTAGTTGCTCCCACACTGTCGTTGGTGATGCTCGATCATTAGTCTCTTGTTCCAAATTTTACTTCTGAGACCAGTTGATGAGCTGCCCATGTGGGTACAAAAATACTAGGTGTTCACCACGGGTGCCTCCATGAATGACAATGACGTACAAATTGTTTGCAACATTTTGAATGACGTACAAAATATCATTTATTCTAAAATCATTTTATTTACGAACTAGTAGAGAAATAAAAAGTAAAAATTACACCGTTCAAAAGTACATCAAAAATTCTACAAAACAAGATACGACAAAAATATTTTATTTTATCAAATGATCAACCAAAACGAGTAAACAAATGAAAGCTATCGAGATGTTGGAATAATAAATGTGACATTCTTTTTGGGACGGAGGGAGTATATGAACAGACGAGACGATGATCGTCTGTAAACACAGAGGATTATCGTATATGCATAAATTATCTATGATTGTCACTTGTGGAGGAATTGTGGTGGATTCCTTATTCTTAAGCATCATTCATTTTTTAGAGCGAACATATGCACAAATTGTACCCTTGAAATAAACGGTTACCTTTGTTTAAGCATATGGGTTCACAATTTGGCATACTTTAGCCAAATTACATGAATTTTAGTTATTAGCTAAATAGAACATATCTTTGCTTGGTTTGACATGTTTAAAGTTTTTCTAATTTAAATGCAAAATGTTAAGTCTTATAATTTCTGTAGAACATATGAAGTTAAAATTGGAAGAGATATATCAAACTAGACTAGACTATATATAAAACACATTTCGTCTACCAAAAAAAAGAACTTTATTGTTTTTCTAACAAAATAAGATTTTAAAACACATAATCAAGACTTTTATGTCAATCATTTAGCATTTTCAATAAAATAACATTGGTTTATAAATTACTCCCTCCGTTCTTAAAAACATTTCTTTTTTCATTTTTTTCAATTCCAACAAAACACTTCCACTTTCTATTAAAAACCACTTATACCCTTACTTTTTCATACCCTACCTATTACATCATACTTTTTCTCTAATAATCTATCTATCGCATCTTACTTTTACTCATCACATTAAGAGCAAAATTAGAAGTCAACTATAATTTAATACTTTCTTATTTTTCCACTTTTCAAAGTAGAAACTCTGAGCACCCAAAAAGTAAAAAGTAGACTACAATCACTAAAAATTGTCACCCACGTACTTTTTAGTCACCCTCGCTCTGTCGCATTTGTCACTTTGTGATCCGCTGCTAGCTTCTGTAATGCTACAGTAACTATAAATAAATGAAAAATGCTAGGGTACAAATTTGGTGTACTCCATATGTCCTCTATCCCCTCTTTGTCCACTAAAAAAGGCAAAAAAAATTAAAGAAAATAAATAAATAAAAATCAAATAAAAATATGTGGTGGAAAAGGGAGTGATGTACATTTGGGATACACTTTTTGGTGTACCCCTAGCATTGCTCTAAATAAATCCTTCCTTGTCCATATCTTTCTTAGCTTCTCAGTTATTACTACATGTCAATAACTTATGTTTGTATATGTATTTTCATTGATATTTTGATAAAATAAAATATTTTTGTCATATCTTGTTTTGTAAAATTTTTAGTATAAGTCTGAAAGGTGTAATTTGTACTTTTTATTTCTATACTAATATATAAATAAAATTATTTTTTAAAAAAATATAATTTTGTACGATATTTAAAATGAGAAAAAAAATATGAGTTGAAGGAGTAATTGTCAAAAACTCAAAAACCCAATTCAAGTGAAAGCCCAAAGACCAAGAGATTCAAAGGGGAGTATTTCAGCCCAAGAAGATTGTTCGGGCGCGCTGGGCCACCAGAGAAGAACGAAAGCGTAGGATGAATTTTAATTGAATCGATGTGTATATTTGTACTTCATTTTCTAACTTGATGTCATAAATAAAAATAAGTTCTAATAGTAGATTATTAGAAAAAATAGGACAAATATGTATACTAAGAGTTAATAGGGGTAGAAATGATTTTTTAATGGAAAATAATAATGATTTGGTGTTAGAGAAAAAATGAAAATAGAAGCGTTTTAAAAAAATAGGAGTATATATCAAAATAATAAGTTAAAATAACAGTGCATCAAATGATTGATAAAAATGCACGCCCAAACCAAAGTTATCGTAAGTCCATGATAGTAAGTATGACGATAATTTTGGAATAAAAAATTTTACTCCTTCCATCACGTATTAATGTTCTACATTACTATTAACATGGTCAAATTATATATTCTTTTTTTAAAACTATTTTCATATCATTTGATAAAATGAAAGTCATGTCACTAGTTTTGAGTGAAACTGGACAAATTTTAATATTCAATTACTCTCAAATGACCTTGATATTTTAGGGCACCTACGATACTTCGCTAGTAAAACTGATAGTTCCTATCTCTGTCAAACCGGCAATCTAGGAGGGACAATGGTGCTAGGATGGGGTGCAATGGGTTAGTGGGGTTATGGTATATTATTCCTAAATTTTACCAAGAGAGTAGTGTATATGCCTCGAGTCATTCTAAGGTTAAAATAGCCCACTTTAAAAGAACTGTTGTGTTTTTTTTGAGCTATGCGTATTCTTTAAATTTTTGATACGGTTTGAGCACAATATGATATTCTATCATTTCATGTCAAAATAGAAGGGTACATAATGGTTTTACGATTTATCCCGTATATACCGAACAATTTAAATAATCACACTTTGTGATAAATTTCGTTAATATCCGTCATGGATCGTGTCACCCCTAGCGCAAATACAATCCTCAAGTCTTGTGTTATGGAGTGCTTTATTAAGGCCCCGTTTGACAACAAAGTTAGAGGATAACGTTAGCATTTTTAAAAGGTTAATTGACCTGCCGATAGCATTTAGTGTTAGAATTTTCAGAATTTATACCACATCGTTAAATTTTTATCTAAAATGCTAACACTAATCGAATATGATGTTCTTAAACAAGACCTAAATTACTCCATTAGACGTAGGACTACTTCCAATTTTTAAAAGCAAGACTTCTTTATTCATTCGGATTTTGTTCACGGAGTGATGCTTATATGGTCCAAAGTTCATATTTTAAATATGGGTCATCTCATACTTTTCACAGGTTTAAATATAGATATTCGGTGGGGTTCTAGTGACACCGGAGAACGGTGCCACTAGCGGTGCCACTGGATTTTTGGGGCACCTCCGGTGGTCCGTTCGTAAAATTGACGGTTCCTACCCCCCCTAACCCACTCCCTAAATCCCCCACCCTACTCTGTTCGTAAAATTGCATAATAGTCACACATTTTGTGGGGGGCTTACGGCGGGGTTGGGGTGGGGGTGCAGGGGTGGAAGTAGGGTGGGGGGGTTTAGGGGACGGGTTAGGGAGGTAAGAACCGTCAATTTTACGAACGAAACATCAGAGGTGCCCCAAAATCCCAGGGGCACCGGAGTGACACTGTTCTTCGGTGTCACTATAATCAGACCAATAGATATTTTCTGTTTTACAAAAGGTCCATTTCTTTCATTATACGAATGAACTAAAATCCATAAAATAAACACGGACCTTAGGTTCACGGGAAAAAATTTTCTTCTTTCTTTTTCCATCTTTTTCCATAACACTAGATGGGGAGAAAGATGCAGAACATTTGTTATAGCATGTCGTTTTTAATGATTTTGATATAATACCCGGGAATAGTAGCGATTAATTTTAAACACATTCAACTAAAAGCTCAAACTTGTGGTTCTGGCATATGAAATATTTTTATATTCTAACAATTTTAAATAAATAGTCTAGACTATAAAGTTTATTTTTTTTTTTGAGTTTTCACTAACTTTTAATTAAATTAAATACTCCCTAATAAAAAATAATACTCGTCAAACTCGTAAACTTAAACCATAAACCTCAATTATCGGGTACTGGAGTGTGATTTTTGGCCTGACATTATTCATTATTGGGAGTATATATTTTTTTGAAATAAGATAATGTAAATTAATCCAATTGAAAGTTACAAGAAGATCAAATCTAATCTGGCTACGGGCATGCACGGACCAAGTTTTTTTTAAACATACTCCTCCATCCCTAAGGTTGTGTTTGGTAGGGGATAAAGTATTTTGTTTGAAAATATTTTCCAAAGAAAAATAATTCTAAAGAAAATTATCATTCAATCATATAATTTATTGTTTGGTAAGAAAATATTTTCCTTCTACTAATGTCACTAAACACATGAAAATAGAATCAAAATTTTCTTGAAAAATATTTTACGCTCAACCAAAACTTACACTTTACATTATTTATTTGAAAGAAAAATTTGTCTTTGTTTTTACTTCTGATGGGCGTAATCCACCCAGGACCGGTCAAAGGAAGTACCCAAATGTTTGACCGGTCGAGTTGCATTTCTTGGAAGGGAGACCTCAATCGCCGAAGAAAGGGTGCCTGGTCGGCCGGAGTTTTGACCGGTGCACTTCGGATAGTGTACCAGTCAAACTACTTTATCACCCTGTTCATTCCCTATTTTCGGTAAACTTATCCCTCAGAAATTATCCGGTAGGGTTTCTAGGGTTGGAGAGCGTCGACAGAGAAGAATCCAAAGTGGTTTAGACTGTAGCGACCAAGATCAGTGGAGAATCGCTGGAGATGTTCGAACATTCCATCCAAGGCGCTACCTGACAAAGGAGTAATCTTCCCCGCAAGATGACAAGGCAGCTAAAAGACGAAGCCCATCACCTCCCACCATCCGAGAACGTGCCTCAACGTGGTTGCATGATACTCTGTCCCCCCTAACTTAGTATAAATACTACTGTAATTCTCAGAAGTAGGGATCCGAATTCATTCTCTCCAAACTCCCTTATAAAAGCTCTCGTGCATTCTCCTATATTTATAATATCAATTGGGCTACAAGTGTTTCCACCTACAGTTCTCCCGGTCATTTGTGTGTTTTTACCTATTTACTTTCCGAATCAAGTAAACGACTCTAGACCCGGTCTAGTATAGTTTACCCTGTTGGATAATTTACGCCATCAACTTTAATTGTTCATAGTTTTTTTCTGAGAGAAAGACTAAAGTATGACTAAAACATTGAAAATATACCAAAATAGGACTTCCATGTTTTTATTTTCGAAATAGGATTTATATTATCAAACACGGTCATATACATTACCAAAAAAGTATAGTAATGTGCACATGTACACTGCCACATTATCACAGTGCAAACTCATATTACCACAGTGCAAAATTATATTTCGAAAAAAAAACATGAAAGTTCTATTTTGATACTTTTCTCTATGTTTGAGTCCTATTCAAAGTGATTTCAATTTTTTTCCCACTTTTTATTTGTCTCTCGTTTCCGCCGACATATATACAACTCCGCAATCTTCCAATTCATATGCCAACAAAGTTTAACTTGTTCCTTCTAATGTAAAGAAAAAAAAAACATGTTGAAGTTTGTTCACAGGGAGCTTGAACCACTCAGCCCCGGCGGCCAAACGGAGGCGGCGCGTGAAGAAGAAGAAATGGGAGAGATAAGCTACCGCGATCTGAACAAGCGGATGTGGAAGGACTCGATGCGGATGCGGAAGCTCGGCGAGGAGCGGGAGAGCGCCGCCGAAATGAATGAAAAAATCGGCGGCGGCGGCGGCGGCGAGGGGGAGGAGGATTCGAGGCGGTCGGAGTTGTCCCGGCGCAAGAAGATGGCGAGGTCCCAAGACGCGGTGCTCAAGCACATGGTCAAGATTATGAACGTCTGCAAAGGACAAGGGTATGAATTAGTTCCTCCGTCCTAAAATTAATTTTCCAGTTTGAATTTTGTAGTCAAATTTTTTAAATTTTGACT
This sequence comes from Cuscuta australis, assembly GCA_003260385.1. Taxonomy (NCBI): domain Eukaryota; kingdom Viridiplantae; phylum Streptophyta; class Magnoliopsida; order Solanales; family Convolvulaceae; genus Cuscuta; species Cuscuta australis. The sequence goes on from NQVE01000028.1 coordinate 1,113,084, forward strand.
GGAGTTAATTTTAGGACGGAGGGAGTATTACTCTTTTTTCAAAGTGAAATTTGCACTGAATAGGACTAAAACCTACCGGAGTAATTCATTTCTCAATGCAGGACTTAAATATTTTTATTCCCTAAATAGGACTTAACAATGACTAGTGAGAAGAATAATGTCTAAGTGATGCTGAACATTTAGTTGAATAATGACTAATAGATAATGATTAATGGTCCTACATTGGTAAATTAAAACACATGCTCCTATATTAAAAAAATCATTATATTTTTAGTTCTATTTAAGTAAATTACTCCGGGTACCTCTTTTCAAATTTTAATTGTAAAATTTAACACATCATTATGACATTTTTTGCACATAAAAAGTCAAAAATTACTGGTGATACCCCCAAAATCTAATTCCCCGTGCCCCAAAATCTCCTCAAATCATTTGAAAATTTATCAAAAGGAGATTTTTGTTTAGAAAAATGTTAGCACTATACTAAAGGTAAGGTGTACCCCAAATGTATACCACATCTCTAATACCACATATATTGCATGTAAAATTAAAAAGAAATGAATAAAAAAATAAAAAAATGAGTGCTAAAAAATGGATGGTGTACATTTGGGGTACACCTTTAGAGTACCCCTAACACCCCTTTTTTTTCATTATCAACAACCTCGTGATCTTCTTCTTCCATCCTCCTCCTTCAATTATCCTCCTCCTCTTCCTTCTTCCGACCCCCGTCCTCTTCTCTTTTTTCTTCTATTATTATTATTATTATTATTATTATTATTATTATTATTATTATTATTATTATTATTATTATTATTATTATTATTATTATTATTATTATTATTATTATTATTATTATTATTATTATTATTATTATTACTCCCCCGTTCCATAAAACTCTTTCTCTTTCGTTTTTTCCAATTCCCAAAAACACTTTCACTTTCTATTAAAAACCCACTTATACTTCTACTTTTTCATGCTTTACCTATCACATCATACTTTTTCACTAATAACTAAATTATCACATCTTACTTTTACTCATCACATCAGGGCAAAATTGGAAAGTCAACCAAAATACACTTTCCTTATTTTGATCCAAAGTAAAAATAGGAAGTATTTAAAAGAACGGAGGGAGTATAATTATTATTATTATGAGAAAATTCCATAAATAGTCTTTTATAAAATTATGATTTTCATATTAGTCTTCTATTATTAAATATTACATCCATAATTTTTCTTTTATGGGTGCCTTTCCACAAATTTTTTTTGATCTTCTACAATTATGGTGTTAATTTAAAAGCTAAAAGTATAATTTGACTTCAACCTTATTTCCAGCTGTAGCATATTCTGACATTAGTTAAATGGATAACACAAAAATAATGACTATGATTGTAGGCTAGGATTCCGACAAAAGACCACATCTATAGACTGTGATTGTAGTAGAAAGCGACTGTAAATCACAAACGACACATTGGGAGCGGTCTTCGGATTGTGTATGACAAGAAAGATATATTATCATTATGAAATTACTTTTTTAGCCCTCAAATTAACATCATTACTATAGAAGATCAAAAAAGGACTATTTGTGGAAATATACACACTTAAAAGGACTACCGGAGTAATATTTGATAATAGAGGATTAAATAGAGAAACCCCACTTTCATAAAAGAGCAATTATGGAATTTACTCTATTATTATCATTATTATTATTAAAACTAATTAGTAGTTTTACTACTTTAATTTTAAAAAACACTAATGCCCCAGTGTCATTTGATTTAAACCAATTATGAAATTTAGTATTTTTTTTTTACTTTTTAAAAATACTCCCTTCGTTCCACAAAATCCTTCCGGTTTTGACTTTGGGAAAAAAAAATAAGAAAAGTGTAATTTTGGTTGACTTTCCAATTTTGTAAAAGTAAGATGTGATAGTTTGGTTATTAGTGATAAAGTATGATGTGATAAGTAGGATATGCAAAAGTAGGGGTAAAAGTGATTTTTTAAATAGAAAGTGGAAGTGTTTTGTAGAAAGCAAAAAAAATAAAAGATGAAGGGTTTTGTAGAACGGAGACTAATTAGCTATATCCTGACACATTAGAATATTGTAAACGCGAGTTCCCTGCCTTGTACAAATGTCCTTTGATTTAAACCAACTAAAGAAGGTAACACTTCCTTCAGTCTCAAACAAATCCGCTTTGAAATGACTTTGTGTATGTTGTATTACAACAAGCTATATATAGGCTTCTTTAAGTTGCTGGTGGTTAAAACTTTACGAATCTCTTCTTTCTGTACCCTCCAATGTCTGCCCATTTTCATAGCCTCTTATGATTGACACAGGTTCGTTTACGGCATCGTTCCAGAAAAGGGGAAATCGGTGACAGGATCGTCCGATAGCCTGAGAGAATGGTGGAAGGAGAAGGTCATCTTCGAGAAGAACGCTCTGGCAGCCATAGTCGAATTCTTCCCAAAACTCCTAGAAGAGACACCGCCAATAACCAACTCCAATAACTTCAACGGTGACAACCCAGCATGTAGCATCTTGTTCCTCCTCCCGGACTTACAAGATGCTACATTGGGCTCGCTGTTGTCGGCTTTGATGCAGCATTGTGATCCACCACAACGGAGCTTCCCATTGGATAAGGGGTTGCCGCCCCCGTGGTGGCCAACGGGGACAGAGCTCTGGTGGGGCGATCAAGGGGTGGTGTCATTGGAGCAGGGCCCGCCGCCATACAAGAAGCCACACGATTTGAAGAAAGCTTGGAAAGTCACCGTGTTGGCCGGGATCATCAAACACATGTCCCCTGATTTAGACCGGATGAGAGATTTGGTCAAGCATTCAAAGTCGTTACAGAACAAGATGTCCTCCAAGGAATCCGGGACGTGGTCTAAGGTCGTCAATCGCGAAGAAGACATCCTTAAACTCGTGACGCAAAAAACACAAAACATTTCGCTCTGCGACAAGCAAGGCGAGGAAGAGAAAACGACCAAATGTAATCAACATCAGGGTTCGAAGGAGAAGAGGAAATGTGAGTTTGAACGTGAAGCGTCCACGGAGATTGCATTGTACGAATGCCCGAACTTGCGATGTCCAAAGAGTCGTTTAGGGTTTGGATTTCTTGACAAAAATTCTCGAACCGAACACGAAAAGATCTGTTCATTTTGCGATGATAGAGGTGAGTACCCTCAATGGATAGAGGAAGATATACAGAGAAGCTTGGAGGAGTATGATTCACACTTTGACAATGGAGGATTTGAGAATTATGGGAGACAAGAATTAAGGTATGATCCAATGATGTATGTGGACGTGAATATGGACCAAATTCCAGCGCAGGATGAGCAAGTTTCGAGTGAGGAAGTTTTTAATTCTCTTTCAACATCTGTTTGGGATTTAGCATACGATGACCTTTATCAAGGTGACTAAGTAACAAATCAAACAAGCTAATTATATTTAGGGGCCGGTTCCCATGACATTGATTCATGGGATGATCCGGGGATGCTTCGATGCCCCATTCGTAAAATTGGCAGTTCCTCCCTCTCCTAACCCCCGGTAACCCCGAACCTAACACACCCTCGCCCCCTTCAATTGCACCCCCGAAGTTAATTTTGACTTTGGAGTTTAAATTTGACTCCAAGTCAAAATTAACTTGGGGGTATTCGGTTCTGGTCAGGGTGGGGATTAGAAGGGGTAGGAACTGTCAATTTTACAAACGGGGCACCGGGGCATCCTCGGGTCGTCCGATGACATCGATTCTCGGAACTAAGGAGCTGAGTTATATTTATACGGAGTACTTAAATGAGAATATGATATTTTAATTTCATTTCAAGACGAATCAAATCAAATGATACAGAGTATTAAATTTGCAATATTGTTCAATTTTTTTATTCTTTTGGAGTTCTACGGTCAAAATTCTTTAATTTCGATCTCAAAAGGTCAAATACGAATACTACATTGTGTCACAGGGAGTAATTATATTGTTTCTTGCTCTCTCACTCTACAAAGCTTCTTCATCATCCAATTGACCATCACTGCTATATAATCAAAGAATGCAATAAATATATACTCCCCCGTCCCATGAAACATGGGATGTTTTGCTTTTTGAAGAGATTTAAGGGAGTGTAATTTGGTATTGAATTTCCAAAAATGTCCTTTGATGTGATGAGTAAAAGTATGATTTGATGGGTGGATTATTAGTAAAAAGGTATGATGTGATAGGTAGAGTATGAAAAAGTAAGGGGTAAAAGTGACTTTTTAATAGAAATAAGAAGTGTTTTATGGGACAGATGAAAAAAGAAAGGAGAAAGGTTTTATGGGACGGAAGGAGTACTATATATATATATATATATATATATATATATATATATATATATATGATACTCAATTGATGATAATAATACAAAGAAGGAAAATAAAATACATTATTATTATTGGTGTTAAAGGGGAGAGATTAGAAGTTATAATACAGAAGTTAAGCATCAATGGTGGTAGTGCCCCCTATTGTGGGCATGTCTTCATAATCCAAAGTGCATGATGATGATGATGGTGGTGAGAAACCCTTGCAATTATAAGTTGATGATTTATTACAAAGCATTTCAACCTCCACTGTAAATACAGCACAAACTGGTCTGTGGTCTGAAAATCTTGATTCCCCCCTTATGTATGACACTTGTTCCATCCCATTTCCATGCCACAATATCCTGTCACACCTGTACATACACATCCTCTTCCCATAAGGGGGCAATAAACACACACACACACTATGACACTGGTTTCTAGTATCAGCGGATGACACTCGCTCATTTAAAGCTCTTCTGGTGCTCTGTTTGCTGAATTGATGGTTTCTACGCGTCGTATGTGTGTGTGTGTGTCGTTTTAGTTTTAAAAAAAATCGACCATAATTGGGTCAAGTAAATAATCTTATGGAAGATCGAGGTGACTAGCTAACCAGGCAGGGGTTCGTCGTTTCTTCTTTGATTTGATAGTCTCTCCCGCGTACGAGTCGGAATTAAGAGTGTATTTGTACGTGGGAGCAAACAATATCTTTCCTTCCTTCCAACCACTAAACACTCTCCCTGCCTTTCTCTCCATATTCAACTGCATTTTGAAATAATGAAGCTCTTGTTAATCAAGAACTAATTAACCCATTGAATACGAGTTAATTAAGTTCATAGAATAAAGGCCATGCAATTCAAAAGGGAATTAATAAGTATAAAAAATTATGAATATAAAGACCTGATCTTTCTCTAGTAAAAACTCCCAATCATTGTCTTCTAACAGCAACTTTGTCTCCTCGTAGCTAAGTGAAATGCGGTAATTCAAGTCCCCCATCCATATTATACGGCTGATTATTAATATACATGTGTGTGATTATGTTAGTGAAACAAAGAAAAATGGATCTTTTGACACACGAAATGAGCGTCATATTATGACATCAAGTCGAATTGAAGTGGTTCTTATCCCACTAACCTAAATCCTCACATTTCTCAACCCCTGAAATATCTAAAATGCTACAAAAGGAACAAAATTACAACGTCGACCGTTGTCGGTTTATTAGTTGCCAAGGTGGTAGGAACCACTTCAATTCGACTCCAACAAAGCATCATAAAGCTCCAAGGTTGCCTTATACTCCCTCCGTCCCACAAAACTTTTCTCCTTTCTTTTTTTATCTGTCCAATTTTTTTTCTCATTTTCATTAAATTAACAAGTCACTTTTGCTCTTATTAATTCCTAACCTACCTATCATATCACACTTTTTACTACTAATCTGCTTATCGCATCTACTTTTACCTATCACATCCAAGGGCATTTTTGGAAAGTCAACACCAAAATATACCCTTAAATCCCTTAAAAATCAAAACAGGAATTGTTTTGTGGGACGGAGGGAGTATATGCCACACAAAACAAATGTCAAAAGAGTTATGGGGATGATGTACCTCCAAATGGAGAAATAAAAGAAAATTCTTACAAAGGATAACTTATCTTAAAGTTCTTACTCCCTCTGTTCACCAAACCGGCTCCTATTTGACTAATGGAAGAAATAAATAGTGTATATTTATTGTTTATTTTTCAATTTTATCCTTGATATGATAGATAAAAATAAGATGCAATGAGTAGATTATTAGTACTCCTAAAAGATTTTTAATATGAAAGGTAGGGTAAGAATTAGTAGGACAAAAGTGATATTTTAATAGAAAATGAAAGTATTTTGGTAAAAAAGGAAAAAATGAAAAAAAAAAGTATTTTCTTAAAATTACATAGGAAAAAAAGTAAACAAGGAGATTACATAGGATCTCTTATCTTAACATTCTTACAATGTAGTAATTCTTAAAAATTAATAGCATAAGTAGAGCTTAGAGTGTAAAATGACTTAGGGGGTGTTTGTTTTTTCTGCAGGAAAAGGTCTGCGGTCTGCGGACCACTACTGTAGACATCTGCAGGAGAAGTGGTGGACCGAAGGTCTGCGGTCTGCAAGAAGAAGACTGTTTGTTTTTTTAATGTCTGTAGAATGCTATATAAATTAATGGTGGTAGTGTACGGTGGTGGTGTATGGACGATTGTGGTGGTGGTGGAGGGTGGTGGTGGACGTTGATGGCGGTGGTGGTGGACGGTGGTGGTGGTGGCGGTGGATGGTGGCGGTGGTGGTGGACGACGATGGTGATGGACGGTGACGGTGATGGTGGACGGTGGTAGTGGTGGACGGTGGCGGTGAACGGTTGTGGTGGTGAAGAGAAGTAGAAAAAAAAGGAGAAGATGTTAGAAGATGTTAGAAGACATTGGTTAATGTCTTCTCCAAAAAGATGCCAGGAAGACCTTTTTGAGTGAAATGTCTTCCAAAAAACAAACAATCTGCAGAGCCCATCATCTGCGCGCGTCTGCGCGGCGCAGACAAAAGACGCCAGAAGGTCTTCTGGCGGAAAAACAAACACCCCCTTAGTAACTTGAGTAAAAAGTAACTCTCTGTGTCTCTCTCTCTCTCTCTCTCTACATAACCATATACTCCCTCCGTCCCAAAAAGATCGTTACGTTTCATTTCTTTGCGCATCACAAAAAGCAATGCTACTCACATCTAAAATTTCTAAAATTTACCATATTTACTCTTTATAATAAGATGAAATTGTTTTGAAAGTTTTTTTGGCATTTGAGACGATATAAAAATATTTTAAGGGATGCGCAAAGAAATGAAACGTAACGATCTTTTTGCGACGGAGGGAGTATTCATTATGGACATTTTACATACATTAAGAATTAAATGAATGTGGACACAACCTATGTCCACATTCATTCAATTTTTATGTATATAAAAAGTTATACAGAGTGATATATGAAATGTGAGTAAAGATGATGGACAACTTACTAATGATCAATGATTTTTTCTGGAAAAGAGTTATATGCAGGATTCTTGCAAATTTGGGGAAATTGAGAGCTCTTTAGAATCTCTGCAACATCTGCGTTTCTTCTTAGCTCATCCCCTCCTTTCTCCCCAGAAGACAAATGACAACACACAAAGCAAAAACTTGTTTTGTGCACAGACATACTTATTGATATGCAACCCTGCAATTAATTAATTAAATCAATGCAATTAATTAATCATGTGAAAAAAAGAAAGTAATTGTCCTAATAATTTGTGTAATTGTCATTTATTAATATGCCTTGAATATGTATTGTGAGCCTAGCCTGTTTTTGTGTGCCTATTTATATAGTGGTAGACTGGTAGGACACTATTAAGAATTCTGTACTCTGGAACCTCTGTCATAATAGAATCTGTCTCCGTTCTTGCCTGGGACGTAGCCAACACAACTTTGGTGAACGACGTTAAATCTGTGTGCGTTTACGTTTTCTGTTTACTTTGATTACTCAGCTACCCTATTCCGTAATAACATCGTTTGTCACAAAAATAGAGTTTGAAGTATTAACCTTGTTGCCTAGACATCCCATGATTCCTGTTCCAACACATGAGATTCTGAGATGGGCGATATGGGGAACCAATTCTCTACGTGCCCAGACGGACAAAAATATCCCGACCATCTGCTTGCTGGCAATGAGGTTGTAGTCCAAGTTAGCTGATGGCGTGTAATCAGATATCCGTGCATGGACGACAGAAAAATCTCTGTCGTCCATGCTGGCAGCACGACGACCACCAGAGAAACTCTGGGATGACAGCTCTGGCATCGTGCTTAGCGTTCGGAGGCGTGTGGGAGAGTCGCATTGACAGTTGCATGACTTGAGGAGAGCGTTGTTGGCCCGGAGGTCACGGGATAGGACTTTAAGGGATGGTTTGTGGAAGAAATTGGACCTTATTGATGAAGAAGAGTCCTTTGCATGGGGCTTTGTGGTGGGACCCGAGTGGTATGCCTTGTTCAGTGCTTTGCTTATGAACCCTATCCATCTGGCTGCTGGTTCATTGTCTTCAATCACTAGCACATTTCCTGCGTTCAGTGGAACTATTTCCTGAAATCTGTAACAAACCATATTTTAAAAAAAATGCAATTTTGACTCTCTCTCTCTCTCTCTCTCTCTCTCTATATATATATATATATATATATATATATATATATATATATATATATATATATATATATATATATATATAATATATTATATATATATATATATATATATATATATATATATATATATATATATATATATATATATATATATATATATATATATATATATTCCCCAGTGCTAAACATTGGCTTTTAATAATTTTCTTTGTAATTTTGAATATTTAAAAATGCAAATTTGAAAATCTACCCTTCAAAAAGTGTTTTGTTAAAAACGTAAAAATGAGGGGTTTTCAAGAATGGACGGAGTGTTTAAACTATAATCAGTATACTTTTTATTAACAACATTTTGTCAAATTTTAAAAACTTTGAGTAAGAAAGAGAAGATCATTTTGAGATCAAGGGAAGTGTCACTTTATATAGTTAATGCAAAATGATTTAAAATGAAATAATACATACTACATACCCTAAGACATATATGTCCTGAGGAGAATCCTCCACTTGCAAGAAATCTTCAAGGTTGAGTCCATGATTAGGAGTCTTTCCACCCACATTCCATGTTGAAACAAAAACCCTATACTTTCCATTGTTAAATGTATGTGTCATGGTACTGGATTCACTCCCACACTCGTTAATTTAGAGCTCAGCCAGTATTTAGTTCATAAAATAGATGGTTCCTACCCCACTCCCTAAACCCCCAACGCATCTCCAGCCCAGCCCGACCCCTGCCCCCCATACTAGATCCCCTTTTACCCCTCCAAATGTAGGCTATTATGCATTGCATGATAGCCACATATTTGGAGATGGTAAATGAGGTGGGTCTAGGGTGGGGCGTAGGGATGTGGTAGGGGGGTTTAGGAGAATGTAAAAAGCATCAATTTTTAATTTAGAGTGTTGGATTAGCTGCAAATGAACGAGTGTAATCTGTTGATACTGAATTACTGGAATCCAGTGCCAACAGAACTTGCTGCTTATAAAAACTAATTTGGAAGGACCTAGAGGGACGGAGGGAGTAACTTATAATAACTTAAATGCACTCTATAAGTAAATTATTTATTTCATTTCAAAATAAATTTTCACATCAAGAAAGTAAAAAATGAAAAATCTTAATAAGAGGGAGAGAATTTTTTTTATGATATTTATAATTGTCTCATGCTGACATCAAGTCAAAATTCAACAAGATCATAAAATTTATGGACTAATTAATATTCTGATTAATTCCAAATACGGAGTATTAATATTATTAATTCCTTATATTCAAAAAAAAGATATTTCTTGAATCTGCATTGTATTCTTTAGGTTTAAAAACATGCCTGAGAAAGTTTAACCGAGCTAAGTTTTTGGATCCCTTTCATTTCTGGTTGAAAGCATTTATTTGTTTTATTTTTTAAAAAAAAGAAGAAGAAGAAGAAATATAATCAGGAAATAAATTAAAGTTATTTGTCTTTATATTTTTTTTATAACGAAAAATAAATGAAAATCAATGTAGGTAATAAATACCTCGTCGTTGTTAGGCTTGCCGTCTGCGGAGGTGGCGGAGCGGCCGCCGGAGATGGCTGCCGCGGTGGCGTCATACGGGTCTTCTCATCCGCATTTGCTTGCCCGCGACACCTTCAATTTTATATATATATATATATATATATATATATATATATATATATATATATATATACACGTATATAAATATGCATTTAATGACCAGATTTAGATTGCCAATATTGAAACAGATGTAGCTATAAATATGCTAATTAATATATATATCCAAAATGTATTTTGCTTTTCCGTGTGAACAATAAATATTTTGAAAATTAATAAAAAATTAATTATAAAACATGAGTGCTTTGTCTTGTTTGGGAACTCTATTTTCAACTAACATTATCGTTTTAAATAATTTCTTAGTTGTGTTCATTAGTTTTGAATTGATAACCTTAAAATTAAACAATGTTATTGGATCTCATTTTCAAAACATTTAAGTTGTTGCCAAACAAGCATAACATTATGTATATCTCGTTTTTAGTTACTTTGGTTTTTCTTTTAATTTTACAAATCGTAAGATGAATCTAAGGGTCCGTTTGGTATACGAAATTGATGGAATTGGAATTGAATTGGAATTGAAATTCTATGAGATTCAATTCCATAGAATTGAATTCTGCTAATTCCAATTTATTTTTTGCACTATCAATTCCAAATCCACATAATTTTTGTGCTACCAAACACCAGAATTGGAATTGAAGTCCTCAATTCCAATTCCATAGTTTGAATTCCGTATACCAAACGGGGCCTAAGAAGTATTTGTAAAACTTTATTGTAGTTATATTAGTATTTTTGAAAAATTAAAATAAATACAGCAACAACGGAACAACCCAGTTATATGAATCTGGATTAATGATATGTACTCAAAAACACACTATCTCAAGTTGTGCTATTGTAATTCTAAAATCTAAATGTAATAAATCAGTATCTTCACATATTTCATGAGGTAATTGTAAGATAAGAAGTCTTTCTAGATAAGAGAAAATTTAGCTAAAATATCAAAGTACGAGTCACATGGTGTGATCCCCTGAAAAGGAGTGTAATGACAATGTGATGAAAAGTAATGACAGTGTAACCGATTATTCGATGGTGAATCGATAGTCAATGTTGGCGACTGACGCTAGCGCTTCGGCGATCAGAGACTACTGTGGTAGTGACAATCAGTTAAAATGACGGTGCAAACTTTTATTTTGTTCTTAAAAACCTTATAACTAATATTTTACTCCCTTCGTTCCTAAATAAATATTTCCTTTCGTTTTTTCTTTGTCCCCAAATAAACTTTTCTTTTTCCCTTAAAAAACCCCTTTTACCCTTTACTTTTTCATATCCTACCTATCACATCATACATTTTTACTAATAATCTACATATCACATCTCACTTTTACACATCACATCAAGGGTATTTTTAGAAAGTCAACACAAAAATATCTCTCTCTTAAATCCTAAAAAAGTCAAAAAGAGAAGTTTATTTGGGAACGGAGGAAGTAGTATTTTATACGGAGTACCTTTTTACTAATTTTTGTACCTTTTTATTCTTTAGTTTTACAATGTCCAAATCATATAACAATTTTATGTACTCTCTCTGTCCCCCATAGATCTTTCCAATAGCCCTTTTTCTTTGTCCACAATAGATCTTCTCATTTCATTTTTTAACAATTAAAATACCACAACTACCCCACTTACTTTATTTATTACACTTCACCCACCTCATTTAATACACTCCACCCATTTTTCATTAAGGGTATTATGGTAAACTTTCACCTTTTTTCAACTCTCCTTAAAAACCACCAAAAGTCAAAATGAGAACATCTTAGGGGGACGGAGGGAGTATATGTTAAAGAAATTATCAAAATAAGAGTAAAACAAAGCATTTATACTCAAAATAATAGTTCTATTTTTTATCCCTAAAATAAAAGTTTACACTATGATATTATATGATACTTCCTCCGTCCCACAAAACATTACCCATTTTGAACAGTATTAGGTGAAACAGTTACACGTTTTGACTACAAATTGTGAGAAATTATATTGAATTATAATACATTTAGTATAATTAGATTCATCTTAGAATGTAGTTTAGATATATCAAATTTTTATAACATTTTTTTATTTAGATTATATTTAATTATTTGACCAAAAATACATCAAAATGGATTAGAGGGCCGGAGTAATATCTAGCTGTCTCTTTGCATCAATACTGTGAGAAGCTTAAAACTTATGGTGGCAAGAGGGAGAGCGCATTGTGGGCTGCTGCTTGGGCAGTTGTTTGCTACGTAGTTTGGAGAAGGCCCAGAACATGATAATCCATCAAAAGAAACCAACAAGCACTGAAGAATGTGAGGCCCATGTTTGATTCAATATCAAATGTTTCATTAATAGTAAGCTTAACAATACTCCCTCCGTTCTCAAAAATACTTCTTCTTTCATTTTTTCTACTTCCAACAAAACACTTTCTTTTTCTATTAAAAAATCACTTTAACCCTTACTTTTTCATACCCTACCTATCACATCATACTTTTTCTATAATAATCTATCCATCACATCAGGGGCAAAATTGGAAATCAACTATAAATTAACACTTCCTTATTTTTGCCCCAAATCAAAATGGGAAGGTTTTTTCCAAACGGAGGGAGTAGTATTTTTAATGTTTGTCTATAGATTGCTATAGAGCTTGCTTGATGTAAAACATTGTTTTGTTGTGGTAATATTGTGTGTCGTGGTTCCAAAAAATATCTTCTTCATCGACGTAGGCGCCACTCTTTTCGAATCTGCCGAATAATCAGTCGAGAAAAGGAATGTCATTCTTTTCGGTTCTTCACCAAATTCAAACAAACAAGTCGAACGTTATTTTTTTCGAACATCCTCAACGTCATTTTTTTTAAATTTTTGCCTTGAAGAAATTGTTCTCATTCTGCAGAATTACCTTTGTTGGACGACTTCTTTATGAGTCATATTCTTCATTGAGAAGGAACATCTATCTAAGGATGACACGAGTGACTTGCGGCCAAAGAGACCTTGACAATTGGTGCGTCACTTTCCACAAACCAATTTGAATTTGTTTCTGTGGTAAGGTGATGAGCGGAAAGAGAATGGAATGATGGTAATTCTTGTGATTCAATATATGTTTAGGTTTGGCGTGTTGTTGATTTGGTGGATTTGGTGGTCCTAAGGAATTTGGATAAGAGGAAGAATTCAACAACGGCCCGACGTGCGGCTAATGGTGGTGGCACCCACAAGGAGCAAAGGCACAAAATTTTAGGTCACTAAAAACTTTGCTCTGATACCATATAGAAAACAATAAATAAGAGGAGAAAGTATTTTTATATTAAATTGTCTTGGAGATTACAAAGATTATCCCTCTTTGTATAAGAAGAGTGTAAAACAATTAAATAAACTTCAATTTTTATTCTAAAACAAGAACTAAACTAAAATAGAAAAATACCAAACTGAGAATCCCTTCGGGATTCAATCCCTTCTTGCGCATCTCTCTATTGTAACAAAGTATATTAACGTAAAATAGTGGATTTATCAGAGTATTTATTTGAACTTCCATAAATCAATCGTTAAATTATTCTTGATAATATTCCTTGTGTCGTGTAATAATATTTTTTGGTCTTGGCTTTTATAGAATTAAAAAAAGTACTCCCTATTTAAAAAATGTAGTTAGAATTTATTATTTGAAGAGGTAAGCTTTTTGTTTCACATACGTATTCCTTCCGTCCTTAAATGATTTACACACTTTATTATTAAAAAATTGCGGAATTATTTGTTTATGTGTATGTTTTTATTGATTATTTGATTAAATAAAATATTCTTGTCATATCTTGTTTTGTAGAATTTTTTTACTTGTTTTTTGAATATGTAATTTAATTTTTTTCTTATTTATATACCAATCTTTAAATAAAAAAAATTTGAAAAAATTTAAAATTATACTTCGTTTTGCGTAAAGAATAAATGATTTAGGAACGAAGGAAGTATTATTTGAGACTTTGAGTTTTTTTTTAAGAACGAAAAAGGAAAACTAGACATTGTTATACTCCCTCCGTTCCAAATTATTTGCAACATTTGCTTTTTCGGAAGTTGTGAGATTTTTTGTTTATTTCTACGTTTTCATTGGTTATTTGGTAAAATAAAATATTCTTAATACCTCTTATTTCGAATAATTTTTCATGTAGTTTTTTGATATGTAAATTTTATTTTTTATTTCTATACCGATATGTAAATAAAATGAATTGAAAAAACTTAATATTTTACCTCGAGAATTAAAGTGTGACAAATATTTAGGGACAGAGGAAGTATGATGAAGGAGAATCAAATTATACGATTATTGGGGGTCACAATTTTTCTTTTTTTGTTTAACAAAACAGGGGCGCCAAATCACAGCGTTACCATTTTTGCCCTTTTCTCTCTTTTAGTAAATCGATTTGATTGATTGAAAAACAGGGGCCATTCATGTCTCTATGTTCCCATTGTAGCTCAAATAGGCCAATAATTGACACACTTCGCGTGAGGATAACATACCTCTTGCCAAACTCTTCCTCCCAAAATAATTTAGAGTCGCTGGAGGTTGCACAGTTGGCAAGGAAATGAGTGCCAACGGAGTAAGACCCGAGTTCGAGTCCTGCCAACTGCGTTGGGAGACAATTATGCTAAGCATAGTGTCTCTGCAACTACCAGGTGCAGACTTCATTTTTTGTCACTAATCTGTGATTAAAATTCAATTTACTTTCTTTCGTGGGACCATCCGGCCGGGTCTGAGGGGACCCTCGGTGATGGGGCTCATCCTTTTTTTTTCAAAATAATTTACACATTTCACATTTTTTTTGGAGTATACTTTTCTTTAATTATTTGATAGTTTTTAAACATGTACTCCATAATTTTTACTCCCTTCGTCCCTTAATAATGTTCCGGTTTTGACTTTTGGAGGAATTAAAGGAGGGATATTTGTGCTTTGACTTTCCCTTTTTACCCTAACCCTAAAATAAAGTAGAGAATAGCAAAAGTATGAATAGTGTAAAGTGGGATTAAATAATTAAATGGAGTACACATGCAATCAAATCGCCAGTACACTGATGAGAGGAAAACAGGAAGCAGTCCATACTTCCTGTACGGCTGAACACAATTACAGCCACCAATTTTTTTTGGGAAAATTTGAACTTCCCTCCAACCAAAAACTCTCCAAAACGAAAATGGAAATACATCAAAATCAGAATTCTATTTAAGGAATGCATTGAATGCATTCACTTATTCTTTCTTCTCTTCTTAAGCTTCTTCATGGCCCCTCCCGAATCTTCTTTGGATTCATCCACTTCCTTTTCCTTTTCAGACTATGATTCATCCGCTAACCTCGACACTCCTGCAACAGAAAGCGAAAACTTTGAATTTGACTTCATTTTAGCTTTTATGTAAGTCTTTTTGGGACGAACGACGGATCCAATGCTAAATTGGAATAGTACAACACATGAAGTTTAATTTTGTATATATTAAGAATATATTCCCTCCATTCCTAAATACACATCCTATTACCATATATCTAAAACTTTTATTTAACTTACTTATGTATTATCATTGATTATTTGATTAAAAAAATATTTTTGTCACATTTTATTTTGTAGAACTTTTGAGTTTTGATGTATTTTTTGGAATATGTGATTTATATATTTTACTCTTATACTACTCCTTTGTCTTATGTTCTTGTCATTTCTTTTTTCTTGTTTCAAATAACGTGTAAAATTTAATCTCTTTTAAAATAATTTTATTTACAAATTGACATAACTTCTAAAGATAAGAAGTACAAATTATATTGTATCAAAACTACATTAAAATATTAGAAAATAAGAAGTGACAAGAATATTCTAGTCTATCGAAAGATCAATGACATCCATACTAACATAAGTAACGAGAGATCGTAATACTAAACACAAATATAGATATGTGATGGGAGGAGTAATTTGCTAATAAAATCATTTCACAGGATGTAAGAGTTTACATTTTGTTCAAAGTAAAAAGTTTATTTCGAAACAAGGAAATATCACCCTCTTAATCCCAAGGACTCTAGGAATGGGGTTAATTATCACAACTTATTGTCTTAAGTGGTAGTAACTAAGTTTGTGTTTGTTGGAAGAAACTTGTTAACATTAAATTTAATTTGATATTAAATGATAACTTTACAGAAATTTTATGTTGATGAGTTGTTCACTTTACCATTTTAATTTTTTAAATTTTTTGTGTGACGCAAATAGTAATTTTGTTAAAGAGTGTTTCTTTTAAATTTTTCATGTTCGTTATTAATAAAAAAGAAAAGAATGAACTTCATTCCCTAAAATGGGTTTGGAAAGTAGTTTTCAAGCGCAAAGATGGTAAATTGAGTTTTAATCTTAGCTAGATTGATTAATAGAGACTGAGATTTGTCATCTTCTATTCAAATTTAAACTTTGAAAGATAAACTTTAATACTTACTAACCAAGCACACTGCAGTCCCACCGAAAGAAATAAACCATGACTTCTAGCTTGGACCTATGGATTAATATGCACCGTTTACACTTGTTTAGTTATACCTAACTGAAATTGAATTTGTTTTTAGTGTTAGTCCTAGTGGTACGTACGATAACCAAATTTTAACTTCAAAATTAAACAATTCTCTCTTTTATTTTTTGAATTTGTTTTTAGTGTTAGTCCTAGTGGTACGTACGATAACCAAATTTTAACTTCAAAATTAAACAATTCTCTCTTTTATTTTTTTGAATGCTAGTGACTCTATTACAAGATAGTGTATGTTCATATTATTCACAATCTAATGACGTACAAAAAATCAATACTTCTGTCCCTGCTAGGGCTCAAAATTGGATGAATTTTCCCATGAATCTCGAGGAGTGGACTTTCCACCACTCGAGCTAGGGTAGAATTTCAGTACCTCTTTCATTATTGGTAAGATATACTACAAACAATGTGACTCGACTGGATCAATAATCCATGGTCATATACCAAAGTACTCCCTTCATTCCATATTAACTGTTCATTATGACTTTCTTGGTACATTAGAAAATGAATGAATGTAAACATAAAGTATGTCTATATTTATTAATTTTTCAATATATCAAGAAAGTCATAATAGACAATCAATATGAAATGGAAGGAGTACGTTACAAAGCCTTACCATACACACAAATAATTATGGTGACACATTTGTGCAAATAAAAAGGTGCCAACAATCATATCCACTTCCTCCCAAACTCCACTCATCATTCTATTCTATCCTCTTTCTCTCTCTCTCTCTTTGTAACAAAAAATAATTATTATTATTATTAAAAATACAATTATAAATAGTACATTTTTTTCGTAGAAAAAATTAAAAAAGATGTTGGGAAAGCGTAGGTCGGCGAGCTTCCGGAGGACAACCAGCATGAGGGGCATCACCGTCGACGGCGGTAGTGAAGCGGAGCACGGCCAGCCTCCGGAGGAGTTTGCCGGCGGAGGAAAGACGGCCGCCGGCGAAGGCAGCCATAATGAGACGCCAAATTTCTTGAGGACGTGTGGCCTTTGTAACCGCCGCTTGGTGCCTTGTCGTGACATCTTTATGTACAGGTGGGTGCGTGGGTACGTATATACTTTGACCATATTTACCCAGTTGACCAGTTATTAAAAACAAAAACATTAAAATTGAGATTAAAAAACGGTATATATTTATGTTCCAAAAATTTTACTTTCTTTTTTCTGGATGTACTAAAATACATTTTGTGTTAGTTCTGTTTTCTATTTTAATAATGAAAAACTCAAAATTTCATCAAAACAAATTTTAAAATTAAAGTATCATGTGGGTCAAATTGAAAGATTGCTAAAAGATAAGTATTACGGAGTATTATTGAAAGTATTATTGCACCAATCATTTCATTCATTTGTAGTGTTCATAATAATTACTCCTAATTAAACACTTCATTAATTAGTCAAAGTTATTTATTGGCACCACTTTCACTTGGTCAAATATTCCTTTTTACCAAAAAATTTTATTTATTTATTTTGGACGGTTTCAAAAGTACATTACACTTGTTCTGTAAGAATAAATTCTTAAAACCGTCTTTTTCTAATAAACGAGATTTATGTTATATTTGTGCATGGATGTATATGTAGGGGTGACACTGCATTTTGTAGCCAAGAGTGTAGGGAGCAAAAAATATTGCAAGATGAAAGAAAGGAGAAGTCTATTAATAACAAAGTGAAGAGTGGAAAGAATGGTGTTTAGCCACCGGCCGCCGCGCCGGGGAAGAGCTTGACGGTGGTTGTCGCCTGGACAACCGCCACCAAGAACTCATGATCTTCAGTTGATGTTGATAAATTAGGATGTTATATGTATTTGCCTATATATGCATAGTTCTCAGTGTGGTGAATGTGTAGATTATGATTATAATTATAAATATATTTTATTTACGTAATATAAGACCTCTTAGTGTTAGTATTTTGGATAAAAATTTAAATGTGCAAATTACTTTGAAAATGCTAAGACTAAATACTGTCCGTGGATAGCTTCTTTAAAACGTTAACGCTGATAATTATTGTTATTCATGGTGATCCTTTTCAACAACTTTTAATTTTTTCAAAATTTAGCTAGAAAGACTCAAAAAGAGGAAGATAATTTTTTTTGATAATACTCTCTAAGCATAATAATGACAATGTCATATAGGATCATTACAATAATGACAAATATGCATCAATATGAATTTTTTGTATCATTTACCCTTGGATTCTTCAAATTTTACCTGTTTTCCTCTTGAACTTTTAAAATTATACAACTAGCCATATACTTTTAATAAAGTGTTTCATAAAGTGCATATATTCCTAAGCTTTTCATAAAGTGCGTGCTTTTCTCCAGAATTCAAAAATACATCATTAGTCATATTATTTTTTATCTTTTTTATTATATTTGGCTAAAGACATTAAACCAAAAAAATTCTTAGGGTTTCAATCATACATTTTTTTAAAAAAATAAAGGATTAAATTAAAGATATATTTGAAAATTCAAAAAGAAAGCACACACTTTATGAATAGTGTACAGACTAATGGTGCAGTTTTAAAAGTTCGGAGAGAAAACATGCACTACTTAAAGAGTTTGGAGGTAAAACACACATTTTATTAAAAGTATAAGGACTAATGATACATTTTTGAAAATTCGGAGGGAATATATGCACATTATGGCGAGTTTAAGGGTAAGTAACGTAAAAAACTCATAATGTTAATAAGGGTCTGGATGTCGGAGTTCGTATATTATTCACCTGGTTGTATCTAGCTTATGTACAACCCTACAACCATTGAGTATTATTTTAATTAGAACTAACAAAAAGTTCATTTTGCATATTTTTTATTTTGGTTTTACTTCCGTCTAATGTTCATTAAATGACCAACACATATATTCGTAAGGAACAACAACAATCCTGTTGGATCTTACGAGAAGTAACACAAATAAACAAACAAAAAATGTAGATAAAGTCTGAATAAATAAATAAATAAATAGTGAATAACATAATAAATTGGGACGGAGGAAGGAGTCTATTTCATCCAATCCAATATGTTAATAAAATCAAGCTAGAGAGCCTGGATACATAATACTCATATAATAAAAATATTATACAACAAATTAAAAGCCAGAAATCATAGCTTTGGCTCTCAAAATATATATATTACACACACCATAAATTACACTACAAGAAAAAGAAAAAGAAAGACAAAGGCAAGGAATCTAAGATGATGGTTTCATTATTGCAAGAATTTCATTACATTCTTCTCCATCTACACTTGATATTGGGTATAAATGAGAGCATCTCAGCTCTCATTTATATTCCAATATCATGTTGTTCTCTGGCGCCAGACCAACACAAGCGCGAAAAATGTTCTCCAGCATTGCCCTCTGCTTCGAAAGCGCATTCACCACCGGCGTTCCAGGCGGCACCTGCTCTCATTTCCCCACCACATTACAACATAATGTTAAGAAACACTCCTCATTATCAACTTTTGAGTTATTCATTGGCGACGATAAAGTCCAGTGGAAGTGTTTAACTTTAACATTTTAATAGTTAATCCGCACAATTTCTGATTTGTCACGAATATTTTGAGATTATATAACTATCAGTCTATCACGGGTGCTTACAAGAATTCAATTTTTTTTACAATAATAGTCCATGAAATTTTTTATTGCACATGGAGGATACCTCATTGTTTCATTGAGTATTTGCGATCAATTTGTAATCTTGGAATATTTGTGTAAAAATATTTAAATTCTGAGAACGCCAGTGATAATTATGTAATTTAAGAGTATTCGTGTAAAATCTCAGAATTTTAGAGTATTTGTGCAAAAACCTCAAATTTCTTAGAGCATTGAGATGAATTTTTCCTATATTTAATCAGAAGTTTAGTCATTTAAGCCAATTGATTCTTACAAAGCAGGCCTAATTACAATTAGGGGAGGATTCTAAGCCAGAAAAAACCAATGTGTGAAGACTTACCAAAGGAGCCTTAGTGAGGTAACTGAGAATTGTAGCCACTGGATGGAAGGAATGGAACTTGTCCTGCAAATATATAAAGCATAGTAATTTGATCATATGAATCTTGAGAGTAAGGATATATATGTTTGGAAAATTACATTTACCTAGCAAGCCTATCTAGGGGGGTCATGCCATGGGTAAACTACAA
The DNA here is from genome assembly GCA_003260385.1 of Cuscuta australis. NCBI lineage: Eukaryota > Viridiplantae > Streptophyta > Magnoliopsida > Solanales > Convolvulaceae > Cuscuta > Cuscuta australis. The sequence continues at coordinate 1,133,793 of NQVE01000028.1, forward strand.
GAGCCAAGAAGATTAACAGAAAAAGAATGAAATTTATATACCTCTTCCTGGGATTTAAGCTGGATCCGGGAGCTAAGTTCAGCTAGGAGAACCAAGTCCAAGATAATGGGAGCTGCAAGAAGTGAATCCTCACAAGTGTTGTGGAGAACAATGGTGTTCTTTCCCCCCATGAATATTTCTGATGTGTACTCATCCATTGCCCTCTTGCTGTCTCCCACGTATGGCACGTACTACTCATCATCAAAACACGAATTATTTATGTTGTCTTTAGAATAAAAACGTTAAGTCTGAAAACCAAATTTAGCCGAAAGCTCGAGCTTGTGGTCGCAGGTCCAAGAATAGTTTTATGGTTTGTTTTTTTTACCTTGATCACAACGACGTGGTCGGGATGTTCCCCGGGTTCATAGAGAATGCCATTGCTGGCGACCATGTCGTCCACAACGTTGCTCTTTGAGATCTCCTTGGAACGGAATGTCTGGGGAGCTGATAGATTCATGCCATCATTGTTACCAAGATGGTTGTAGCTCACAATTGATGTTGGCTGTTCCAAACATCAAACCAAGGAAGAAAAAAACCAAAACAATCAAGGTCCATTTGGAGAAACATATATTGTCTTCAATTTTTCTATGAAGTTAAAGACTACATTTTTTTCTTGAACATTCAAGATTTATGGTCATACAAGTATCCATACCTTGATTCCAGCACCAACTAGGAAATCAACCAGAACAGATTTCATCTTGGTCTGTCCACTTTTGAAGTCATCTCCTCCAATTAAACTGTTCTTCCTGATTGCCAAATCAATAAGCCCTGTAAATTTCAAAATAAATGTTATAAAAAAAAGTTTGTCCCTTTCAAATTCAGTAGTCATTCAAGAAAGACTACACGCTATTACTCAGATTCGGTTTTCAGACTCAAAAGTCATTCAAGGGCTACTCAAAATGAGGTCCCATGTTTTTAAGAGGCAGAGAGAAATGAAACCTGGGACAAAAGTGTTTTGTGGGCTTCCATTGATGAAGGGCACATTCTCCATGACACAGGCTATGGCATAGAGGGTAGAAGGGGAAATCTCATCTTCATTTCTGTCCAAGGCAGCCAAGAGGTTTTCCATTGTGTCATTCAGCCCATCAATCACATTGCTATATCTCTCTGTGTTGGCTGTCCATAGCACCACAACCTTGTCCACCTTATTCTTCTCCTTAAATTCCCTACCATCACATTCAAGATTTTTTAAAGCAACAACGGCAAATCCGGTAAAATCGCACAAAAAGTAGGATCTGAGGAGGGTGTTTGTACGCAAACCTTACCCCTACCTGAAAGTAGAGAGGTTTTCTCCAAGAGACCTTCGGCTCAAACACAAGCACACAGACATAGTAAACACAGTAGCACGGGAAAAGTAAGAACACAAAGACATGAAGTACACAAACTAACATTGGCTACTAAACCCACAGCACAGATAGCTTGCATCTACAAGCTACAAACTACATTCAAGAAATTTTACAAAGATTTTAAGAGAATCATTTTTTGTAGCTTTGAGTAAAAAATGAGCTAAATCGAAACGGCACATTAAATTTTCTCTTTCTTACTTCTTTTTAAATTTTGGGAAATAAGTGCAGCAATACATCAAGGGTCTAAAGGAAAACGTCCTTGTTTTTCACCGAGGTAACATTGCATGCATCTTGACCCTTCAAATCCCCTAAGGGTTGGGAATATACTATGTTGTTTAAACTTTAATATCACAGAGGAGAAGATGGCTTACTTGATGTCTTTGATGATTTGATCAACTTGCTGTTTCTTGGTTCCTTTGATCACATGGTTAGCACGTGAGCCTTGGTTGGCAGCAATGAAATCAGGGTCAAAGATGCCTGGGAGAGGGACCATGGACTCCATGTAGGGTCTCAGCTGCTTCTGTAGGTCAATCTCAAAGACTTTGGCCCTTGCCATGGCATCTGCAAGGTTCATGTTGCTTATGTCCCATCCCCCAAACACTATCTCATTTGGGTTCACCTGTTCTCCACCAGCAAAAAACCATTACCCAATAAATTCAAGATTTTTTATTTATGAGATGGATATAAAACACACCAACATGCTAGCTAAATTCTCTAATTATTGTGCTCCCATCCAACTCACTCAGATTTGGTCTAAATTTTTTTAATTGAGTTAGGCCAGTTAAAATTAAGAATCTTTTTTGGGTTCTAGCTTTTTTGCCTTCTTGTGAAGGCACACGCCTATCTCAAATTAAAAAATTACCCTTGGTGAATGAAAGAGAAATATTCTTTATTATATCTTAATAAAGAATATAAATGATACTCCGTACTATACCATTTCAACAGCATCTTTTTCTTAGATAAAGATTAAGGGAGTCTTCTTTTTGCCTTAATTTTAAGTGGATCTAGTGTTTGGAGCTAGAGTTTAGAGTCTTGGAACATGGAGTCTTAGAATAACAAGAATTTAGATTCCAATAACTAAAGTCTAATGGATAACTGAAATATAAAGTTGAACAGGCCCAAAAATGAAACAACAAGGTAGACTCTACCATTCACAACATCTTCAACCAAAGAAAAAAGAAACTTGCCATGGGAAGAAGGCTCTTGAAAGGTGCATAGATCTCCTCCCCATTGAAGGATCCCACCCTGATTGAGGAAGCTTGGGTGAGTGAACCAAAGTAATTGGCTTGCTGCACCTTTTCCTTGGTAGCCCATGAAAGCCCCCTGCCCAAGATCCATGTCAAAAAATTCCAAATTCCCAAAAACACATTTAAAATATCATCTGAAAATCTAATACTGCATTAATTTTTACAATAAAAAACTGGCACTGATTAAAGAAGAAGAAGAAGAAGAAGCTCACTCTCGGTTTGCAATGACACCACCAGTCAGTGTGGACCCATTGTTCCCTCCCCAACCAACAAGCATAACCCTACAAATTACCAAAAGATCATCAATAAAACATGCATTAGGTGTCCCAGATCCCATAAAGATCCAATCTTTTCCATGTTTTTGGATCAAATTGAAAGATTTGAGGGGTAAAATGGGAACTAACCCGAGTTTGGGGACATGGGTATCTGTCTTGAACTCATATTTGACAGTCTTGGGTTTGACAACCCATTGATGGACGGCTCCATTTCTGGTCTCATGGACAAGCTCTGTGGTTTCATAGCTGTAAACGGAGTGTATCTCTCCGTCTGTGTATTTAACGTTGGGGCTCTCAACCTTAAAGCTCTCGATGAACATTTTCAGAAAGGAAAAAATGGAAGATTTGTTTGGAAGAAGAAGAAGAACAGATGTGAGGGGTTTGGTTTCTTCACTCTGCTAATAGTGGGAGCAGTGAGGCGTGTTTGGGTCTGCTGCAAATTGGTTTATAAAGAGAGCATTGGGGGAGGTGAGGTGACACGTGGCATTGTCCTAGTGGCTTTGGTCTACGTACTATTGGAATCTGGAAAGAAGAGGGAATCTTGGCCATGCATGGCCAAGAACTATGTAGAAGAAATGGCTTCCCACTTCCCATACATTTGATGGAATGATAATTGAATGTGACAATGATAACAAGGGAATGGAGGGTTGTAGCATTTGTTGTGCCCAAGTAAAGAAAGAGTCATAAGATACTCTATTTGTACATCAGGCAAACACAGATACTTGGTATTTGTGATCACAAACACTAATTAAATGTCTGTGTTTACTTATTGTACGAATGGAGTATCCTATTTTGGTATACTCCTAAGTTTATTCTACTAGAAAAATGTTCAAGTTACATCAAAAAGTATACTCTAATTGTACATCATTGACTTACTATCACACAATTGTAGATGGATATGAGGTAGATAAGAAATTAGATATTGGGTAAGAATTGTATGGATGAAAGATTCATATTGTAGAAATGAAGTATTTTTTTAGAATTAAGCTAGGGGTACACCAATATGGGGTACCCCAAGTGTACACCAAAGCCAACACAGACACACAGACAAAGTGTCTGTGTTGCACAAACATTTTGTGTATGTATGTGTCTGTGTTGGCTTGGTGTACACTTGGGGTACCCCATGTTGGTGTACTCCTAGCATTGCCCATTTTTTTATATTCCTAGCATTACTCTACCGAGTATAATTTTGCGCCATAAAATTTGATGGATACCAAAATTCTTGGAATCAGTATTGCTACTTTCGAATAGGGAGTTTTAAGACGAAGGAAGAATATAATTCCTCTTCTATCCGATTTTTTGTTTCATATATACCATATGTAGTCATATTTATACTCAGTATAAATTGCATTCATTATTACTTTAACTTATTTGTAACATTATCTTACTTTTCGTGTCACTCACTTATGTCCCAAAAATAATAAGATGGTGGGTGATAATAATTTTTACGTGTGTAACTTTTTTGGAATATTTTTTTATTTTATACCAAACCTCAAACAAAATGAACTAAAAAAAGTTATTCTACATTGTTATTATTGCAAACTTTACCTAGAGACAGAAAATATTTATACTACCATTGATATTCCTATTCTCTAAGTCTTTAAAAGAATGACCTATTTTTTTATTTGGATAACTTAAATTAATTTCTTATTCTATTAAAAGAAATGGTAGTGGGTATTTTAATTTCTATTAATTTCTCTCCTACATAAATATTCACCATGCTATTTTCTTAAAAAAAAATTTAAAACTCAATTGAGAATATTTATTTTGAGACGGAGTGGGTATTTTATTTTTATGTTTGACGAAAGGAAAATGTGCAAAACATGGTTCCTCGTGAATATATATGACGTTGGGTGCGGGGGTAGTTGTATAGAGGGGACGTTTGGTTGGCATAAATTTTCATAGCTTTTCTACTTTGGACAATAATGGAAAGGACCATGCTAAGGTGCCACCACATGGGTGCTACCATGGGTGCACCCATGTTTCGCACAGACAAACACAGATGATAATTGTCTGTGGGACATAGACAATTATCGTCTGTATTTGTCTGTGTGAAGCATGGGTGCACCTATGATAGCACTCATGTGGTGACACCCTAGCATTTTCCTAATGGAAAAGAATCATTTGATTATTTCCACCGACGTGAAAGTGTCAAACATGTCCTCAAAGTACAAAGAAGTGTTTGCAACCACTCACTCACAGTGTATTTCCCATTATGAACCAATAATTTCGTCACTTTGCTTAGGGGAATGGACTTTCCAGAACCATCTTTTTTGGCAATTTCTTCCTCTCAATCAAAACGTTTTATTCCCTCCGTCCTACTTTAGATTACAATATTCTTTTTTTGTTGAAATTAAGGAAGAGTGAAATTAAATTTTTTTCCCAAATCCCCCAAGTATCCTTCCCACTCACATGGATGAATAGTGTGTAAATAGTGTAGGAGTGGGAGGGTAAAAGAGTCAATTTCTTGTAAAGTTATTGACTTTGTAATTCTTTTTGGGACAAAAATGTGAGGGAATATTGTAATCTATTTCGGGACGGAGGGAGTACATTTTATGCAAAACAAAGTTAAATTTGACATGTTTTTTATTTATGTACAGAAACTAAAAATAAAAAAATGGTGATAAACGTACCCATTCAAAGTGCTAGATTCAAATAAAGATTCACTAAGGGACTGTTTGTTTCAGCCTCTTAATGGTTCAGATGTCTGAATGGTTCAACACTTAATGGTTCAGACTGTTTGTTTCAGCCTCTTAATGGTTCAGATGTCTGAATGGTTCAGACATTTTCCTCTGAATGGTTAAGTATTATACAGAGTCTGAATAGTTAAGACCTCTTATCTGAATTGATCAGACATTTGCCTTTGAATAGTTAAGCAATATACTAGTTTCTAATGGTTCAGACCTCTTACTGGTTCAGCATTTAATGGTTCAGACCTCTTACTGGTTCGGCACTTACCTATTCAGAAGTTGTCAAACAGCCCCTAAATACACCCTAGAATCTAAATACTCCCTCCGCCCCCAATCTAGAGACTGAAGAGTGAAGAGTAAACCTTCAAACAAGACAAACGAAAAAGGTGTAAACTCTACAACAGGACAGAGGGATTAGGTGAATGTTGTTTTCATCTTTATATTCCAATTGCATAGTTTTCAGACTTCAAAGTACAATTTTTAACCCCATTTTCTATTCACCAAACTCCAAGTTTTAGTTTAAGTCACTATCTGGACTTCAGGCTCTGGTTATAGTATACTCTGGAAATTCTTCTCCCATTAAAATTAAGGGAAAAAAGAAAGACCTTATACAATGGAATTGAAAGTCTACACAGATTTTTGAAAAATAACATTTGTTCAAAAAACGGCGTGGTTGCTTCGTTGGTGAAAGTGATTGTTTCTACCACTAACCACCTGGTAAATGCCCCTCCCGCCCACCTAGTCTCGACCCAAACCCCTCCATCCAACGACGTCAATTGCGGGGTGCAAGTTTAGTTGACTTTGAGGTCAAACAATTTGAGCCCGAAGCCCCCTCAACTTGCACCCCGCAATTGACGTGGGAACAATCATTTTTGCGAACAGAGCATGGACGGCGTCCTCCGTGGTCACTCAAAGTGAGAGGCATAGAACTTGTGTAAACAAAAAATGCTCTACCGGTGATAAAAGGGGGGTGAACAATGTCCAAAAAGCAAATCAACTAACATAAATGTCTTCATTTCATCGACTATATATGACTTCTTTTCCTCGATGATTTTCTGCATGAGGAATTTATAGTACTAAAACGTAATGAGTTTTTCAATGTAATACCATATGTTTTAATTTCCCAATGTAGTACCATTGTTCAATGTCAAATGGACATTGTTCAAGTAAATGTCCACCGCCACTTGACATTATTCAAAATAAATTTCCACCACTGCTGGACATTGTTGTTGTCATTGGACATTATTTAAGTACTATTTAGGGAACAAAAAGTTTTAGCTACTACATTGAAAAAAACATACTCCCTCCGTCCCTAAATAAAGTTCCTTTTTCATTTTTTCTTTGTCCCTAAATAAACTTCTCTTTTCCCTTAAAAAACCTCTTTTACCCCTTACTTTTTCATACCCTAACTATCACATCATACCTTTTTACTGATAATCTACCAATCACATCTTACTTTAACACATCACATCAAGAGTATTTTTGGAAAGTCAACACCAAAATATCCCTCCCTTAAATCTTCAAAAAGTCAAAAATGGAACTTTATTTAGGGACGGAGGGAATATGTTTTAGTACTATGTAGTAGTGCAAGTTTCACTTTCTGCATCATAGCATATATTGTCGTCTCAATGATTTCTAGTAAAGCATGGTTACATTATTCAATGTACCACTAGCACCACCCAATCAAGACAATAGTTTAAAGATTGCACAAAATCGTACCTTTTATGATGATGTGAAGCCATAGCTCCAGTCAAGCATTGCAGCATTATCATTAAGGAACTTGTTATGGCGCCTGCTCAGGTCCAAACCATGCCAAGACCTAGTTGTACTCATATGTTAAATAATCTAAACTGTACCGAGATTCGCATATCATTTTGTGGAAGAAGAAACACTACTCTGGCTGGGACACGTGAACAACAATATATATATATATATATATATATATATATATATATATATATATATATATATATATATATATATATATATATATATATATATATATATATATTAATTAAGAGTATTTGAAATTTAAGCAATAAATAGCATATATAAATGATCAAATCCGACCTGCACGACCTCATAAGTCAATTGAAAACAAGGTCAAGAAGATTAATAACATTCGCAACTAAGCAGATATTATATATATAGGATAGGATGCACTTAGCAAACATAAAACTTCTAGCATTGCAAAAATCAGTTTGGTCTTAAAGGTTTAACCAAGCTATAGTTCTGCACCCTCAAAACTAACTGTTGATCCAGGATGAGAAAATATAAAACTAGTTGGGAGAAACGAGGCTCTCGACGTAAACCACAGTATAGAAGTAATCTGAACCCTTCTTAGATTTGGGAAAGATGACACGGAAATTATCGTAACAACCAGACGGGACCCACCCACATCGAAAATGACCTTTCCGTCATCCCTGTAGCAGAGTAGTGTCACCAAGTAACAAGTTTTGGGCAGTGCACGGGGTGTGAAGCGGCAAAGCCTTGTCCAAGAAGACTTCACCCCGTACTCTCTCATTACCCAGACTTCCACTGGTTCAACATCTGGACCAAAGGTGCCACCACCAGAAAATGTAGAAAAACAGCCTTCGATAATGTTTAGCCCATTAAAAGTGACATTTGGGGCAGCCACACCAGGAAGTGGAATCACAACTCGGAATTTTTCATCAGCAGGATCCAAGGAGACGACCCTCTGTTCATAGCGGTTGTTGCCATGACAAGTTGTTGTTGGGAATAAACGCACGCGGAAACAACACACAATCACGAATCAACTGCAGAAAAAATAAACGACACAGGATTTAACGTGGTTCGGCCGCCAACTGCAACCTACGTCCACACGGGGCAACTAGGAGGATTTTATTATTTGTTGTTGCACCACAATTACAAGCACATTAGCATCTCTTAAATAGAGAATAATTAGGAGAGCACAATGATTAGGGAAGTTAGAAGCTTCTAGGTAATTTCCTGTCAATTTCCTGTTAGTTTCCACCTAGCTTCCTAGCTTCACACTCAACAATCTCCCACTTGAAGCCACGGAACAATGTTCACCTGCGCTTCAACTGTGCACATGTACTTCTGTAATCTGATAACGGAACTCAAAATTCCACCACCTCTAGTTGCCACCAGCCTTCTTGATCATCGAGAAGACTCTGTTTAAACTCTCCTGAGTTTCAACCCATCAGTCATGGCTTGAACTGCCTTTGACTCATCCTCGGTCCCTACCGGCTCCCATTGCACACACGCACTGCCGGATCCTGGAACATCCTGAGAACAAACAATCTCCATACTGAGCAAGAAATTTTCTGGAGATATTTCAACAGCTGGAATACTGGTTCTCCGGACCCAATGTCTTATAGGAACCTTGGCTGAAGTAAAACATGTGCTCCCACTGCCACAGATACCTCTGACTGGCCTCATTGAACCTTTACTCGCTCGTTCATCCTGAGTCTGACCTGTGGCTCTAGGTTTCTTTCTTGCATAGAAAACCTTCTTCTGCCCACGAGACTTTGTGAACCGGACTTCGTTTTTCTTCTGAATTGGGACGGTCACTCCCTCAGATGGTAACTCGACCATATACAACGAACCTCTCTTCCTTCCACGGGCCATGACAAGATTTCCTTTCATGACCTTCCACTGCCCATTTCCGAACTTCACCTCGTGTCCCTGTTCGTCCAACTGCCTAACAGAAATCAAACTTTTCATCAAGGCTGGAACCACTCTGACATCCTTCAAAGTCCAGAAACCGAAAGGGGTCTTCAGCACTATGTCACCCATGCCCATCACATCAAGAGCTCCGTTGTCTGCTAGTCGTACCTTTCCAAAGTCCCCAACAACTAGATTCTGCAATGCTTCACCGCTGTGGGTAGCATGAAATGAAGCACCAGAATTCATGACCCAGGAATCTACACTGCTCTCCGCACAACAGATAAACAAATCCTCGTCGCTCGCGGAGCCTCTAGGAATGTTCACTTGCTTATCCTCTTTCGGGCACTGATTCCTGAAATGCCCCACCTCCTTGCACTTCCAGCATGTTACGCCTGAACTATCCCGAGTCTTCGATCGACTCCTTCGTCTGTTCTTGCTCCCACTACCTCTATTATTTCCTCTACCTCTGACGATATTTAGTGATTCTTCTGAAGACTCACCAGAACTCCTTCTTCTGACATCTTCGCCAAGAACGAGGTCACGAATCTTCTCAAAAGTGAATTTGTCAGGTCCCGCTGAACTGGTAACTGCTGTAACAGTTCCGGACCAAGTGTCAGGCAATGACGATAACAATAGTAAAGCTTGAACTTCATCATCGAACTTAATGCCCACTGACAAAAGTCTGGCTAAGATCGAATTCAACTTGTTGATATGCTCGGTAACTGAAGTGCCATTTTTCATCCTTGTGTTCACCAGCTCTCTTATCAGAAAAACATTATTCGCTGCAGATGGCTTCTCGTACATGTTAGACAGCACGTCCATAATTCCCTTCGCTGTCTTCTCCTTCAGAATGTTGAACGCAACATTCTTGGTCAACGAGAGACGGATCACAGACATAGCTTTCCGATCTAAACCTGCCCAATCTGCATCCGACATCTTTTCTGACTTGTCACCCAAAACCACGTCCAAATCTTTCTGAACCAGCAAATCTTCAACTTGCATCTTCCACCAACTGAAATCTGTACCATCGAACTTCTCAATTCGGAACTTCCCATCTTCTGCCATCTCAAACGACTAGACGAGATACCCGATACAACTAATTTCAGATCTTGGTTTTTTTTTTCGTCAGAAAATCAGGCCCACCACTTCAACTAATTTAGCAAAACTAAACTAAGCCCAAAAAACACCAAAAAAAAATGGCTGACCAATTTAAAAAAACAAATTGGCCCACTGCTTTTTTCCTTTTCTTTCTTGCGGCCCAGCCTAAAGAGCTCCACCTTTTTCTCCGAACCTACAAAGCAAGAAAAACAGCCCCTCTGCTTTTGTTTTTTTTTCCAGCAAAGGCAAAACAGGACGGCGGCGGCGACCTTCACGAACCAGCAACGCGACTGAGGACGGCGGCGGTTTCAGGATCTGCTATCGATGGCGGCGGCTCCTCCACGCGGCGGCGGCTCCTTCTCCGTTGCTCCTGCGTGCGGCGGTCTGTACGCCAACGGCGGCGGCGTTTTGGGAGCTCGACGGCGGCAACACGCAGCGGCGACGTCAGCGATCTTCCTCGCGGCGACGGCGGCAAGACCCAGCGGCGAACTCGACGGCGTTGCACCCTCTCTCGCTCCTGCCGCGGCTGACGGCGACGATCCAAGAGGTCGACGGTGGCTACTCGGCGAGCGGTCGGACGACACCTGCTTGCGGACGGTGGTTGACGGCTGGACGGAGGGCGGCAGATCTGCCTACTGCGCTAAGACGGCAGCGGCTCTTCTCGGATCTATAGCACACCCAAATCCCAAAAAACTCTAGGTGACAAATTTCTCACAATTTGCACTAGTGTTGAATAACATAGCTCCGATACCACTTGTTGGGAATAAACGCACGCGGAAACAACACACAATCACGAATCAACTGCAGAAAAAATAAACGACACAGGATTTAACGTGGTTCGGCCGCCAACTGCAACCTACGTCCACACGGGGCAACTAGGAGAATTTTATTATTTGTTGTTGCACCACAATTACAAGCACATTAGCATCTCTTAAATAGAGAATAATTAGGAGAGCACAATGATTAGGGAAGTTAGAAGCTTCTAGGTAGTTTCCTGTCAATTTCCTGTTAGTTTCCACATAGCTTCCTGGCTTCACACTCAACAGTTGTCACAAGCCAGTGCACGCAGCCATTGAAAAAGAACCCGTTCTCAATAACCTTAAGGTCTGGATCATACTCGATCCTCTTCCAGGAGTTGGCCTTGAACGAGAACATCTCAACAATGAATTCAGGTTGCGGACCAATAGTGGGTTGGGGGCCCTCTTACCACCTTGTAGTCATCGGTGGTAGCATCATAGCCAAATCCATTGAAGAAATTAGCATGCGTAGGAATGTAAGTAGGCTTTGGCAGCTCACGAGTTTCCCCAGTGGTTGGATTGATCGCAGCAAACGTTTCGCGTGCAATATACAGGCAGATAAGGCCATTACAGGAGCCTGCCAACTCGAATGGTTGTTCAAAAGATTTTGGAGCACTGTTCCGTCCTTTAACTGCAATACACCGAACGATTACCCCCATCAGAAAATATACTCAGCCGCTAGATATTATCACACATATCAACAATTTCACAGTCAATCCAGATTCCATATTATTAGTTCTTCAAACTATCAATCTATAAGGCACTCTCTAACAACTACTATGAAGAAGAGATAATTTCACACAAAAACCACAAGAAATGGAATGATTTCGGTCCTCAATCCGGCATTACATTCAATCTGAATACACGCATTGATTGAAACAAAAGATCCATACCGGCAGAGCGATTCTCAGGCGTACCTTGATTTCCGTTGAAATCTACAGAATGGAGTACCTCATTTGTATATTGTGAAAAATGATTGGTGAAATTTGTTTTTAGAAAAAAGAGAAGTTTGAAGCATTTCTTGTGTTTTTGAATAAATAAACTGAGTAGAAGAAATGACTGGTGTAACTACAGGTGTAATAAGAAAATCGTGCAACTCGGAAATTTCTCATTAAATAATGCAAGCTAAATGCTAGTTTTGTATGTACAAGTTCACTTGACAAAGAATACAAGCATTTTGGAGTCAACATTACATTTTTTATTTATTTTTCCCTACATATGTACATAAAAATACACAATGAATGGTAACTGCTAAGACACATATATGCAATTACATATTGTTACAAGAAAATGAAAATTAAAAAAAATGGAAGTATAAATCTTTGACCCTGGAAATCTGCATATATATATATATATATATATATATATATATATATATATTATATATATATATATATATATATATATATATATATATATATATATATATATATATATAATATATATATATATATATATATATATATATATATATATATATATATATATATATATATATATATGTTGTGGTCATCATAGCAAAGAATGGGAATGCTTTAGCAAGGTGTTGAAAGGTCTGATGTGTGCTTTGTACCATAGATTCTTCACTCCTGCACTCATCTGATTATATGTAAGCAATAATATCATCAGTGTTACATGACATAAAAGTCCCACATCCAACATTAAATCTTTTGTGTTTAACTTTCACAAAATTGTTATTCTATTATGATTAAGATTCTCTCTTGTAATTCCTATCGTGAGAATGATGCATTTTTATGCCGGAACGATGCATTTTTACATTGTGGTAGTGCATTTTTGACACTATGAGTAAAGTTCAAATTATTTACCATAATGCCACAGCGTTTTTTCAGATTTTTTTTTTGAATTTTTCAAGTCCTTAGATCTTACATCTAATGCTCGAGATGCATTCTTATTTCTTTCATTAGATTGCATTCTCACTTGGTCTTATATATATGTGTTCAGTATTCAATAAGATCAATTATTATCAAATTGTACTAGACTACGAGAGAGTATCATATATGGATATGAAGATGGAATGTTGTGTTAATAGGGTAAATTACCCTTCCCAGGCTTCCTCTAGTGTAAGGGACAGTTCTTTGGTACCCTCCCACAGAAGTAGTTGCAGCTGGAGATTTTCTGCTTATTGCTTCTTCTTCCCCTCTACAGCTCAGTTTTCCTCTGCTGCTTCTTGTAGCCATTGATGAACAATTATTTGGCCATTTTTGATTCAATTGTCTGGGGAAGCTTTCCTATTATATTGGAGTAATCAATAATCAATCATTTCCTTTGTTCTTTATGAATATGAATTTACTTTAGCTTCTAATTAACTATGCATTCATATGAAGTATGTGTGTGGAGAAGAGAAGTTGTTCTTTACCATTGTACTTCTGCTCCTTGTTGTCATCTGCGAAGACCCCTCCGGCCACTTCCCGTTCAATAAATCCGGAAGAGTTGCTTCCTGCGAATTGAATGACGTGCGAAACTCGTTACTAATTGTTTCGTAGTTCATTCATATCTATGTAATGTTGAGAACTTAGCCTTAGCCTCTGGAGATGTAAAAAGTGGCCCGGGGTGTTTTTGACCCGAGAACCGACTGGGAAATGCTACATTTTAAATTAATGTTTTGTTAACCGAACTCGAAGATGATCGAACGCGAATAACCCGCTAAACCTGGGTCAAACTCGAAGGATCTTGAATCCTCTCACCAATTCGCTAGGATAAAAAAGTTAAATTCATGTAATTTTTAGTATGCAATACTCCCATATAATGTGATAATAATAATGCTAATAACAGCAAGGATCTTTTGACCTTGAAACCAATATCATTATACAATCCGGGACACTCTCTATTGGTAAAATTGATATTTCATACCTTCCTCTAACCACCGTCACCCCCAAACCCTCACCCCCCAAATGCCGATTTGGGCAATCTCACCGATTTGTTTCTCAGTTTTTATAAGACACAATATACTCAAATTCCTAAAATCAAATCAAAGCGGGAAGAAAATAGAGAGGAAGATTTGGATATATACCAAAAATAGGACCGTTGCACAATGCTTTAGGACCTCCAGATTCATACGAACATCATCTAAGCTCCTGCAATTAGGTACTCATAACATTAATGTTTCAGTATTTTTCTTTTCTTTTAAACTTTTCTCAAGCGATATTAATAATTTTTTCCAGCCATTTCTGGCATTAATTTATGTATATTACCTGTGTTTCTGCTGCCCAAGTCCAAAGTACTCTGCTAGGGTTGCCATCTTAAGATAAAAACAAGCATAATTACCTTCTGAATAAGTCATATATACTTTGTATAATTTAAAAAATTAATATATTTTGATAAACTAAATAGAAGTATTGACACCGTAAAATGCCATAATTTGGCATTGTGTTGGCATTTCACGGTGTTTTTTTGACATTATATTTTAGTATTATCTGGCATTATAATGAGTCATATTTTGTTATACTCCTTAATAAAGACATTTAAGGTTATATTCGAATATATAAACCTATGTTTTCGTCCTAGTTAGGTATTTCTGTCGCGAAGGACAATGCATACCTTCATATTTCCCGCCCTTCTTCCGAACTTTTCGGTCAATACTCCCAATGAATCAATGGTTCCCGCGGGTACGGGCGGAGGGCGGGAAATCTCTGCAAAGGCCTCCTTAATACGAACACAATCGAATCTATGAATGTTATGTCCGGCCCATATCCTCCCGTCCAAAATCCCAAACACATTGTCTGCAACTTCACCGAAAGTAGGCGCGCCAAACACGGCCTCCCGGGTGATCCCGCCCGCCCGACCCGACCGTACCGGGACCACGGACGGGTCCCCCGGCCGGATCAGGGTGCAATAGCTCTCCAGCTCCGCCAGCCTCCTCGGGCAGATGACCATTGCCCCAAACTCCAAGACCTGAAATCTCTGCCCAGCCCGGTTCGGCACCGTCGTTTCCAAATCGAAGAACACGATCTGCGAAGCTCTTTCGTCGGTAGCCATTTCGGGTCAACGGGGATTCTTAGAATGTGACGATGATCGGTCGGGTATAAATGGTGGGGAGGATTAAGGAAAACCATTACCTGCGGTTTCGGGTTTTCTTGAAATTGAAGTCAGCTGTGGTTTGGGTGTTTGTTTGGACGCAGTTGTACTTAGCTTGTGGCTGATGATGTCCAGATTGATGATGTTCTTCGACTATTTTTTTTCTTGTTTTTGCTTTGTTGAGAGGTATTTGATGTGTTTTTTTGGCGAAAGGCATTTCTTCGAACAGGTGGTGGGCGATTCCAGATTCCATGCCATGGAAAGCTTTCCTCCTTCCATTTCTGTTGGTTAATGCGGTTGCCACCAAAGTGGAGCACACGTGCTCGCGTGGCAAATTTATATCTCAACCTAGAATTTGATTTATTCGAGTCAAAATCATGAATTTTAAACTTTAATTATTCTCAACTTGCATTGCATATTAGTGCAACGAAATTAAATTTTGAAAGATTTCAATAAGATTAATTTAATAAAGTCATTTTTATAGTAATACACATCACAATATATAAAGAAAAGTAATGTTGTAAGGGCAAGATTCTAATGACATTAACCCCTCACCCTCATGTCATCCTATGACAAAAGCTCCGTTTGGAGTCCTTACGGTGCTCTGTTCGAAAAATTAATGGTCCTATCCCCCTAACCTTCCCAGTATACCTTCCAACTCGATCCGATCCAAACCCACCCCTCCCCCGTCAATTGCACCTCACAAAATGTAGTTGACTTTGGAGTCAAATTTTATTTCCAAGTCAACTAGATCTTGTGGGGTGCAATTGACGGGGGAGGTGGCGGGTTTGGATCGGGCCAAGTTGGTAAGAACCATCAATTCTTTGAACGGAGTACCGTATGGACCTTAGGTCATCTCATGCAGGTCCGGCCCATAAGGGGAACGGGCTGCCCAATTGGACGAGGCCCATGATATATGGGGGCCTAATTTTTTAAAAATATTACAGATATATATAGTAAGCCCAAAACCCAGAGCTCCAGCCATTCTTCCGTCCAGTTTCGAGAAGACAATTCACCCCGGCGGCGGCGGCTGCGGCGGCGCGGAAGAACTCTTCTTCACTCTAGCTTCCAGAATTTGAGATATTGAGGTATTCATCATTCTTATTCAATTATTCATTCGTCATTCTTGGAGTAAATTAAAATTGAGTCTAGGGTTAGTTGAATAATCTTTAATTATAGGGTAAAAAAGATTAAAACACACCATAATCTTGTCTCGACCCATTAAATCTTAGTTTACAGCATTATATGTTTATACCTAATCCGTCCTTTAATTCAATGCGTCATATGTCTCAATTTGTTGCCTGTTGCCATGGAAATTTGGGGAAAAGTGCAATACTTAGTACTAATAAGAGTGTTCAAATGAGTCCAGTGTAATGTTGTATTTCATGTTATATTAAATCTAGGATTAATTGTTAATTGTGGTTTTGTTAATTAATAATCTTTGTTATGAATGAAGTTATGATTTAATGTGTTCTTCATTTGATATTCAAGAAATTATGATTAACCAATTTGCTCTCAAGAAGGCAATGAGAACTTCACGAATCCCCGGTTAGCTATTACGGTATGTAATAATTCTATGATTTTGTCCTTGATTCATATTGTTACGGAGTATAGTACTATTACGTTAATTGTCATTTAAAAATAATTAGTTTACCTACTGAAATTTTGTAGGTCATTAGGCATAAGGCCTTTAGGGCCATTTTTCGGTCTCGACCTAGGCCATTGGATTTTTAGGACCGACCCTGATCTCATGATATTGATTTCCAATGTCATGGGAACCGTGGTGATTTTGTAAAATGACAAGCCGAGAAGGGCAAGGCTGGCAGGCGGGTAGGGAGGTTGGAAGTATGAATCATTATTTTTTGAACAATACACCTTAGGCACTTGATGCAGATTTCAATGTCAAAAGAAGTTTAACACATTGAGCACATGAATACCATATCCCTTTTTCTGAACAATTTTCTTTAATTTTCTAAACATGATTTATAACTCTTTTTTTAATTCCCTTTTCATGTCATGTCTTTGATATATTTTTTTTAAGTTAATTTTAAATTCATAATAAAATAATGAAATACTGGAGTACTACCTTTGTTCAAGAATATTTCTCAAATTTTATTAGTTTTTGCAGTTAAAGGTATAAATTACATATTTCAAAACAATACAAAAATTCTATGGAGTATAAAATAACATGTGATAGGTATATTTTATTTTATGAAATAATTAATGAAAAACATATAAATAACCAAAAATTATAATGATCGAGAGTCTAGAATAATAATGGATACAAATTGTATAGAGCGACTAAGAGCTTGTTCTCTGGTGTGATCTAATCAGTACAAAGTATGATCTAATTTTAATAAAAACGAGTATCACACTTGTGCGTTGCATAACTTATATTTACAGTATGAAATGTATTGATGTTATTATTAAAGAAAATAAATAGATCATATAATAAAAATTAAAATTTTTCGTTCTTTTAACGCATGAATATCAAATGAATTACATTTTTGGAAACTTATTTTTAACTACATTGCTGCTACAATTTGTGTGAACATTCTATTCGTTGTATATGAGAATTCTCAAGCCATTACGTTATGTTATTCTCGAGACTGCAACATGTAGTTGTCTTTGACTAAATACTAGTTTCCTTAACAATAATTTTACGTATTTAGAGATCACCCTTCACTCTTATTTAATCGTTATTGTGTATGAAGTACCCATATAGAATCGTCTTTTTTTAAAACTTGAATGGAATTCTTGCATCAACTGATGTCAATTCAATGATAGTCTTAGAATAACAATTTCGTCACCCATGTGTCTTCCTAGAAAATATCTTTCCTCGTATTGAGTGATTGGTCAACTAAGTACCATTACATAAACTCATCGAATGATCAATGTTTCCTTAGTGTCCATATATAATTATAATAGACCGGGTTTAATAATAGTATTTAGTTAATGATATAAGTGTCCATAAATAATAACTCTCACCATGATTAATAATTCATACAAAAAATTTAAAATTTTCATAGTGTTGAATAAAAATATAAATCAATTCAATACTAAATATCGAAAAAATAAATATTTTTAAATTTGACATAGATTATTACAAACGCATATAAAATAAAATATGTAACACAATATTTCCAAATATTGATGCATAAAAAATGGACAAATTATTTTCGACATAATGGGATAAGGCTTTTTGTTGTTTGTTATTGTTATTAAAGTAAAATATTATTTTTGTATATTACACTATCGTTTCTATAAAAAGTAATACATGCATATATACATATATGCATACATACACACACACACACACACACACACACACACACACATATTGCTATTAATATTAATATTTTCGTTATTAAAGTAAAATATTATTTTTGTATATAATACTATCATTTCCATAAAAAATAATAAATGCATAGATATGTGGAAATGTTGCCTCTATTATAATAGTAGTTTATATTATTTCCATATATTGTTTGTACCTGACATTATTATTATTTTTTTATTAAAGTAAAATATTATATTATTTTCATATTCTATACTATTATTTTTATATACTCCCTCCGTTCCTTTAAACCCTTCCACTTTTTACTATTGGCAAAAATAAAGAAAGTGTAATTTTGGTTGACTTTCCAATTTTGCCCCTGATGTGATGGGTGATGTGATGGGTAAAGTAAGATGTGATAATTTGGTTATTAGTGAAAAAGTATGATGTGATAGGTAGAGTATGAAAAAGTAAGGGTAAAAGTGGTTTTTTAATAGAAAGTGGATGTGTTTTAAGGAATTCAAAAAAACGAAAGGGGGAGAGTTTTGTGGAACGGAGGGAGTATAATAATAAATGCATATATATTAAAATATTTTTTATTTTCAATATGAAAGTAAAATGTTATCTTCATATATATATTATACTACCATTTGTTTATAATAGTATATTATTATTTCCATAAATATAATTTTAAATACATAATTATTTCCACAAATAATATAATGCATTAAACGTGCACAATATTTCCATAAAATTTTCTCGCATAATACATTTAACGTACAATTATTTCCCTAAATAATGTATTAAATGCACATAACATTTCCATTAAATTTTTTGCCCATTTTTGGTCAACAATTCCCCAGCTTTTAAATAAAGTATTGATAAGTAATAAGTAATACAAATAAGTTGAAGACAAAGTTTTGATTACTCGATTTGTCTCGAAATGTTTGTTCAGTTTGAATTTTTTAACTAAGAACTTTTGACGTATAATTAAAAGTTATTATTTAGTATATTAATTAGATAAAAAAATATTTTAAAATGTATAATAAGTCTAATAAAGCTATTTTATATTAATATGTAATATCAATTTTATTAAATTTATGGTTAAAACTTGTAAATTTTTATGATGAAAAAGTCATAAAAATGAAATAGTACTCCCTCCATTGTCCGTAGATCTTTTCGTCAGTTGTTACGAGGCTTGATTGACTTTATTTTCAAATTAATTTATTAAAATATAAATGTAAAATTAAAACATAAAAATTATATAGTTAAAGATACATGAAAAAATCTATAAAACAAGTAACAAAACTATATCATTTTATGAAATGAGTAGCAAAAATAAGCAAATAAAGTGAATTAAGTTTAACTTGTGAATAATGTCTATGAAGAAAAGTGGTACTTTCTCTGTCTAGTGTAATTATCCAGTTTGATCTTTTTGAGTCAAAGTAGATTAAATGTGAACTTTTATTAAATAAAAACAAATGACAACTCTCAAAACTGTATTTCAATAAATTAATATACAATACAAATTAAAAGTAAAGAAAATTTAAAGCTTATTTAATTTGATTCCAAAAAGTCAAAGTAGGGAGGTAGTAAAAAACATACGGAGTATGTATCCCCATGGGCTAGGCAGAAAAATTGGATCCTTATTTTGGCCCACAAATCCACAATGGACTGTGCCTTTTATAATACACCGTATATAATAAGTAGAAACACTCAAACCCTTTTCTATGAGTTGGTATATGGTACATCCGAATGTACCTAGAGATAGGTACATCCATGTAGTACTCATTCCGAAGTAAGTAGTACTCAATTTCGCACAAGCATAATGGTTCATTTGAAAAACGTGGAACTCATTATGAAATAACGCAGTACTCATTCAGAAATAACGTTGTACTCAATTTCACAAATTTGTTCAATATTCATTTACGAATAAGATAATATTCATTCTAAAAGACAGTAGTACTCATTCCCATATAACCTAGTACTCAATCTTAAACAACCTCCCACTAAAAAAAAAACAACCTCCCACTCATATAATCATATGTCTGAAATCTGGTAAGTGGAAGAAAAGATCTCTAGGAAGCGCGGAAGACCATCGCGAGCAATTGGAAGCAGAATTGATCGGGAATCCAACTACCTCCATCTTCATCAACAACCTCCATCTTCATCGCAGGCAGCCTCCTTCATCGTGTAATCGCTGATCGGGAATCCAACGAGTCCCATCACGCAGCATCCTTCGTGGCCGATCCATTTGGCCGTTCTTGCAGCAGGTCCCCGTTTGCCCTAATTAATTGCCAGTTGTACGGTTCTTCCCGTACAGCTAGATGTACGGAATAATTTGCGCTTTTCTATTATTCCTTTCGCTTTACCTTTGGGCCGCCCGTCCTTCCAGAGCTCATCCCCGTAAGTTCTTCATGATTTCCGTATTCGTTTTCTTAGTCTTTTTTCTTACAATTTTTTTTCTCAAGAATAAAGTCATTTATCGGCAATGTGGAATCCATTAGACCGTGAACTCTATAAAAGGTACTTCTTTGTCCTCTCCCATTATCTCCAGATCTTTATTTATTTGTTTTTTGCTAATCTTTTACTGTCTTTTTGCAAATCCATTCATACTCGTCTTGGTTTTCATTTAAATTGAGGCTCAAGGTCTAGTAAATAAAATATGATGTATTGGTGTTAACAGACTGAGTATCTTCATCATGGCTGTATTGGAAATTGGAAAATCCCCAATTTTATGTGCTAGATAAAGATCGAGAGATTATTCAAACTTGAAAGCATTCCAAGATTTATGCCCTTTTAATAACCTGTGGTGAAAGATATGATTAATGGATGCAACAATTTTCATTTCAACTGTGACATTGTTGGGAAACTTGTTAATTGTTGGGTGTTTTTCATTGCGGTTAATGTACTGCTCAAGTGCAAGCTCACGACAGTTAAGAGAAATCTAGAGATTTAGAAATGTGAAGATACTATTTAAGCAATATTTTATTCCCCACCTTATTAAGAGAAATGTGGAAATTAAATCAACCTTTTCAGTGGATTTTTATTCTCATTTTGTTGATCTTATGCATGGTTATAAAAATTCTAAACTTCATGTCATTATGATTCTCAAGTTGTGTTATAAGGCACAACTCTAGAGGATATAACTAATCTTTCTAAATTAGTGATTGACAAAGTTTTTAATAGTAATGAAGCCACTCGAGACCTATTCTCAAATATCTACTTGAGATTGGTGCACGACAATCTTGAAAGAATTGAGTACATTAGGTCAAATTCTTTAGTATAGATTGCGAAATATTTTTCCGATGCATCCATTACCGCTTAGTTGTTTATAATGAACATCAAGCCCTCTATATGCGATAGAGATAGGGTGAGCTTTAGCGATGTTAAGAGAGTGCTTAAAGGTCATCCTAGAATTACTAATCATTTTCTCCACAATTGAATAGCGGCTTATAGAGGAAAAGCCCTAATCAAAGGCGTAACTTATTTGGTGTATTTATTCAATTGAATTGTTTGGTGAATGAAAAAAGTTCTTCATTGTAATAAATGAAATGAGATGAGTAAAGATGGACAAATTAGTGTGAAATATTATACATCGTGTGGGTTGGGAAAGACTATCGCCATATTCGGGTTTTCGAAGATGGTTCATACCAACAATATTTGTAAGTTGTTTAGCTTACAAATATGGACAAATTAGTGTGAAATTTTGGATCATCTTTAGTGCTAACATAACATCCCTTTGCCCTTGCACCATCACTTTGAATTTGGATCACCTAACCATAAATACCATAAGTTCTACTTTTCAACAAGCTTCTCTATTCTTGGCCACCACTAGTCGGTTTTAAACCATTTTTGCAAAGTATGCTTTGGTTTTATGCGTAGGAACAATAGGGTAATAAATGACCAATCGAGCGTTTTTCCAATAATGATCGACATATATAGAGCGAAGGTGACTCATGTACATATTCGGCATCGACCATGTTTGGGAACCCAAATATGGCGATAGTCTTTCCCGACCCCACACAAAGTATTATATTTCGTATTAATTTGTCCATCTTTGCTAGTCTCATTTCATTTATTAGAATGTAAAACTTTTTTCGTTGACCAAACCAAGGCAATTGGATAAATCCGCAAAATAAGTTACGTCTTTGGTTAAGCCCAATCCTCCATAACCTGTTCTCGAATTTGGAGAAAAGGATTAGTCATTCTTGGATGACCTTCAAGCGCTCTCTTAACATCACTACAACTCGCCCAACTATATCGCATATAGAGGACTTGATGCTCATTATAGGCTACTTTGCGGCAATGGATGCATTCGACAAACATTTTGCAATTTGCACTAAAGATTTTGAACCAATATACTCAATTCTTTCAAGATTTTTGTGCGCTAATCTAAGCTAGATATTTACAAATAGGTCTCGATGCTTCATTACTATTGAAAAACTTGCCCATCACTACTTTTGGAGGATTAGTTCTATCCTCTAGCATTGTGCCCTCTGAGAAGAGTTCGGGAATCGTAATGACATGAAGAAATTTAGAATGTTCATAACTATGCAAGACATTAACAGAATTAAAATAAATACTTGCTGGAAAGGTAAATTTAATTTCCACATACTTCACCTCATCGGGTGGTGAATAAAATATTGCTCCAATAGCATCTTCTCAATTCTGTATGTCTAAATTTTCCTTGACTGCCTTGGAATTGTACATGAGCAGTACATCAACTGCAAAATCCGCAAAGAAACACACCCGATAGTAAATAAGTTGTCGACAATGTTAGAGCTAAAATGCAAATTGTTGCATCTATGAACCATATCTTTCACCTTGGTTCTAAAAAGGGCATAACTCTTGGAATGCTATTAAGTTTTTGAATAATCTCTAGATCTTTATCTAACACGTAATATTGTGGATCTTCATATTGAGTTACAAGTACAGGGCGAGGATACCAGTCTCTCCACACCGATAGATCATATTTTATTTCTTAGACCTTGAGCCTCAAATCCAAGCTGGTAGAAATTTAAAAAAAAAGACATACTCCATACATACTGAAAGAAAAATACAAAATATATCAATTTAGTTTTCAAATGTGCTTTATAAATTGATGGATATTGAGCAATGGGGTGCAAATGATAAGATACTCAATTATGTTCATGTTAGAATTGAGATAGCAAATGAGGAGAAAGTGCTAAACTCTATTGCATATAATCAACGAATTAAGTTCAACAAAATTAACACATACGATCAACGAATTAAGCCCATGTTGCATCCTTTAAAGTCGAAATCATTAAGAGATGATAAATACACACGTAATTCCCTTATTTTTTTGTATTTAAAAGCCACAAAAAATAGATCTAAATTAAATTTGAACACCTTAAATTGTATCCTTCCAACAATCACTGAGATGTATGTATCCACATGGGAGTGATGGAAGAACTTGTATACTATTTTTGAAGTCCCTTTTAGATATTCCGAGTTTGACTTTCATGGTCCATTTTTCAAAATTTTGATTACAAATTACCGAAAATGTGCGCTGAATTGTGATATAAAAAATTTATCAGTAAGTTTTTTTTTAAAACATAATTTTGAAATACTATACTTTTATAATATATATCTATCCATATATAAAGATTTTGATGGTCAAAGTGTTGCATTTAAGACTATAAAATATCAAATAAAAACTTTAAAGAATCCCTCTCTTCTAACCCCCCCCCCCCCCCCCCCCCCCCGCCCCCATTGACTAACAAATTTTCCAACTTCAGCAAAACTCCCAACCAGCTTAGGAAAAGATTTGACTTCATTTCAATTTTCTCCAACCACTTTTTATTCAGATTTTAAAACTCATTTCATTTCTTTCTGACTTCAAAATCTGTATTTATTATAGACTAATTTCATAATTAGTCCTTTATAACAATGGATTTTCCATATTTAATCCTCTATTATCAAGTAATATGCTAGTGGTCCTTTTATAGGTATTTTTACAAATAGTCTTTTTGATCTTCTGTGATATTGGTATGAATTTGAAGGTTAAAAATGTAATTTTACAATAATCATATATCTTTCTTGTCATACACAATGTCGCTCCTGATTCGTCATTTGTGAATCACAGTTACTTTATACTACAATCATAGTTTACAAATATGATTTTTGTCGAAATGCTAGTCCACAGCCATAGTCATTATTATTCTTTTATCAGTCTAATCGACATTAGAACATGACACTGGACATAGGATTGATGTAAAATTACACTTTTAGCCTTCAAATTAACACCAACATGATAGTAGTTCAAAAAATGGACTATTCGTGGAAATGTACTCATATAAGAAAGATCATAGGCGTAATATTTGATAATAGATGACTAAATATGAAAAACCATATCTTATAAAGGAGCAATTATAGAATTTATTCTTTATTATATCTTCAAAACTCGCTAAACATGCCCTAATAACTAGTTTGAAATTCCGAAAAACATTGGTAGTATTGCTGCACGGAGAAACTTTTATTTTTTGGTTTTGTTGAGCTCTTGTTGTCGTGATTTTACCGGTTTCATAATATGACACTCGAAACGAGTCTTCTTATAACCTTTTCGTTACTATATTATACTCCCTCCGTCCCATTAAACATGGGACTTTTGCTTTTTAGGATGGATTTAAGGGGAGTGTATTTTGGTATTGAATTTCCAAAAATATCCTTTGATGTGATGGGTAAAAGTATGATTTGATGGATAGATTATTAGTAAAAAGGTATGATGTGATAGTTAGGGTATTAAAAAGTAAGGGGTAAACGTGACTTTTTAATAGAAATGAGAAGTGTTTTGTGGGACGGATAAAAAAAGAAAGGAGAAAGGTTTAATGGGACGGAGGGAGTACTCTCTAATAATGATATAATGGCCTCTTTACTTCCCGAGGTCAAATAGTTTTTTTCATCACTTAATTTCGTTAATCATTTTTAAAGTAGTAGTATTATCTCGTCTTATTTTAAAGAGTATTTTATGTAATCTTTACTTATATAACTTTTAAATTGAAATTTATATAATTATTTAAATACTTCTGTATATTAAATTAAAAATAAAGTTAATCAATCACGAAAGAAGTATCTAATTGTTATAGAGTACTCCATAATATGGAACCTCATAATCAAGTGGATCGACAACCAACATAGGAATTAAACCAACATTAAGATGGTGTTTGAGAGTGGTATAATGGTGAAGAAACAGAAGTTTTGAGTATAATTGGAAATCAAATAGTTTTATATTTGCTTAAAAGCACTTCTCACAAGAGCATGCTTTAGACTTCAAAAGCCATAATATATAAGCAGAAGCAAATTGAAAAATTCCATTTTAAAGAAGCAGAAATCAAAAGCAGTTTTGAGAAATTTACCTAAATAGTACTTGATACAATTTGATAATAACTTATCTTATTGAATATTGAGAGATATGGCCCTATATATAGGGAATACAAGAGTAATCAAAGTACAAGTAGGAATAGGAAAGAATAATCCTAGTAGGAAAGGAAAGAAGTATCCTAATTTAATTATACTTCCTAATATCCCCCCGCAAGCTGATCAACGGAGACGAGGGGCAGCTTGGAACATAAGTACTCAAAAGGAACTGGCGGAAGCGGTTTGGTAAGAATGTCTGCTAGCTGCTCTGAGGAGGAAACATGATGTGGAGTCATAGTGCCTGCCATAACCTCATCTCGTACAAAGTGACAGTCTGTGCCCACATGCTTCATGCGATCATGAAGAACCGGATTTTTGGTGACACAGATAGTCGACTCATTGTTACAGTATAACTTCGGTTTGGACGGAGGAATACCCAGTGCATCAGTGATATATCGAAGCCACATAGCTTCTGCAACCCCTGCAGCCATAGCTCGATATTCAGCTTCAGTGGATGATCTAGAAACACGAGTCTGCTTTTTCGTGCACCAAGAGATGATATTAGGACCGAGTAGGAGTATGTAGCCCGTGGTAGACTTGCGATCATCTTTATCATTGGCCCAGTCAGAGTCAGAGTAGACAGAAAGGTCGAATCCCCCCTTGCGAAAAAGAAGACCATGACTCAAAGTGCCTTTGAGATAGCGCAGAACGCGTTGCAAGGCATGATAGTCCTGCTCAGTGGGGTTGTGCATAGTCTGAGACACTCGATTAACAGCATACTGAATGTCTGGACGAGTGACAGCCAAGTAATGTAAACCGCCAACAATGCTCCGAAAATGAGAAATATCCTTGAAAGGCAACGAAGGCTTAGTGATAGGTCTCGTAGCCATAGGAGTAATAGCCGGATGACAGTCGGACATCCCAGCTCGGCGTAGAAGATCACGGGCATATTTGGATTGATGGAGAAGTATAGAATCTTGCGTGCGCTGAACCTCAATGCCAAGGAAGTAATGAAGAGGTCCAAGTTCTTTGAGCTTGAAGTCACGGTGCATGGCCTGAGTAACTTCTGAGATGAGAGTAGAAGAGCTGCCAGTGAGAACAATATCATCAACATAGACAAGGACAACAATAGTCCCACGAGAGCAGTGTTTGGTGAACAAGCTGGTATCATGAATGCAGCACTTGAATCCAAGGCCCTGCAAAAAAGAGGAGAGGCGTGTGTACCATGCACGGGGTGCCTGTTTGAGACCATATAGTGATTTACGGAGCTTGCAAACATAGTGAGGATGAGTGGGATTTATGTACCCGGGGGCTGTTCCATATAAATTTCCTTGTCCACTGTACCGTGAAGAAAGGCATTGCTAACATCTAGTTGATGAAGAGGCCAATCACGGTTGAGTGCTAAAGAGAGGACCAGGCGCACTGTTTGTTGCTTGACCACAGGACTGAATGTCTCCTTGTAATCAATGTCATACTCCTGATGATAACCTTTTGCGACAAGACGAGCCTTGTACCTTGAAACAGATCCATCAGCATTTCGTTTAATGCGATACACCCATTTGCAACCAATCAGAGTGCGGTTCTTGGGTGGTGGAACCAAGTCCCATGTACGTTGCTCATTCAAAGCAATATACTCCTCATCCATAGCCTGACACCAAAAACTATTACCAGAGGCTTGGCGGTAAGTGCTAGGCTCAGTGGTAGGTGGGGCAAGGGTGGTAATGGTATAGGCTTTAGGTTTGAAAATTCCAGATTTGGCTCGGGTTTGCATGGTGTGTGTGTTTTGGGGCGGGGGTCGGTTAACCGATTGTGTGTTTTGGAGAGGAGTAGGTGACGGTCGAGGGTGGGTTGGGGTACGGTTCTGGGGTTGGACCGTCTGTGGCGTGTCCATAGGGAGGGTGTCGGGCTGTCGTCCGTGACTGGTGGGACGGGTCTGGGGTTGGACTATCAGTGGGACAGGAGCATGTGAGCCTGGGCTTGGAGGAAAAATAGGGGTTATAGGAGAGGGTGACGGGAGGGATGACAATTTGGGATATGGAAACTGATCCTCGACGAACCGAACATGACGAGAGACATAAACTTTTTGAGACACGGGTTCATAGCATTTATACCCTTTAGTGGTGGGGTGATATCCTAAGAAGACACAAGGAGTGGAGCGTGGTTGAAGTTTGTGGTGAGTGTAAGGGCGGAGCCATGGATAGACCAAGCAACCAAAGGCACGGAGGTGGGTATATGTAGGAGGACAGTTATAAAGAGTTTCAAAGGGAGATTTGTTGGAGAGAGTTTTGGTGGGCATACGGTTGATAAGATAGTTTGCTATGGCAAGAGCTTCGACCCAAAAGGTAGTCGGGAGAGCAGAGTCGTATAGAAGAGAAACAACTGTTTCAATGAGATGACGGTGTTTCCGTTCAGCGACCCCATTTTGCTCAGGAGTGTAGGGACAAGAGGTGTGATGAAGGACTCCTAAAGTTTGAAGGAAAAGGCCAAAAGCGTTATTTACAAATTCTTTGGCATTATCACTTCGAAAAATTTTGATGTGAGAATTAAATTGAGTTTTAATCATTTTTTCAAAATTCACAAAAACAGAGTAAGCTTCAGATTTATGTTTTAGGGGATAAATCCAGGTAAATTTGCTGAAATCATCAACAAAAGAGATATAAAATTGAAAACCGCTACATGAAGGAACAGAGGTGGGACCCCAAACATCAGAATGTATTAATTGAAAGGGCGCTGTGGCCTTATGTTCAGACAATTCAAAAGGTAAACGACAGGACTTAGAGACATAACATGATTCACAATGTAAAGGCTCTGAAAACTGAAAACCTAAGGAAGACAAAATAGATTTGGCAATCGCAGGAGCTGGATGACCGAGT